>JAFBJR010000234.1:0-553812 GCA_016785285.1 Brachirus orientalis
ACTACAACTGTAGGGACAACAACTACAACACCAGCAACAACAACTACACTAGCAACAATAACTACAACTGCAGCAACAACTACAACACCAGCCCCAACGACAACCACAACAGCAGAGACAACAACTACAACACCACCAACAACTACAACTGCAGGAACAACTACAACTCCAGCCCCAACAACAACCACAACAGCAGAGACAACAACTACAACACCAGCAACAACAACTACAACTGCAGCAACAACAACGACACCAGCCTCAACAACAACAGCACCAACTACAACACCAGCCCCAACAACTACAACTGTAGGGACAACAACTACAACACCAGCAACAACAACTACACCAGCAACAATAACTACAACTGCAGCAACAACAACGACACCAGCCCCAACAACAACCACAACGGCAGAGACAACAACTACAACACCACCAACAACTACAACTGCAGGAACAACTACAACTCCAGCCCCAACAACAACCACAACAGCAGAGACAACAACTACAACACCAGCAACAACAACTACAACTGCAGCAACAACAACGACACCAGCCTCAACAACAACAGCACCAACTACGACACCAGCCCCAACAACTACCACAACACCAGCAACAAAAACTACGACACCAGCAACAACTCCAATTTATACTTCTACATCAACAACTTTACCTCCTTTAACAACAGCAGACCCAGGTTTGTTTTGTTTATTTACATCACCAGCTTTTTTTTCCAGAAGGCTTACTCCTTTAACTACAAGCCAATACACAGTTCCAACAGTTTACATTTCTGAGTTACACTGATGTCCATTTTCCTGCAACCTTAAAGGTCCATGTCATCCAAACCCATGTGGTCAGGGCAGCACCTGTGAGGTTCGTGCTGACCAAACCTTTGTTTGCTTGTGCTTGCCTGGAGATAACTACAATTATGAGAGAAAAAGTTGTGAGAGTGGTAAGTGTTTGTCTGTGTGCCACTACTATGATGTTAATGAATCCCAAAGTTATTTCATGCAAATTTAACACTATAATCTATTTAGGTACATTTTTGAGAGAGTTGATGTCCAGTGGCCTCATGAAGCCTTGTCACTAGCATGAGGTTCCCTTCCAAGTTGAGGATATTTCCCAACTGCCAGCCTTATTGCTAAACTTACTGTCTTCTGGTTGCACTGTAGCTCCTTATTCAAGTTAACAGTTCAGGTTTTTCAAAGTGTGGTTGTATAAGGTATTGACACACGGTGATGACAGTCTGTAGTGTGCACAATCCTTGGGGATAGAAACCACCTGAATCAAGAAAATGACATTCTGGCAGGGTTGGGTTGGTGGGGACACATGAGTTGCTGCCTGATTTAGTAAAATTACAGATTCACTTCGGTAAATTGGAAGCACTGAAGTCACAAAGTAACCCATTTGAACTGATGGGGACACATGGATCAACACCTCTCATGTGCTATGGTGTAACAACACTGGTTTTCTCTAAGGGCATTGGTGTGGGGAGTGAGTTATCTGTCAAAGTAAAGGATTTATCCAAGTGAGCATGTGGGTATCTTGGGGGCCAAGATGTCCAGGTAGGTCAGTAGGGCAGGCAAGAGGCAAATAAGACACAAAATGAGAAGAGATGTGTTTGTTCAGATTCGGCCTAGACACTAAAACTACTGGGAAATGTGTCAGTTTTATGTGATATTGCTGACAGAACATCATTATCATTATCAAGAGATGTCTCTGTGAGCGTCACGTGTGGGGAAAAAAAGGACGCTGAAATGTGTGAATGTGTGAACACTCTGCTGAGCTGAGATTAGACTGTATCTCAAGTGGGTACTTGGGACAGTGGGCACAAACAACTCAGTCTCGACTGTGTCAATTCC
This sequence comes from Brachirus orientalis, assembly GCA_016785285.1. Classification (NCBI taxonomy): domain Eukaryota; kingdom Metazoa; phylum Chordata; class Actinopteri; order Pleuronectiformes; family Soleidae; genus Brachirus; species Brachirus orientalis. Next base: position 1,860 of record JAFBJR010000234.1, read on the forward strand.
TCATACAACCACACCCAAAAAAGGGAGTATTTCCCAAGACATTATTAATTGTAAATGTTTATGAAAATACTGAACTTGTTTCAAAACATGTTTTCTTATTTCAGCCAAAGTTTTCCCTGGACAACTTGAACTGCGTAAAATAGAATATCATGAAAACATGGAAAACAAGAATTCACAAGAATTTAAAGAAGCTGCAAAGTTAATTACTACTGAGGTAAGTAAACTGTAACTTTTAGTTTACTTTTTGTAAATGCTAGGCTTGGAAAATAATGGACACCCCCTGCATGCATGCTTTAATATCCCCTTTCTGCTCATCTAAGAGGGATGCATTTACCTGCAATTTGCACCTATTAGTTTATTTTGAACTTTTGAACTTAGTATGTTCCAGCTGTATCATGAATAAAATAACACATTGTGATAATTATTTACCTGTTTTGGTCCTATATATTAAAGCATAAATAATCATGGAAATTCAGAATTTTGAACCTTGAAATCTTTTTATTCTTGGTCAGACGATGATCTCAACAAATTTTAATTTCCTTTTCTCAACACAGCTGACAGCTGTCTTCAATAAAACTGAGGGTTTTTCTAATGTCACAGTGCTCGAAATCAGGTGAGTCTCAGGATGGCAGTCTGTTTGTCAAACCAGACATCTTACAGTAAACAACTGTAGTATATGATCACACATTATGATCTTTGTCCATACAGGCCACTTTTACAGAGCAGAGTTGATACAGAGACGGGAGTCAATGCAACTGTAGACATCATCTTCACCTCAAATTCTGAAGTCAAAACAACCGATATTGTACAAACATTGAATAATGCCAGTGAGTGTCAGAATTGTGTACTGGCAGGATCATCATTCAAAGGTAGGTTTAACACATGAATCTAGTGTACAACATTTTCAACCATTATCTGATTCGACTTCAAGATCGAGTCAGCAATATTCAACGTAGATCATAAAGGACGTTAGCATTAGCAAGTGAGCATCTGATAACAAGACCAATAAATATGGCAGTAAATTGAGCTTAATGGAATCAAAAGGGAATTAAAAACAATACATCACGAGTCATATTGTGCTAATTAAATACTAGAGTCAGGAGATGCACCTTCAACGTTCTTTTAAAAGTATTGAATGGGCTTTTTGAATGGGCTGATTTTATTTCATAAATGTTAATTTGGATGTTCTTGGGATTCTGACTCATAGGATACAGGATTGGTCATGCCCTGGATAATGTCACTCATGTTACGTAACATGATAAGATGAATAGGTCACTGTTTATGAAGTCATTTTGGAAACATATCAAGAGAATAGCTCTATTTTTTGTACACATATATTCACTAAATTCTATACTGTATTTACTCAAAGCTCAGCTGGAGTTAGATCTGTTCAATGCAGCAGGAATTTCATCCCAACCTGTAGTTTCTTTCCCACATTTCAGGCTGCCACATAGAAGTAGTCAGTTAAACGTGCCTTGTGATGTCACACTTTTGATTTCCAGAGAAGTAAAATTCCTCTTCATGGTCAGGTCACTTTTCTCCATGTCGTAACTCTGCGTGTGAGGCATCTGAGTAGGTTTGGCATTTGAATGAGTGTTCTTGGCCAAGGCCTTATCATTCTTATGTTGAGACTGATGCTTTTCATGCTAACACTCATGACTCACATGTGATTTCTGCGTCCACATCTGTTTGATCTACTTTGATAAATGGGAGTCATAGTCATTTCACTTTATTTCAGATACATACAGTCGCTCCACAGGAATATCAAAAGAAAACAATGTGGGCTGGCTAATGGTGATCTCTTAAAGGTTTCAAGTATCATTCAGCCAGTGAATAATTATACCCTTTTAACAATTACACAATTGCTACGACAGAATATTCAGTCTTAATTTCATATCGTGTTATTTATTTTTGAGCATTTTGTTCTACTCTATTTTAGTTACATGAACTGAAACAACCCTCTTGTGTTTCCTTCTATTCAAGACAAAGACCTGTGCCTTGACAATCCCTGTGATAAGGATACCACAATATGCACCTCAGAAAATGGAGGTTTTACCTGTGAATGTGATGAAAACTACATCAAGTCAGACATGACTAACAGACTATGTATTGGTAAGTGAATTTGTGGGTGGCCAGGAGATAATGAGAGAGATGCATGTGTGTGATGTGTGTGTTCATTATAGTTAAAGTTTTGTAAACCGTTCAATACTTACCAATGTTTTCCACTTTTACAGCTTGTCCCAGTGGATACCGTGCACATAATTCGGAAACATGCGTAAAGTAAGTTCTTAACACATTCAGAAATTGTCATGTTATGATCTTTCCCTTTTTAACCCATGTACCAACATTACCTATGTCTGTCAAAGATAGTGATGTTAATGACATTGTCTTTTTGTCTTTCAGATGTAGCTTTGGTAGATCTGGCTTGAACTGCAAAGAATGTGAGTATATTTTTGTATTCGACAAAAGAATAATTATGTAACAATGACTGCACTTAAAACAAATGGCAATCCTCAAAAAAGAGGAACATAAAAAGTCCACAATAGTTGTCAGATACAAAGTATCAGTTATACTGCTATAACAAGAATCGTAACAAATTAGACCTAGATCATTTTTTCTAGAAAAACATTCTTAGCCACTTAAAGAAAAGCTTACCTATGCCTGGAATCATGTGACATGTTAAGAATGTTTAGAATATAATTTCATTGTTAGACAGCCTATTATGGCTTGATAATTAAGTTAGTAAACCAGCCCCTCTCCTGCACCAAAATCTAGAGAGAAAATCAATGATTTTAGCTTGTGGGGACACAGGAACCATATGTAAAATTACTGATGAAGGAAGCAGTGGATAAACAAGTGTGCAGTGATGTAAAATCACTGATTTTCTCTAAGGACTTTTGTGTCGAGAGTCTCTTTTGTAGAGTTCTGGTTCCCGACTGGATGAAGTACTGTTCTAAAATCACTGATTTTCTCCATGGACTTTTGTGTGGAGAGTAAGCGTTTTTTACGATCTAACGCAAAACCTAACCTCATCAGCAGGGAAAATTATCTCATTTGAAGAGTTCTAGTTCCTGACTGGATGAAGTACTGTGGTATTATGGAAACAGAGCTCATGTCTATTGTAATGCAATTGTGAGATCACTTGAGGCAACTCCCTCTGAAGATGAATCCTGTAAACTATAGTGCAACTGTTTATTGTAAAAAAAAAAATCAGTTCATGAGCTTTTTCCTTTAGATTATCCTGTGTGTCCTTGTGTTTTGTTAGACTGGCAGCTAGCACTGGTAATTGTTGGATCCGTGCTCGGGGGATTGTTCATCATCTCTGTCGTCGTTCTACCTCTGGTGACTTCCAGGTGAGAATTTTTGTCTTTTAATTCACTCATTTCCACTCATTACCTCCACCAAGGACATTGTGGTTTTAGCCATGTGTCTGTGTGTTTGCCAGTGACCTTTGTTGTTGTTGTTGGATTTCTTTTAGCTCCATAGCTAATCATTCTCCATTGTGGTTGTGGGGTGATGTTTACATGTGATGTTTACACTAGTTTACATGCCATTCACACCACTTTGTCCCTGCGGGCTGTGATGGCAATGTGTGAAACATGTGAGATAGAAAATGTGCTGCATATACTGTAGTTGTGCTGTCTGAACTGTTGTGTAATGGCCCCTTTATACTCAATGCAAAGAACAAATTTTCATCCATACTTTGCATTCATTTTGTCCATCATTGTGCATGTAGCAGGAGAGCTTGACTACTAGTGCCATTTATTTCATATTACCAGGGTTTCATACAATATTTTCAGCTTTTTTAATTTTAAGTAGCTTCATAGCATCCACACGTTTTCTTTGAGTACTGGACTTGAACACAGAAATGAAGAAGAGCAGGTTTGCGCTTGTGCAGTCTTTATTTAATTTTTTTAATCTCTGTGTGTGCCATCTGACTCCTTACACTTTAACCTCTGTGGAACATTTATATGATCAACAATTGTTTATTGCAGCTTATTAACCTGATTCTAGTATTTTGTCCAATATATCTCAGGAGGGAGTGGCTGGTGATATGGTGACAATAAAAATCAACAATAGTCTTTTTGGAACAGAATTTATTGAGCAGGTTTTGAAAGTTATAAACATGAGCAGGACTATAAAATAAGACAGTGAGTAATGTTAATAAATGCACCCCAGATGCCTACTATCAAATTTTTCCCACTCTTTTATAAATTATTCATTAAACAAATCTTCATCATCTTTTACTGCTAGGGCTCATAACTTTTTTATGAATTACAGTATGTGTCATCGATTGTGTCCTTTTTATTAACTTATCTGTGTTGCCAATAAATTCAACCAGTTCTGAATGATCTTTTTTATTGCTGACATATATCCCTTTTTTTTTAAAAAAAAATCTTGCAGGTTCTTAAAAAAGAACTCCAAGAAGAATCAAAACACTGAAAGTGGAAATCCTTATGCCAGACACTTTCCTGCCAGTTCACCTGTGGTTGTTGGTAACAGCAGCCAGCCCAACAGCCAGGCATCTTCACTCAATGGTTTAACCATTGACAGCGATGGGGGCATAAAAATCCCCCGGGCGAAAGTCTCTGACAGTCTGAACAGCAAGCCGGATGATGAAATGGTTCCAAGCACCAGCAGACAAAACGCGGTGAGCATACCTCCATGTGTGACGTACAAATAAAGAGGGAAGGTACCGGGGGAAAAAAGTATCAAATGTTGGAACTATTTTTTTAAGACAGGGGTTGGCTCTTCAAAGCAATTGAATATTGGGTCAAAACATTGTATCTTCATCTGGCAAAACATGATTTTTTTTCTACTAAGCTAAACTATCCAGTATTGTACAAAATGACACATATAGTAAATGTATATTTTATAAAAGTAACTAAAAGCCTTAAAACTTTTTCAAAAAAAAAAAGCCACATTTGTGAGCTGGTGATAATGTGGACATTGTCTTCTGAGACATAAATTTCCCCTTTTTGTGCTGTTAATTATTAATGTTATGGTTAATTATAATTATTAATGTGCATCATTTATATTTTGAGTATTACTGTTTCCTCTTTGAGCTGTGTTATCTTTATCATTTATTTTCTGAGCTTGGCTATCCATTACAACAGTAGTGTTTAAATTTTATTTTTAAAATAAAAAATAATAATTATAATAATAAAAAAAATGAGATAAATAGGTTTTTGAAATTATCAGCCAGGCCAAATACTGATACTGGGGGCCAGATTTGATCCATATGCCACCAGTTGCTGACCACTGCTTTTAGGAAATTGAAAGAAAAAGATTTTTGGTACACTTAAAATACATATGTTTCAATCCACTGGTAACCCAAATAAAATTAAGATCCAGCATGTTAGAATTTCAAAGTTTTTATGATGAGACTGTATTTTTCTGGTTCACCCCTCCGTTTCTCATCAGTGCTTCAGAGAACTTTGGTGGCCTTCACATACCAGAAAGTTTGATGTCATTTTGTGTGGGGTTTTCTGTCAGATGATGATGTTCCTTTAGACACATACGTTTTGAAGTTGGAAGTTGAATCAGTTTAATTGTGGGTTTGTCTTGAAGTGAACTTGCTGAAACACAAAACTGCTGTAAAAACATGACACAAAATGGCAGACTTTATTAAATATGACTGAGCCAGAAATGCATAAAACAATAATTATCTTAAGGCTACAAGACCAAACAATCTTTTAATTTCAAAATAAATATACACTTATACAAATGTACTTATGGGCAGGATGTCAAGTTTCTGCTATCTTTTCTTTTAAGTTCATTAAAACTAAACAAAAGGATTGATGTGAACTCATATAACTTCTTTACTTTAGTTTGAATTAACGAAAGTAACTTCTTAACTTTCGTTAATTCAAACATAAAGTAAAGTTATGTAAACACCATTTCATATAACTAAAATAATTTGTGTTGTAGTTATTTGAAGATAGTGGAAATTATATTCCCATAATCATTTCTTCTTTCTTTTCTACAGTATACCTACATTGATGAAGATGACATAAACACTCAGTCTCAACCTCAGAGCAGCCTCAGGTACGACCCTCAGGTACGACCCTGGAACAACCCGCTCACCCTGAATCGACCTCAGGTGAACCTGTACGGTCGGAGCCAAGGCCACAGCAATCCCTCCTTCATATCAGACAATGGTAGATCCCTCAACTAATGACAAAGCATAAAGGTTTGTGACATTTCTCCAAAATGAAACCCCTCACATTTCCTTCTGCCTAAATCCTACTGAACTATTAACATCCAAATACTGCATTGTGAGAGACATGTAAACAAGCCAATTGTATTATATCAATATTATTATATTAAATATTTTTTGTCATTTTGCCAAAATATAATTTACCTGACAATAAAATGGTGACAATAAAAAAGTGTAAAATGGTGAAAACTGACACTCTGAAAAACTGACTTAAAGTCATTTTCTCGTCTATGATTTTACAAATTGTTTTGCATGAAATGTTTATGGTATTGTGATAGTGTGAAACACTATTATAGCCCATTGTTTCATGAATGAAGTTTTTTTCCTCTTTAGTTTTTATTTCAAGAAAACTATGTCTTCCTTTAAATCATGACCTGTGAGGTGCCTTTAAACTACTTTTATGTCATTTATGAATAAATGATTACTACATTGAAAATGAAGCTTCATATTTTCTATTTGACTAAGAGTATAATTTGTTAATGTATGACCAATTTCAGTGATTGATTAACAACAACGCTATTGTGTAGCATGAATAAAACAGCATTAACAAACCTTTTAGTTAAGATTTATGTGTTTTAAATGACCTGCATAAAATGTTTTATATAATTTACCAAACATCTCTTGGAAATTGTTAGTTTTCCAATTTGAAACGATATCAACTGTTAGAGATGTGTCCCTACATTACGCACAAATTAACTCTTGCCCCGACTGACATGGTGATTTTTGTAATAATAGTTTGCCATCTTTAAAAAGTGGATTCCCGTATCAGAAACACTGCTCTAAAAGGTAAGTGGTGGTTAAAAAGGAAAAGCCTTAGTTTGTTTATTTGTTCTTGTTGACTATGACGTGAATCAAAGGTTTTATATTGATTCCAAGTTGAGAAATGTTAGATGTACAAAGGACAAATTGTTAAAAATTGCATAACATGATGACGACCAATTAGATGACCAATTAGACCTGAATATGGTAACTGTTATAACTCACTCACTCATTTTCTACCGCTTTATCCACTGAGGGTCGCGGGGGGCACTGGTACCTTACTCCAGCTGACATAGGGCGAGAGGCAGGGTGCACCCTGGACAGGTCACTAGTCCATCACAGGGCCAACTATTATAACTGTTGCATGTTATAACTGATTTAAAAAACTACAGCAACAAAAAGGAGATGCAAACGTCACTCGTGAAACATGTAGAGAATTAACATTTTTACAATTTATTTGCCGTTTAACTTACTGTACATAAACTCCAAGCTAGTTTAGTTACAGTCCTGCTCTCTGTCTCCCTCTTTCTCCCATCAGTGGTACTGCAGTCTCTTCTTTTGTTTCTGTCTCTGGGTCAGAGACATCACGGCTAGCTCACAAACCAAAGGCAGGAGCAGGTGCAGTTACTCACAAATTTTATGCTAACTCTTGTGAGTTATTCCAGGCAGAGTTTTCCAGGTTCTGACTTGACCGACTTTTGAAAAGAAAAATGAACTTCTTCTGTTGTAGTACTACCAAGAGTGTTGGGAATATATGCACATAAAGAATGAGCTCACAGAGACCCAGACGTGAAAGGTGACAACAAGGTTGCACAAGGTTATGGGAGTGTTACAGTTTGGACCTGATTAAAGCAAATGAGAAGGTGTTGGCCAAAAACATTTTAGTGTCTTTACTGTTAACTGTGATATCTACAACAGAGACTCTTAGCTTCTAAAATGGTAATTGCAATTATAAGTCAAAACACTGTTGGAGCCTGTTTTTTTATTATAAACTCCAAAAATACAGCCAGTAACTGTCATTACATGTGTTTTATTTTTATAAACAGACAAAAGTTAATTATGGAGTTCCACAGGGCTCAGTTCTTGGGCCTATACTTTTTACCTTATATATGCTTCCTTTAGGGAACATTATTAGAAAACACAACATACACTTTCATTTTTATGCAGATGATACACAACTATATTTATCAATGAGGCCGGAAGAACTAAATCATTAACGATTTATTAATGATGTTAACCATGAAACTATTTAATGCGTGAAAGAGGGGGGAAGGGGCACTCACAGTCGAGGGAGAGGGGCGAGTGTGTGGCAGCACAACAGAGTCAGTGGCGACTGTGAGGAAGTGAAAGTGTGGTGGAGGTTACAAGTTCGTAGGAGGGAATGGATCTGAGAGCTGCAGGGCAATGTCCGGTGATGATGGTGAGTCGGCCGTGGAGCAGACGAGGACCAGCTGAAGAGGACGCAGCCGGTGAAGATCCAGGAAGACGCTGGCAGTGAGGAGGGAGCGGGGAAGGCGTCAGTGGAACTGAGATGCCGGTAGTTGGAGAGGCAAAGAGGGCGAACAAGTGGCCAAACTTGTCAGGGAAACAGAAAACCCAGGGAAGGTAACAAACACGAGCGAAGTGATCAGGTAAGTCTCTAGAGAGAAGGTAAAAGAGCGGTAAAATGGAATATACACAGTCCCTCCTCCAGCTACCGAAAATAAGATTTGCAGACGTGCACAGACTGGCAGAAACCCTTTCGTTCACTCCAGCCTCAAAATTAGACAAGGGTTACAACTCTGACGTTAGCGGACATGCTAGGATAATGATAACTGAACATCTAAAAGTGTTTTCGCTATGTGTTTCGCTATTGGTGCTTTATTAAACTGTTGCTATATTTGCACGATTCTATTTCACAGCTGTTGGCCACCAAGTGCCAACAATATAGTTTAGTATGGCTCAGCCTTCATGAGTAATGTTAATGTCACGCCCTCTCTCACCTAACGTTAATATTGTTTTGGAACAGTGTCCAACGCTGTTGACCACTCGGTCACAGTAAGGGCAAGATGTCACAGGTCTATGAGGAAAAACGAGGAGCCTCATTACCTCCATGTTTTTAAATAACATTTTAGGGTTCAGTTTCAGTTCAGTTTTCAATTTTGTTGTTATGCTGCAGTTGCAGTTTTTGCAGTATCCCACGAAGTTCCTCTGTGGGTCCAGTGTTTCTCAGTCTCGTGTCAGTATTTTAGGATCCTCAATCAATTTTAAAGTTGAACACCGCATTCTCAAACAATAAGGTTACAGAAGAGCACACGTAAAATGTTTAGAAAAATAATCTCTGCACACTTAGATCCATGCAAAAAGTGTTATTTTACCAGCTAGTTGCTAGGTTGCTGCTTGTGCACATATTGACATACTCTCAAATCAAAGAAGCTACGTAAGGCAACGATCGCTAACGACACCAAGAAAAATGAAGATGATAAATACAACGGGTATTGTCTCAATCTTACCTGAAAATCTGTTGTTCCCGTATCTACTGTTTACTCCAGACATCACCACTGCAAAAACAAATTTCCAAAACAGCCTTCTTCCACCTGCAGAACATGTAATGTAGAAACATTTTAAGAAAAGAAAGAAACATTTTATCCTTAAAGGATGCTGAAAAACTAGTTTGTGCTTTTGTTACATCAAGATTAGATTACTGTAACTCAGTACTATCTGGATGTTCTAGTAAGTCTGTTAATTCAAAATGCTGCAGCACGAGTTCTAACAGGAACTAGTAAGAGAGACCACATCACTCCAGTCTTAGCTTTTCTACACTGGCTCCCTGTACAGTTTGGAATTCAATTTAAAATCCTCCTCTTCCTCACGTACAAAGCACTTAATGATCAGGCCCCATCATATCTTAAAGATCTAACTTGTAGTTCCCAGAGTCGATAAGAGTAGAATGGGAGGCTGAGCCTTTAGTTACCAGGCTCCTCTCCTCTGGAACCAGCTCCCAGTGTCGGTTCAAGAGGCGGACACTCTCTCTGTAATTAAAGTTAAACTTAAAACCTTCCTTTTTGATAAAGCTTATAGTTAGAGCTGGCTCAGGGAAACCTGAACCATCTCTTAGTTATGCTGTTATAGACCTAGACTGCTGGGGGATTTCCTGTGGTGCACTCACACTCACTCTCTCACTGTCATATGATTTATCTAACTATTATTAATAACAATAGATCATTTTCAATATGAAGTAATAGAACAAACAGGTTTGACCAAGTCAGATAAATGTGGTTCTTCTTCTTGCAAATTTTTAATCCACAAATGTAGATTCTTCAGAACTAAACCCTGTTTAAAAAAAATTAATGAGTTGAAATTACTTCATAATTCCTTGTCAATATTAAATGATAAAAAAGTTTTACAATGATGCCATTGTTGTATCTTTGTCTTGTATTGTTATTATTTTAGAGTTCATTTTATTTATTAATTGACACCAATTAATTGCAACCAAGTCTGTTGTCAAGTTGTTACAGAAAACACGACAACAGCTTTGACTATTGAGACACAGCTGTTTTGTGATCTGCCAATTCACCTATAGGTTAAAATATGTTGCGTCTATATTTAAAATTAAAGATGACAGTAAACTATTGTATCTGAATCCAACTGTTCATAAACACATGAAGCAATTTGCAACAGAGCTGTTTATTTTTATGTTGAAAGTACTGTTTACAATGTATGGGAGCTGTTTAGGGTGTTATGATTACTCCACACCACAAGAGGGAGTGGTCACCCAGGTGATTACTGGCTGTAGAAGGCCACAGCACAACCTGCAGACCAAACACCTTCTTCTGTCTCCACTTTTGTCCCTGCACAGAACAGGTCAGTAATGTCTGTTAGCTGATGTTTTTATTTGAATGTTCAGTGACGTTTTCATGTTTGTATGACAAAGTATCATAGACCAATTGAAAAGGTTGCACACACTGAACTCGATGTGGAGTTAGAGCTGAATGAGACAGGGCCATTAGATGCCCTTTTAACTGTATTTTAGAATTAGGTTTTCAATAACAAAACTTTTCACAGTTCTGAAGTTCTGAAGTCCAGAGAGAGTAAATTAATATACAGTATACCTTCAATCTGTCCAGCAACTTCAAAGCTTTGGTGATGTTTTAGATTCTGATTTAATTTCTGAAGCCCAAATGTGAAACATGATACAAATAAGCTTTTTATCATTTACATTGCTCGACTACAGCTACTCAAGATGGAGTGTGCACACATAACACCAATTTTAAAGTCTGTCTTTGTTGTAGACTCATTTCTGAGATTCTTATATTTGTTTTTAAGTCTCTTATTGGTTTTAATTTGTTTATAACCTATATACAGTAGAACAGTGATTCTGTAGCTTGGGGTCATACCACTTAGCCACTAATACCACTACCACACTACCACCAGTGAGTCGTCTTTCAACTGGAAAGTCGAGGGTTTACTTCCCAGCTCTGCTAAACTACATGCCAATGTGTCCCCAGGCAAAACACTTAGCCCTACATTGCCCCGATGGATACATTGGCAAGATGTGATGAAAAACATAGATAAGCTGTATAAGCATTAGTGAATTAGTGAACGGGTGAATGGCAAAACTGTAGTGTCAAGCAGCACTGTGAGTGGTCAACCAAATTAGAAAAGCACTTTATAAACACAAAAAATTCACTGTAATTGCAGTGTGATTCCCGATTGCATTGTCAATGTATTTAAAATGTTACAGTTGTTGAGTATGTGAATTGTTTTTTTACGTTTACGGGAAGCAAAAATTACAGAACACACTCTGCAGTGACAAAACATAAACCAGTTAAAGCTGAGCACAATTAAGTCATAAATTGAATCATGGTGACTACAGTGCAGGGAAATAATGTAACATCTCAGGTTCACAGCTGGTCTGCTCAAGCCTGATTGCTAGAACCCTTTGGACTTTTATGTTCCCCGAAAAGAAAACTGTGGTCATTGCTGTGGTCCCCGTCTATGGAACAACCTTCCTGTACTGTACATCCAAAGGCAGCATAGAATATATAAAAAAACTTTTGACATTGATATTTTTTTTTTATTATTGATCTTTCTATGTATCTAATTTTAGTTTGTACTTCAGTCTGACTTTGAACTGAACCTTGTATATCTTTTCCCATCAGTTTGATTTATTTACTAAATAGTATCTTTACTCTTTTATGTTTTATGTATTAAAAGGGTTTGTAGATTATTTTTTCCTATAGAACATTAATAGTTACACTAATTTATATTTAATGTGCTTTATAAAAATCATTGTCTTTTATATTATATATTGATTGTTTGTCGGTCTCCATCATTTTCGATGCAATGCAGTGCTGCATATCTCTAAAGTGCACCATGGGTCAGTGTCTTGCTGTAAATGCTTACTCACGTGGACCTTATTCACCCAGACACGACAGCAGTAGGTACGACGATGCAACTCTGGATGAGTCAGTGTAGCCTATTTAAAAAATACAACGCCGGGGGGGGGGATTCCAGGAGTAACTGTGAAGCAAGCGGGGCCGGTGTCCTACAAAGTCCAAGGAAAAACAACTACAGACGTCACTCATTTACTGACCGTAAAAGCAGTCGTTGACTGGGGTGGATGATGACATGTAAATTACACGGACCTCTGCTGACATGCAGACATCTAAAGTACGACCCAGGCCTTAGGAAGCCACCTGAACACACATTATTTTAGATGAAATCATGTGTCAGGTCCAAACCCAGACATTATCAGTGGAGTTGTGGCATGCATCCATTCTGAGATGCCTGTTTTTCTTGGTACAACTTGGCACATTGAGATGAAAATATCTAACCAATTTATGTTACACATCTTTTCATGGTTGGGCCAAAGAAGTAGGTCAAATGGTCTTTGTTCACTCTGAAATAAACTCTCTGTAGTCCATAGTCTGTTAATTAAGGGTATGTTGGGATATACTTTGATATACTATTGTCTGTCTTGACATAGAACTTCCTGTGTGCAGTGCAGGAACGTTTAAGGGCGAAATGAGATCCAAACCCCACTGTACTGAGAAACACAGAGAGTTGTATGGAGCGGATAGACCTAGTCAGCAGTGTGTGAACTCATTTTAAAATGGTAACCCACACTTGTTTCAGTTCAAGAGCCATATTAAACAAGGACACAACAGAGATCATACATATTTAGAAAACTCTGAATAAGGAAACAAGAAGTCGTATGTACTGTAGCTGCCCCTCCATAAAACATTTATAGTACACAAAATATAAACATAGCCCAAAATAGAAACCTACGTATCTTTGCTGTGTTACGTCAGCATTAGTTAAAATATACCTCCTTTTATCTGAGTTTATTTCAGTCATTCTTTTCCACTGATAGCCATGATGACGCTGCTGTGACGTGAGACTTGACTCTTGGGTTAATTATTCAGATATGGGATCAAGGTCATCTGTGTCAGTTATAGTGGTGGTGGGATGGCACCTTATTTGACATTTAACTTCAAAATTGTCAGAAAAACAATTGTAAAGAGAATTTTAAAAATGTTTCTCCAATTGTAACTGTATGTATGTCTTCTTTTTTTTTTAAAGTTAGCTGTTTAACCATTTACAAAAGATCATTTTAGCTTATGGCACCGTTAAATCAAAGGTCACCTTTCCATCATCCCGCCCTCTTTTATTGGCCGTGTAGTTTCTGATAACACTGTCGTTAGAAGGTTGGAACACTTTCTTGAGCAATCTGGAGACTTTTTGTCTCACAGACACTGGCTGCTTCCTCTATTGTGTTGTGTGGACACAGTCATGTTTTAACTGGGCCTGAGGAGAAACTGTGTTTGTTGAACTTGTCTCAGGATTAAATAATGACTGTTGAAATTGCCATAAAGTCATAAAAAACTTGGTGAGGAATGTCATCTGTATCCTTGTTTATCATGAATACGTCTGTCAGTAACTTATTAAGTCTGAGATGTTCATTAGAAAGCTAAAAACCATTGAATACTGACTATTCTAGGCAGGGCCGGCCCAAGCCTTTATGGGACCCTCAGCTGAATTAGATTTGAAGGCCCCCCCTCCCACCACCTCAGAGTAGCCGCTGCGTGACTATTGTTACAAATGAAAACTCTTTACACCAAACTAATGTCGCTCTTATTTTCTTTAACCTTAAATGACAGTAAAGTCATAGATGTGTCCTAGTGTTAATTTGCATTTTCATATTCAAAGTTAAGCACTAAGAATGCTGACACTGAACTTGAATCAAAAAACTTATAACTTGTGTGTTCACAATTATGTGTGTTAAAATAAGTAAAATTCACTCTCATAGTGTGTTCACAAACATAAGAAATTGAATTAAAAAACTTAGAACTTGTGTGTTCACTATTATGTCTGTTAAAATAAGTAAAATTCACTCTCATAGTGTGTGCACAAACATAAGAAATTGAATTAAAAAACTTAGAACTTGTGTGTTCACTATTATGTCTGTTAAAATAAGTAAAATTCACTCTCATAGTGTGTGCACAAATATAAGAAATTCTAAGGTATACGTTCTTAGTCATTAGTGATTAAGTCAGTTTAATCAAAGCCAAAGACTCACTTTAAATAAATATTTCTCACAGGACAGAAATTATTTTCTTGTGATAAGTTTAACTTGCTTACATTTTGGCCAGTTTTGTTCAGCTTTTTGCCCGTTTATCCCAGTTTTAAGGAACATTACAGTCTGAAAGTGACTGTAGGTTTACAAGCTGAATATTCTAGCCAATCAAACTCTGATTCTTTTACTGAAAAACGAAAAGGTTAATCAATTTAAGAAAATTTGGCTAATTTCTAATGGTGGCTTTTTTGTGTTGACATAAATAAAATCAAATAAAATCTCCACAGGGTGTCTGGGCTCTGCCTTAGAGATAGGGTAAGAAGCTCGGTCATCCAGGAGGGGCTCAGCGTAGAGCCGCTGCTCCTCTGCATCAAGAGAAGCCAGATGAGGTGGCTCGGGCATCTGGTTGGGATGCCTCCTGGACGCCTACCTTGTGAGGTGCACGTCTCACTGGGAGGAGGCCCCGGGGACGACCCAGGACTTGCTGGAGAGACTATGTCTCTTGGCTGGCATGGGAAAAAATGCCAGCAAAAGATGGATGGATGGATAAATAAAATCATCCAGGAAAAATGTAATATTTACAGTATATTGCACAAGGATAATAAACTCTGCCAGTAAAAACCTCCTGCTGTAAAGTTTCATTCGGATTTAAAAAAAAAAATACAAAACCAGTAGCTTTCCATCTCTGTCATAAAGTATGTGAAAGAAGAACACAGGTTGGTATTGAGCGTGACATGGTTTGACCAAATCCACAACATGGCCTGTATTATATATTCTATCAGTGACATCCTATGAGCAGACACCACTGCTTTTCTTCTTTTCCTACTACTGCATCTTCCTTACCTTCTTTTATGGCAAATCTCTTGGAAAGTTTATATTTTGGATCACGTGTGGCTGTGTCAGGTGACGCATCCCCTCCACTGAGAATCGCCATAAGACACTAGCTGTCCCTGAAAACATGGCCGCCATGTGGGGACACAAGGAAAAACTGATTGTTGTCACTTGTTAAAGGTCTCACCTGATAACATCACAAGATTTAAGTGGAAAATATCTCTCAAAAGCGTTTCTCCTTAGAGGTTGCATGTTCTTGTAGGTTTTCTTCATGTTCTATGGTTTCTTTCCACAGACCAAAAACATGAATAGGTTAATTGGACACTAAATTTATCATACTGTAGGTGTGAGTGTGAGGATGAATGGTTGATTGTCCCTATGTGTTGGCCCCGTGATGGACTGGTGACCTGTCCAGGGTGTATCCCTCCTTTTGTTCCCTGTCAGCTGGGATTGGCACCCTCAGCGTGGTAGACAATGGATGGGTTGTTGAGGAATATATCCACTACTTTATCTTGCTGCTAGATATTTCTATTGCTTTCACGACTGGAAACAGAAAAAAAACAGTTTGTGTTTGCTTTGTAAGCCGCTCACTCCTTAACCAAAGAAAAAAAAAAAAAAAAAAAAAAAAGCCACACTATTGTCACTAATTTCTGGTGACGTATGGTCATTAATATCTTGTCTTAATATAATACATTTTTTTAAACAAATGATTCACTGTGTCATGAATGTGAGTGTTGTTGACCATATTATCAGACGTCAATCAGTACATGTAATATGCGTCTATCAACGGAATAATAAAGATTTTCACCAGAAATCAGTCATTCTAGCTTTTGTTGTGATTATTTTTAGCTGTGTTAAATATTGAAATAATCGGGGCAGCCTGTGAAAAAGTGGGGTCCAATCAAATATGTTGTTCACCCACGGGGGCGAGAGAGAAAAGCCAAAATGATATACAGTGTATTTGCCCAACACATTTATTAGACCACCACCCAATGTAAAGTTTATGCCACAGCTGCCTTAAATTAACAGCATTGGTAATGTTCCTGCAATAGTTAATGTACCAGTATGTATACACAATATTTCTAATACTAAAATATAATTATTGTGAACCATAAATTTTCAAATTCATTCTTTTACCAAAAAAAAGAAAAAAAAAGAAAAACACAATAGTATTTCTTGATTCTTGAATTAACTATCTGACTCTAATATGCACATGTTGTCTGTGTTTCTGTTCTATATTGACTCACAATAGATTTTGACGGCAGTTTGTCACCTAACAATAATTGTCGTATTCTCCCGTGAAACTGCGTAATTTCATCAACATGAGCTGAATGGCGAAAGGGTGCATAGTGAAAGGTTGGTGTGCAGCACTTTGAGTCATTGTCACTGCTAGGAAAAGTACTAATATTTCTGCAGAGCATCAAACCTGAGCAGGAACTTGACCTCTCCCTCAGCAGAAAATCCCACCTCTAGAGGTGTGGCAGACGAATAAAACAGTAACGGCCACCTATCCCTACCACTTACTGTTTTGGGCACTAAAAGCCTCTTCCACTCGCAGCCGTCTCTCTGAATTTTTCTTCTGGTCAAGATTATTTTCAAATGGCTGGGAAAGTCAAACTCCTGTCTTTTCTGTGGCTCATCATAGCCTGTCTTGGTAAGTTGTATATTGGCATTTTTTATGTATACATACATTTTGTATATGCTCAGATGATCATAATTTCAATTATCAATGAAATAACCTTGTAGATTGTGTACGTTAACGTAATTCTTTTTCCTCCCCGGCAATATGCAGCTGCTGTTTTTCTAATAGATATGAAGCTGATTTTATTCATAATCCATTGTCATTATTTAAAGTAAGCTCTTTAAAGTGACAGCTGGAGACCCACACACTCACTCTCACTAAAAACACGACTGTCACAGAGAACAGAACAGATTTTAGGCACTTAACAAAAGCTTTGCCTAATAAAATCTATATCTGGTTAAGTCTAGGGTATTTTGAAATATATGTTTGTCACTTTTTCCCCACTATAAACAGTTGTTTTCACATGTACAACTGAGGATTGTATGAATTGCTCGCTCCCTGAATCAAGTCCATTGATAAAATTAGGAATTTTTCATCATGACCCACCTGATTTATTGGTCCTCAGCTCATTCAATACTTAGGTCTCAAATGTGTTATTTTATTTTCAAAGACCATTAGACAGGCAGCCCCTGCTCCCCCCTCAGCTTAATATGTTGATTTTCTTTATGGACTTTGGTGCAGGGGATTGAGTAACTTCTCTTTCCAGGTGGAAAAGGCTGTGTAACAACATTAGAAAACTGCAAACACATTCTTAAGTTATCATATCATCAGCTGGCAGCGAGTGTCCCCAGTTCAAGCCGGTTCACCGAAATGGTGAACCAGCAGAGGTGTTGGTCAAAATGAAAACTTTGCATTGAACTCTACCTTTTTATTCAACAGCAACAAAGCTGTTTCTATAATAACCAGCGCCTCCAATCCCAATGCTCACTTTTCTTTGTTACCTTAGTTTTAAAATGGAGATAATTAAGGTTTAGATATTTACACAAACAAATAAATGCAATAAAACTATTGTAGCCTGTCTGCATAAAGTCAAATTAAATATCTTGGTATTTTGCTTGATTCTGAACTCAATCTCAAACTGCGTATTGGTCCGACCTAAACCTTGATGGACATAATGTTTAACATATCTTCATATTTCAATAAAGAAGGAGGAACAAACTTGTTTAAAAAACCATTTTCTACTATTCTCACATACTCTGAAAAATGCCCATCAAAACAATTTTCTTTCCTCCAAATACAGCTTATACTAATATTTGTAGATTCATCCCTGGATGCTCCTTCAATACATCAATACATTTTTTTAATGTATAAATTACATCCTGGCATCCTGATTTTTTTAGCACCACACTCCTCAACATATGCACTCCATGCAACAGTTCATCAATACTCCATCCATCAAACAAACAAAGCTCCTTCAGACTGGATTTATATTATAACATCTGACATATTACTGCTTTGAAAATAAAAAAAAAAACTAACAGCTGACTGCATGTACTGTATTTGCAGATATGGTGATGTTTGTTTTAGTTCTCTTTATCTGCCAAATTATCTTCTTTTTTGTGTTTTTATTGATAAGTAAAACTTTAGTTTCTGTATTGTATTCATTGTTATGTAAAGAGTATGTTAGGACCCCACAGGAAAGTGAGATGCCTCATCTCAAGGGGTGTCGCCAGGTAAATGAAATTTACAAGAAAAAAATTCAAATAATGTGTTTTTGACTTTAAATTTTGTTTCAGGGACCCATTTTTTAATGATTGTTGACATTTAGGGCCCTCACTGCCCCCACTGGTGTATATTTACAAAAAAACGCCTACTACATTTTTTATTAAACTTCATATTCACTGGAACAACTACTGCAGGAATATCTGCAGGAAGTTGGAGTAAAATTCTGAATACAATCAAACACAGATTATTTTCTGTGGACATCACAAAGTATTAGATGATTTTTTTCTGAAGATTTTATGAAAAAAAACAATTCCACTCTGTAATATTATGTGGTACAGACTTCACTATCATTCACACAATAATAATGGGAGTTGGGTTGGGCCATTGGCCAGGGACCTCTAAGCGACAGTACTTCAGGCTTATGTGGCTGAAGTGTGTATTTCTTGGCAGGCACTGCTGCCAGTGTAATCCTACTGCAGGAGGTCCCTCTAGTTTGAAGTCTGAAGATAGTTTATCTAATCTAATGATTTCCCAGCAGGATGTGGCAGCCAGTGCAAAACAGCAGGTCAGAGTGCAGCTGATAAAAGCTCCACTCCCAGTGTGCTCTCATGACGCTCTCTCTCTCACACACACACACACACACACACACACATACCTCATGCCACATTATGTTCATCCACATCAACTTTACTGCTGCTACTGACTGACACACTTCATCTGCAGCCATGGTTATTCATGTTGTAATCTATCTATATGTTGCGCATTTACTGTAAAGCTACAGTGCATGAGTTTTGGAGATTTATGTCGATATTATTCTGCCTCTGTTTGGTCTTCGTAAAAATATGTAACATTAGTTATTTGCTGGTACCTCATAGATAATATTGCAGGAACTGGGACATGTTAAAGACAGAGATTTTTTATTATTATTATTTAGGTAGATATATTTGCTATCTGATTTTAATAGTTCCTGTTTCATCCACAGCTCAGACCCACTCTGCATCAACATTAAACTTACCAAAGACATCAAACCTAACAACCACAATGCCACCTTCTGGTAACTCAACAATCACAATACCACCTTCTGGTAACTCAACAATCACAATACCACCTTCTGGTAACTCAACAACCACAATGCCACCTTCTGGTAACTCAACAACCACAATGCCACCTTCTGATAACTCAACCATGACGATGCCACCTTCTGGTAACTCAACAACCACAATGCCACCTTCTGATAACTCAACCACGACGATGCCACCTTCTGTTAACTCAACAACCACAATGCCACCTTCTGGCAACTCAACAACCACAATGTCACCTTCTGATAACTCGACCACGACGATGCCACCTTCTGATAACTCGACCACGACGATGCCACCTTCTGGTAACTCAACAACCACAATGCCACCTTCTGATAACTCAACAACCACGATTCCACCTTCTGATAACTCGACCACGACGATGCCACCTTCTAGTAACTCAACAACCACAATGCCACCTTCTGGTAACTCAACAACTACAATGCCACCTTCTGATAACTCGACCACGACGATGCCACCTTCTGGTAACTCAACAACCACGATGCCACCTTCTGGTAACTCAACAACCACAATGCCACCTTCTGGTAACTCAACAACCACAATGCCACCTTCTGATAACTCAACAACCACAATGCCACCTTCTGATAACTCGACCACGACGATGCCACCTTCTGGTAACTCAACAACCACAATGCCACCTTCTGGTAACTCAACAACCACAATTCCACCTTCTGATAACTCGACCACGACGGCACCTCCTTCAACTGAAACAACAACAGCACCAGGTTTAAATTTCTTCATTTCCATCACCAGCACCTTTTTCCACAATAATAATTCCTTCCACTACAAAGACAATAGACAATTACATATTTTAAAGGTGCTCCCGTTATGCTGCTAATGGTGTGTGTTTTCCTTTAAGGTCCTTGTTATCCGAGCCCATGTGGTCAGGGAAGCACCTGTGAGGTTCGTGCTGACCAAACCTTTGTCTGCTTGTGCTTGCCTGGAGATAACTACAATTATATCAGAAAAAGTTGTGAGAGTGGTAAGTATTAAGTAGTAAGATTTTGTTAATGAACTTAATTGGCAGCCCTAAAAATAACATATTGTAACTTAATGGTAAAAGCAATAGATCAACAACTAGGTCTTTTTTGAAATAAACAGTTTTTTGTAAACACCTTACAAAATAAACAGTTTGTAAGGTGATGCAAACTTCAGTTTCCTGTCGGTAAAGGCTTTCCAGCACTGAGATACTGTGGCAAACATATTGTTGAGATAGATTTACAAGAGTGTAGATTTCATTAGGTGAGCCTTTTGATAAGTGGATGAAATCTGTTTGTCGTGTGTGTCCCCAACCACACTTCAAAATAACCCACATGTTCCCTTTAACTGTCATTTGGGATCAGTTTTGTCACATCAGTCTCAGCAAGATTACCTAAAAAATAGCCTTTCCCAACAAAAAAATGTGGAACTGTACTTTTATTTTAATGTCAATGACATGAATGTTTTTTTTCCCCCAGCCCAAATTTTCCCAGTACAACTAGAACTACCCAATATAAAATATGAGGAAGGCATGGGAAACAAGAACTCACCACAATTTAAAGAAGCTGCACAAAGTATTACTGATGCGGTAAGTACACGTTTAGCTTTTTTAACTAATGTTACATTTTATTGATATTTTTTTTTCAACTGTTAAATGGGAAGAAAAGATTTAGGCTCATGTTACCAGCCACATTGTTCAAATCACATTTGATTCTGAGTCATTTACAGATCAGATGTGATACAGTAGTTCACATTTATAACCATGTGTCTTTCCTCTGACTGTCATGTGACAAATCCGTGTCACATCAATGGAAACATTGGCTATGAGTCACTTCATCCTGGTGATCAGAATTTTGCCTTATAAATGGGGTCTATATCAATCAGTCAGTAAGACTTTATTTTCAGGATGTTATCAGCACATAAATGGTATAGGCCGACAATGGCTTTAAAATGTATTATTGGATATTAATAAACATGCCAAGACCTAGGCTGAATTGGCTGCTACCCAGTGCTTGAAGTGGCCCATTACTGGCACTTCTTAAATTTACTCTTTTGATATGCCGGTACTCTGTTCAGCTTATCTGTACAATTCTTTATTATGTCCCAGAATAATCATTTCCCAGGGTGCACTACTTGCCATTCACCCGTTCTCGCAAGCGTCTAGTGTTTGTTTCTACTGTCTAGACCTTTTATTTTT
The DNA here is from genome assembly GCA_016785285.1 of Brachirus orientalis. Lineage (NCBI taxonomy): Eukaryota > Metazoa > Chordata > Actinopteri > Pleuronectiformes > Soleidae > Brachirus > Brachirus orientalis. The sequence continues at coordinate 23,751 of JAFBJR010000234.1, forward strand.
ACTGTTCAACAATATCTACTAAATTGTTTAAACATGTTTGACTAATGCTTAGTTATATTCATTGACTTCTTGCCACATTTGTGTCAGCATAATAACAGGACTATAAACTGGAATGTGTGGTTTTAAGTTTAAATCATTCCTGGAAATGTTAAGTATGTTAAGTTTTTGCACAATTTCATTTTATTCAGAAAAGAATATGAACCGATTCAGAGATTCTGTTGCAAGAATTGACAATTAAGTGAAATATGTTTGGTTTGAAAAATATAAATAAAACAGCTGTTGTATTGGATAGCCAAGTTTGGAGAGTAAATGACCATAAATTAACTATCAGCATATATTAGGCTCAAAAAAGAAGCACTAACTCTTAAAATTTAAATGATGCATAACAATTATTAACAGTACAAACAGGGAAAATATAGTTTGTTAGCTTATGGAAGCTCACAAAAGCGGGTTTTGTCTGTGCCTGAAGACACTAGCAGATTTTAGTTTTTTTTTCTAAACATTTATTAAATTAGTCTTTTTAGATTGGATGAAAAAAAAAGTTCAGTAGAAAATACAATGTTTTGGCCTGAAAAAAAAGGCCAATGGGAACGCCTTCCATCTGTTCTGATGACCAAAATATGGACTTTTTCAATTCTTTGCATATGGAGGTCAACAAGGGTGAGACTAAACTGAATAAAGGTTAAAGCAAACAATAACATAACAAATATGATAACCTTTTTTTTTATTTTGTTTCCTCAACACAACAACACAGCTGGAAATTGCCTTCAATAAAACTAATGGTTTTTCGAATGCCACAGTCCTCGAAATCAAGTAAGTCTCACGATGGCAGTCTGTTTGTCAAACCTAACTTCTTTCAGTGGAACACTCTATTACATGAAATGATTGTAGAATATAATTACAGATTAAGTATGATCTTTTCCCATACAGGAAACTTCCAGAGACCAGAGCTGAGTCACAGTCGGGAGTCAATGCTACTGTAGACATCATCTTCGCCTCAAATTCGGGTGTCACAACAGACAATGTTTTGAAGGCCTTGAATGAATCCAGTAAATGTGATAACTGTCCACTGAAAGGATTAAACTTCCAAAGTAAGTTAACTACATGAATTCAGTTACATCATGTTCAATGCTTTGAAGTTTGACATTGAGATTTAACGAAACCCCCGCCACTCTTTCCCTGTGTGGGCCATGTGCATTTGTTTTGGACTGAGCCGGTGAATACAAGCCGTGGAGCCATGTCCATGCAAATGGAAGATCAGCCAACCCCCCACCGAAAACAAACCAGCATCACTCATAAAAAATGGCCGAGCCAACACCTTTACAACAGTAGCAAACATTGAGACCAAATAAATGCAGAGAGAACTGAGAGTTTATCTCATAGATACTTGCATGTGCAACAGCAAGAATGCCAGGTCAACAACTGTTTTTCATGCTTCTGTGTTTTTCAGTCCTCGAAATTTGGAAAAGTCGGTGTTTACTCATGTGTGGCCCCTTGGTCAGACAGTTGTTTCCTCTTCCTCACTTGCTTAGACAATAGTTTTTTCCTGCTTGTTTTGCCAGTTCTTCCAACTAAAGTAACGTTATCACTGCCTTCATCTTATAATCTGCCAAGAGATGTGTATGCGTGCACAGAACAGCAAGAGAATTTGTCCTATAAATGATATGATCTCTCTCCATTGGCAGATCATAACACACTCTAGTCCTTCACAGTCTAATACTGTCATATCGCCCACCCCATGTTGTTATATATTTTTTGACATGTCTTTCTACTGTACTTCCGTTACATGTACTGAGACCATTGTTTTGTGTTTCCTTCTACTCCAGACAAAAGCCTGTGCGATAACAATCCCTGTGATAAGGATACCACAGAATGCACTTCAGAAAACGGTGTTTTTAGCTGTAAATGTGACAAAAACTACATCAAGACAAACTTGTCCAGCAGACTATGTATTGGTAAGTGAGTGGTAAATATGATTATTTATACTTTTTTGAATCACACATGACTTACCAATGTTGTCCACTTTCACAGCTTGTCCCAGTGGATCCTATGCAGTGGACTCGGAAATATGTAAAAAGTAAGCTTTTGAAAATGTCATTAACATATCTGTGTCCCTCCCTCTCTCTCTCTCTCCTTTTCCTATATATATACACATAGGCCACATAGGCCACCAGCTTTGTTGTTTTTATGTCAGTTTTGTGATCATTGGCATTTAGATTGAAAAGATGAGACTAAAAGTCAGTCTTATACTATATGATGAACCTGTCAATGAGTTGAACTTGTGCAACATGTGTATGTAATGCTCAAACATGTCTTGAGTAAACTAGGTATAATAGACCTTTTTCACAGCAGCTATTTGTTGGCATGAAATAGTAGGAGAAACACAGGTTTTACCAATAACATTAGGGTTCCATTTCAGGTTTTAAAGAGCCATGGTTGTTTTATTGTTCAAGTGTAAATGTAGGTCACACTAAATATTTGATATTATAGAAGCATTTTTGTTGTTTGTTTTTTTCTGGAAAAAGATGTTATTTTCAAACTGCATATGTGTGTACAGGGGTTGCCAAATAAGGTTGACTAATTAAGGGAAACATATTTGGTTCAGAAATTATGAAAATTTTCCACCGACTGTTGCTAGTGTCTTAAAAAACTAACAATAGTGGCCTGGTGATAATGTGGACAAATATAATGTCCAAAAAAGTTTCACAATCTATTTTTCACTTTTTGTACTGTTAATAATTATTGTGCATAATTATAATGTTGAGAATTACTGCCTTCTTTGAGCCTAACATATGTCAATAGTTATTTTATAGACATTTACTCTCCAAACTCCATTATAATAGCAGTGTTTTATTTTTAAAACCAAACATAAAATTATGTCAGTTAAAATTCTGTATGGAATTGTGTGAAATTGTAAAGATAATAAATCATTTTTCACCATTTTCAAAAATCAGATGTTTTAAATCATCTGCTGGGCCAAATACTGATGCCGGTGGGCCAGTTTTGACCCATGGACCACCAGTTGCTGCCTACTGCTATATTATCTATGTCAGTCAAAGTTACTGGTTTAAATGAAATGGTCCTCCTGTCTTTCAGATGTGACTTTGGCTACACTGGTTTGAACTGCGAAGAGCGTGAGTATAAATCAGGTTTTGCATCAGGCAATGAAAACAAAATCATCAAAAATTACATAACAATGACAATTTTTGAAATGAATACCAGTCTTTAATTTTTTTACAGTATTTGAAAGTAGGATCCACAATTGTCCACATGCATGAAATCAGTTATGCCATTTTGTGGAGAATTAAATGTGACAGTTCAGGCTGACAGCGGGGATGAAGCCGATTTTAGCCTCATAATCTCTGGTTCTGTCAGAGATTGTCTGGTTCTGTCAGAGATTTCTTCCTGTTAAAAGGGAGTTTTTTCTCTCCACTGATGCCTAGTGCTTGCTCATTGTGTGAACTGTTGGGTTTCTTTTCTCTCTGTAATATTGTAAAGGTTTTGGCCTTATTATGTACAGTGCCTTGAGATAATGTATGTTGTGATTTGGCGCTATACAAATAAAATTGAAAATTGAAATTGAAATAATAAAAGGATCAACTAAATAAACCTGTGCCCCTTAAATCTATTATATCGTCATAAAGGTTTTGCTGCTTTATCTTGCCCTTAGAAAGTTTTCTGCAACATATAACAGAACTTTGTAAACCGCTTGTTCTCCTGCACCAGTGTTTGCACTGCAAAAATGGACTTTCAAGAAAGTAAAATAGGCGTTGTTTGGGGAAAATTGTTATTTTAAGATTTAAGCTAAAACTATGGTTTTGCCACCTACTCCTGGTTTGTGTGTATGGTACTGATCTGTGTTAAATGCACAGGTAAAATACACAATTGCTGAAAGGTAACAGTGCGAGCCAAGTGCTCCATCGTGTGTCCCAGCATTGAGCTCATTCTTTCAAAATGAATGACCCATCAGATCATTCCTCAAGTGACGCCACTCACATTGTTGTGTGAAACCACTTTCATATGCTATTTTCCCCTTATTCTGCGTGTCACTGTGTTTTGTTTAGACTGGCTGCTTGCGCTGGTAATCGTTGCCTGCGTGCTCGGGGGGATCCTGCTCATCTGCCTCATCCTTCTGCCCGTGCTGTCTAGCAGGTGAGGATTTTATGGACTTCACACGCTTCCACTCATTCATTTTTATCTCAATCTGTCATGTCTGTGTTACTTTACAACTCACTTTACTTATTAACCTTTATTGAATGGCTTGCATCATGATAACATATTCTGTATTAGTACGGGCATATTTTGCAAATGATTTTACTGAAAGAAAAATACATAATACAGTATGTCTTATTTAAATCTGGTTAGGTCTTCAAAGAAGAGCTCCAAGAAGAATCAAGTTGTAGATCTTGGGAAGCCTTATGTCAGTCACTCTGCTGCCAAGTCACCGTTGATATACAGTGACGACCAGGAGTCTTCACTGAGTGGCTTATCATATGGCAAGGGAGGTCTTCCAGAAATCCCACGGGCAAAAGCCACCAGTGTTTGGGACAGAAAAGTCAACCTGGAGATGTCTCCAAGAGACAGCCGGCAAAACGTGGAGAGAGAGTCGGTGAGCATGCCTCCTTGTGTACAGTAGTAGATGTGTGAAGACGAGTAATGTGGGCAGCTGGTGCCTATTTAAAAACAGCTGATTGCTATGTGGAGTGATGCAACTCAAACACCTGCTCCTTATGGAATTAGATTTGTCTCAATATTATCAAACAACAGGTTTCACAAAGCAAGCAACACATTTTAAGGAGCAAACAGCAATTTATGAATTGAGCAAATAAAAATGAACCGCAAAATCAAGTCAGCCACTTGTTTGACTTGTAGTTTGTTCTCCCTGGGTTTTTGTTTGTGATTCTGACTGTGGGTGGGTCTTAGGAATTAGTCTGCTGATTGGCTACTGAGTTTTGGAGCAACCGCTCAATGCACCAAAAGTAGACACAGGCTTGGAGTCTCTGTCCGTCTGGACATTTCTATCTCAAAGATAGATCTGACAAGCATTAGACACTTACAAATATTTTATGAAGTAAGTTTTATGAAGAATGTTGGCTGGGGAAAATTGAGCTGTCGCTCCCAAACTCAGTAGCCAATCAGCAGGGAGCGCAAAGAACAGGTCTGGAGCGAAAATGCCAAAAAGTCGGAGCAAACAAACTCTGATCATTGCAAACAAAAAGTGTGCAATGATGCAAACAAAAATTTTGAATGATTAATTTGATAATTTTGTTTGCAATTTGTGTGTTTTAATTTTTGTGGTTCATTTTTGTTTGCTCAATTCATAAAGTGTTGCTTGCTTAGTGCTTCAAAGTGCAAATTAATACAAGGACACCTATGATTTTCCTGCCCTCTAAGGTTAAAACACAACAAGAGTGACACTGGTAACGCAGCGCAACTATGATTTATGCAATTTATAGTGTTATGTTTGTGTCTGTAATAGTCAAACACCAGTTACTCTGTGGTGGTGGGAAAGGGGTCCCAGATAAAATTCAGCTTAGGGCCCCATAAAGGCTTAGGCCAGCCCTGGATTGAAATGCGGATTACTGACCCACTGAAACTAGAGAGATTATTGACTGAACCCCACCCAAACCTGACATGTGTTCTGTATTTTTTTTGTCAGATCCAGAGGCAGTTAGAGTAAACTGAAGTGTACTTGTAGCCTTTATTCATGATTATGGCAAACAACCAAAGTTATCATTACATACACACAAGTCACACCGTCGGTTTGTTCTCAGTGTCCCCAAACAGAAGCACTGGGTCAATTTCTCATCAGTTTCTACTTATTAACACTTACTTTTACTTGTTATACATCTATTTATTACATGTTTACACCGTATTTTCAATAAAACAGTTTTAAAACGTCCTTTTAATTCTCACTGTTTTACTCTGTGTCACTCAACTTGACCTTGAAATCGGCATGTCAACGGACTTGAATGATCCCAACCCGAGTCTGACAATTATTTTTAGGGTTTTTGTCCCAACCTCTGACCCAATGTGCTCGATTCTGGTATCTATGCTCCACTGGAACAAACAGTATCTATTTGTGTTGGATTAAGCCTTCAGGAGGGGAAAAGAAAACATAGAGAAAACATCTCTCTTTTTCTCTCTTCATCAGCACCTTTACTTTGACGATGACATGAACTCACCAGCTCTTTCTCGACCTCAGAGTGACCTCAGTGCTCAGGTACGACCCCGGAACCCATACGTGCAGAATCGATCTCCAGTCAACCCGTACAGTCAGAGCCAAGGCTACAGCAATCCGTCCTTCGTGCAAGACAACGGAAGATACCGCAGCTAAACCATGAAGGTTTCCATCATTTACACAGATCAAAAAATTACTGGTAATGTCCATTACTATATGTTAGACAGATTTACTGTCCATTTCTACCATAAATTATTCTAGTCTTTTCTCATCTGTGATATGATCTTTTTGAAGATTTCTCAACATGTTTACGGTCATTCAGTCAAAATATTATTTACCCTGAAACTGTGAAATAAACTCAAGAGCTGTTTGATATCATTCCCTCGTCTACGAACTTACAAATGTACATTTATGGGATTGTAATAACATGTAACACAGTTTGAACTAATGGCTTTGTTAATGAGATGAATTTCTTCTCCTGTTATATAACATCTGAGTTCTGTCAAATCAGGGCCTATAAAAGAAAAAACACATGTTTCTGCTATGAAAATGAAATTATATTCTATTTTGTATGACTATATTTAACGTTTAACCTATTTCAGTGCCTGATTGATACCAAGATAATATATTGTATGAATAAAATGTATTTTAATTTACTACACTATACAGTAATTGTGTAGTAGAGGTTCAACTACACTGAAGCCTTTTTTGAAATAAAAAGACTTGCACTTTATTTGGATTTGGCATTGTTTTATTTCCTGAGTCCTGTCAGCTTACTGTTTTATTATGTTTAAATATCAGTTATGTTAAATGAACACGTTAACAATGAACAACCTTACCCTTGATTGCCCTGGATATATCTGATAAGCACACATGGTGGTGCACAGAGCAAAATCCGGGCATTTAAATGTTTCTTTCCCACAGTTTTTTTTTTTTTTTTACTAGGGCTGCCACTAGAGGGCAGAAACATGATAGTGGGTCAGTTTTTCACCAGATCCTGACCTCTGGTTTACACAATATGAGGAATTTCTTCTGGTCTTTGGTGCAAAACAAGAGGCAGAAACAAATAAATATTAGAGCAAAGCAAAAGTTAAACACAAAAAAGTAAGAAAATAAGAGTTAAGTGCAATTAGTTGCGAAAGAGAAATATGAATATACATTTACATATCTAAAAATATATTCTGTGCAGTATACGATTTGTGCACTATATAAGAGCAGAAGACTACAGTTTGTGTGTAATCTGAAATTGGAAGTGCAAAATGGCAGTTCATAATGTCAGTGAGGTAAAATTCAGAGGATGATTTGGAAATGAAACAATCACGATGTGATTAAAGCGTGAACTCTCAGCTTTAATTTGAGAGACTGAACAAAAGAATTGCATTAACCTTTGATGAATTATGAGCATTTTTATACATTATTGTGCATTTTCAGGGGCTCAGAAATAGACAATTGACTAAAAAGCAGGTTCATGAAACCGCAGGTTCACAGACATCACCTGCAACCAGGCGCGTCCAGGTACTAACTGTCACATGGTGTCCACTCAGATGTGGCTTCCATTAACGTCTGTTCCCTCTTAAATAATTAAAAAAAACTGACAATGTATTCTTTTAAAGAAGACCCTAAACTATTGATTGTGATTAAGATCATTAACTCAAGAAAGTGAGAAGGACAAGCTCATTTTCCCACTGACTTCCAGTAAATGGAGTTTGGAGTTGCCCCCAGGTAGCTATTCCTTCCTGATTTGACTCACCCTGCAAACCAGAAGACAATGTCCACCTTTTGTAAAGCGTTTATTGGTAGGTTCCCATTCAACTGTATCATAAATTTTAACAGCATTTTCAAAGAACTGTTGCTGTTGATTGAATGCTATGAGTCAGTACACCAAGATTCAGTCCATGTCACCACAGAAGGTTCACAAGGAGCAGCTTGACATGACATAAACAAAGACCAATATACACTGATTCATGCTTCAGTTTATTACTGTAATAATATTCACTTCTGTCCCTAAGTGGAGGAATGTTCCAGTTTCTTGTTCCACTGTTTTTTTGTTTTTTCTTCTCGTTACATGATTTCCCCCTTTTTCCTTCTCCTTATTTGTATGTTTGGTCTCTGTCTCCCCCTGCTGTCTGTTCCTGCAGCTGGCTAAGCATGGCTGACCCACTTTCCTGCTCCTGCAACCTACCAGCACACCTGCTGCTCATCCCACTTATGGCCACTCCTGTAAGTTTGTCTTCAGTTAGCAACTTCCTCTCTACATTTTTTAAAGGATCAATCTGTTTTGTCTTTTGTTTTTTTGTGATGGGTGGGATCTATCCACTGATGGTGTCACAAAAGTTATAAATTGGTATGTGTATGCAGGATCAGACACTCCACCATCAGATGTTAATGGATTCGGCAGCAATTCAAAATTCAACATGGTTCAGTCCAATTGAACAAGTTAGGTGTGTATATTTCAGCAACTTCTTAACAGATCAGGAGGAATTCTGTCTAATAGCCATAAGCAGGTAAAGTTCTGTACAGATCCAGGAAGTCTTCTAGGTCCAGTGGACAAAAATGTGATCGTCAGGTTCCCTTATGTAAAACGCTGGGGACAAAGAGTTTAAGCCTTGGTGGAGATCTTTGTTCTCTGAAGCCTGCCCCAAACTCGATGATTTTCAAATCTGGCTCGATTTTAAAAACCTGGGAGACCACAGACATGTCAAATTTTTAAACCAATTTCAGTGTTTTAATCCTGAAAAAGCACAGACTAGACGATCTGGTCAAGAAACAGGACCACACACTAGGCATCTAATCAAATGATTTCAGGGTGGATTTCACAGAAACGGTTCACAGAAAAGGTTTAACGTGACTTCAGTATGTAAACAGACATGGAGGTGGACTGCAGATGTCACCAGTTAATAGCGCTTGTGTGTGCAATGTTTCGCGCTGAAAAAGCAAAACAAAACTGTGGGTGAAGTCGTGGCTGAGAAGACATAATCAACTTTGCTTGTAAAAGTTGGTCATTGCGGGGTTCTGCTCACGCAGTCGTAAATATCAAATATTTAATTCATGATGATTTGAAATGGGGAAGACATCCGATGATGTTAAAATCGTCTTGTAACTCCTCATACTACAGGATAATTTGGCCAGATAATCTGTTCAAATTAGCCTAAAATGGGAAGGTGCCCAGTATGCCGGATTGGCCAGATTGGGACTTAAAATCTGGGCAATAAAGTGCAACCCTAATTACAAAACAGTTGGAACGCTGTGTAACGTGTAAAGAAAAACAGCACGGTCCAAATCTACCTCTTGTGGGAGCGAGAGAGAGAGATATCAAAGTAAAAGTTGCATTACTGTATATTATTAACACCTGAAATATGAAACTTGAGGGCCTGTAAAACAGACATTTCCCATAATTCCTGGGAAGGAGAGGACATCTGTGACTACTCATAAACTGAATATTAAGCATTTTTACTGTATTGATTAAGAGAAACTTGGTTTTACAGCACCTCTCTGCGGTGGTTGATACATGCGTCATTCACCCCCGTCCAAATTTTAAGGACACACAAGTCGAGTTGATGGGAGTATGCAAAATTGTGTTATATAGTCATTTATTTACCTGTATTCAGATGTGCAGTGTAGCCTCAGCAAACATTTATTTTACTCTTAAAATTACCTTTACATGTGGCATCACCCATTTGACAATACAGATAATAATAAAGTGTTTTGGGTTTTTTATTTTTTAAAGTAATGTGCAGCTACTTTGCTGTGATGCACTGCTCCACTTTACTGTCAGCGCAATAAACCAATCAAGGAATTTCACCGTCACAAGGTCACACATTGTAAAAACACAATAAAAAACACAATAAAAAAAAACTGCCATCACTTTATTGAGTGTAAACACAGTAATGTGACGGTTGTTCTTATTGAAGTTGCACCCTACAGCTTCCAGTTGATTCCCGATTTTTACAAATAATATGCCAGAATCATGAAAAAATTAAGAATATCCTATAATATTAGCTTATAAAATCCTACAAAAGTATAGGAACAAAATTTGGTAAATGGTACAGACTTTTTTTTCCTAAAATTTGTTTTAATTTAGTATATTTAGTACATTTAATTTTTTTTTCTTCTTCTTTTTTTGTCTTTCGGCTCCTCCCTCTCTGCACATTTGATTTGGCAGAGAGTTTTAATGCTTCCTGACACAACCCTTGTTCTTACAATGCATTTGGTTGTATTTATCACGTCACTGTGAAATATAATCTCAGATTTAATATTGTCATGACAGTCTCATGATGGAATATTATGTTTTAATTGGTTTCTCTACACCATCCCCTCTTGACTAGACTAGACTCAACATTGCCCCCCAGGTTATTTGAGTTTGATAAACGTGATTTAGAGTGTCTCCATTAACTATGAGTAATGGGGATTTGGTACCTTGCTAAAGGGTACCCGAGCCGTTGACCTGACATGGACTGGAATCGAGAACCCTTCAGTCTGAAGCCAAGCTCTTTTTATGCCCATTTGTTTAGTATATAATTTAATATTTTATTAGAATGAGTTAAGATTGGCCCTGTGATGGACTGGCGACCTGTCCAGGGTGTACCCTGCCTCTCGCCCTATGTTAGCTGGAGATAGGCACCAGCACCCCCCGCGACCCCTAGTGGATAAAGCGGTAGAAAATGAGTGAGTGAGTGAGTTAAGATTGTTAATAATTAAGTTCATAATCCACACTGATTTTCCAGTATATACTTCCTGTTATGGTAGCTGGCATTTAATTTCATTGTAATTGGTATCAAAAGGATCTTAGGAAGTTTTGAATTTGATATGAAAAACTCTGACAGTACCTTGATAGAAGAGTCAAGGTATTTCCCAACATGTAACATGGCTTGTAGGCCACATGGTGGAGTAGTGAGTAGTATTGTTGCCTCACAGCAAGAAGATCACTGGTTCAACTCCTGGTTTGATCAGGGGCCTCTCTCTGTAGATTTTTTTTTTGTGTGCATTGTTTAAATACACAGAGGTTAGGTGGACACTCCAAAATGACTCGGGTAAAAGTGAATGGTTGGTTGTTTGTCCTGTGATGGACTGGCGACCTATTCAAGGTGTGAGCCCACCTTTTGCCCTACGTCAGCTTGGATTGGCACCAGCAACCTTAGTGACCCTCATGTGGAGGATAAAGCGGTAGAAGATGAGTGAGTGAGTGAGTGAGTGAGTGAGTGAGTGAGTGAGTGAGTGAGTGAGTGAGTGAGTGAGTGAGTGAGTGAGTGAGTGAGTCGATTGTGTGCACTTGAAATGTTTCAAAATGCTCCCAAACATGTTTCACACACACACAAAGAAAAGCAATAAGCATCCCTCTGTTTTATGGACCTTCACAAGTGTATTCTTGTAAAAATCTGGCCACCACATTTTTTTTTATTTACATATCTAAAGTTGCACATTTTTGAAGTTTGCACCCATATGTACAGTAAATGTCCAGACTTTTAGCAAACTACCTGCTATAGCTTAATAAACTCCCCTCTGGAAGGGTTATCAGAACAAGTACGGCAGATACAACTCGAGTCCTTTTCCCATGTTTATTGCACACACATGTTTAGTTGGACTTTTAGTTAGGTTGTAATTCTGTAATTTAAACACAAAACAAAACCCAGAATTAACTAATGATATTATTCATGTGACATTAATTATCCTTTTGAATTACTAACAATACTAGCTTATACTCAGTCACCGACGAAGCGTACCCGTCCTGACGATTATTCAAGCAAAACGAGTCTAAAGGATCAGTCAAAAGCACTTTCTAAAGAACTGCGCATTCTCCATGCACATGTACCGGAGATCAGGAAATCATAATTAACAGACTTCAAAATAAGATGAAAGGTATGAAAGACAACACAGCAATCTGGTTAATTAACATACTGTATATGAAACATGAATGTAAAACATACCCGCCACTTATGTTGCATTCTATATCAGTGGTTCTCAAACTTTTCATACCAAGTACCACCTGAGGAAATAGTGAGCTCACCATTATCACCAATGTTAAAATACAGAGGTGTAAATAAGATAATCTGATCTCTCATCATCCTCCTCTTCCTCACATATATTTCAGACACTGTTCTAGTGAAATTGGATTAAGATGGAGAAGATCAGCTCCACTCTGATCACATACTCAAATACAGTAGAACAATATTTCTGATTTTCCTCCAAGTACCACTAGAGGAGGCTCGCGTACCACTGGTGGTACACGTACCACAGTTTGAGAACCATGATTCTATATCATTAAAGTAACATGTTAAGTCTGCTGGAAACCTCCTAACACAATCAACATCTCACATATATTAAAACATGCAACAACATTTTCAACAGCTGGAAAGTTCTGAACTTTATTTTTATTTAAATATATGTAGCATTAATAACTTCACTTTCAATGACAGACATAATGACTTCCCATTGTGCTGCTACACCAAAATGAGCAGACACATTTTTTTGCTGATGTGGACAACATACCAACAGGTAAAAGTTAATCTTAGATGAACTTTATGTAAAAGGAGACAGCCATAAAAAGCTCCGTTACCCTCGTGTCACATTGTTAGTCTGCGCTGCTCCAGAGAATACATCTTCAGTCCCAGGGCACAGTGTCATCCTCCTGTCTGTTTGGATGAAAAGAGTCAGGATGCAAATTTAAAACAACAAGAGTATAAACGCCTAAACACAAGTGAAGTGAAGAGGAAGGCTAAGAATGCAAATATGGCCTTTAAAGGTCTTTATCTTCTGTCTTTTCTATTGCTGACCCACGGAATCACATTTGTTCAAGGTAAGTTTTTACCACTAATCTCAGCGGCAATACATTTAATCGAACAACAAGTCTCTTAAAGATTATGGGGCTCCAAATAATAAGAAATAATGACAACATTTTTTTTTAACCAAAATGTTGACTTCAAATTCATTTTGTAATTAATGTACTCTAATAACAAAACTAAATGGCTGTTTTCCTCATGGTTTTAGTTGTTTTGGACAAATTTAACTTTAAATTGATTTCATTTATTCAAAATGGGCAAATTCAGGAGCTGGAATATCTCGCATATACAATATAACAGGATAAAAACAAAAGAAAAATCAGAAGAAATAGGTAAAAAAAATAATAATAATAATTACGCATACCAATAGCCTTGGGCCACGGTTCTCAAACTGTGGTATGTGTACCATGAGTGGTACCTGAGTTCCCTCTGGTAAAAATCAGAAATACTGTTCGACTGAACTTACCACGGTGTGTGATCAGAGCGGAGCTGAGGAATTTTAACCGGAGTGTTTAGAAAATGTAGCAAATAACATAAAAATTATAATTCATTAAATAATAATTACAGTCAGCGTATTTCTCACTCCCTGATAATCAAAATTCTCTATACCAGTGTCTGAAGTATATGAACTTATTAGGAATACATCTGCCTCCTGTGAAAAGTCTGTAGCTGACTTTGCTCTTTGCTATTTACACCACTGTATTTTATTTATTTATTTTTTATTTTATTTATTTATTTTTTTTTGGAAATGGAAATTTTGTCACATTGTGTTTTTGAAATGACCTGCACACATGCTTAGTAGTTTTAAGAGATGTCTCATCAGACACAGAAAGGGGTAGCCTTGTACATGTACAAGTGTTGTAACATTATAATACAATATATACACCAACTGGCCAATTTATTAGGTAAAGAGAACACCCTATAAAGCATAAGGAGTGGCAGCACTTCTTTTTCTGCTGCTTCTTTTCTAGTTTAACCTCTGGCATCCAAAGGGCATTTTCTCCCAGACAATTCACTGCATACTTTTTCTTTTTTCAGACCATATGAAGAATACAGATGGTTGTGCACCTAACCTTAACCCTCACCATAACCCACCAACCACTGTACAAAGTCACTTAAATGATTAAATATCCCCCCTCCTCTTCACCTTGTCTACATCACTAAAAGCACTGAGTTTCTATCGTTTGATTGGCTGATTAGATATTTGCATTAGAACACAGCTGAACAGATGTACCTAATAAAGTGGCTGGTATCATCACACACATAACGATGATTTAATACAATGAAAAAGAGAGGAAAAAAAAGGGAAAAAAAACTAGTAGTATTTGATCTTATTTTAAAGTTTTGGGAATTACTGACACACATGAAGGCATCTTATATTACGACTAAATATATAATATCATTGTAGTGAAAATGTAATACTAATAATTAATTAAAAATTGCAATATTATCATACTATTACTTAAGGCATTTTAATATTTACAATTGTATTTGTTTGAATAAACTGACTATAAGGTAGCTTTTTTTAGGAAATTCTGAAATAATGCCAGTGGTAATACTAAATATTGTTTTTGCAGCTGTTAAAAAAGAAGGGAGGAAATCTCTACACATTAAATATTTTTTTATGGGGTCCAAACTCAACGATGAGAATCCCTTAAATTTTACTGACATGTTGCAAAAACAATACAAAGTACATGTCGATGTGCTGAATCAGACATGAAACCTGTCTGGTCAAGTGATGCACCGTCCATTCACAGTGAAGAATTAACTCTCCTTTAAAGGCCAAAATCACATGTTTGGAGGTTTTAATGCTACAGCCGTCATAAACGTAGTAACTCATTCTTCGAGATAAGAATAAAAATATACATGAATTTTGCTGGTGGACAAGAGTGCTTAAAGAGAATTTTTCAGGGGGTGGGGGGGTTGTTGAGTGAGTTTGAAATACTACAGTACACACAACAGATTTTTGTTTTTTTGTGGATAATGCTGGTCTTTAGAAATCAGCCCAGCTTGTGGCCATATTTTTGGCCAATGTGGTTGGCCAATCTTTTATTTTGTGCCTTGTTTCAGTTTTAATTCCTGTGTTTTCCCTCCTTTGTGAATTGTCTTCCGCATCTTGGCGTTTTTCACATGTGCCCCATTATCCCTCCCTACACCTCTTGTATTTTTAGCCTCTGTGCTCTCTGTCTCTTTCTCTTTCTGTTGGTTTATTTGATGTTCAGACCAGTTTAGATTTTCACACTGAAAAGAAAAATGCTTTACTTTTCCAACCCCCATTGCCAAAAAAGTTGGGACTTTAACCTAACTAGTTGTCAAATGCTCCTCCAGTTGTTTTTGATTCGTGCCAATTACTTTTCCAGGTTTTTGTTGCCTCTCTTCCAACTTGTAATTGAAAATGAGCTATTATTTTTCATGAAATGGTAAAATGTCTCAGTTTCAACATCTGATAAGTCATTTATATTCTATTGGGGATAAAATATGGGTTTATGAGCTATGCAAATATTTCCATTCTGATTGTATTTACATTGTACACAGCTTCCCAACTTTTTTTTTTAGAATTGTGGTTGTTATTCAAAACGAAAGAATCTGCCTGATTACTAAATCTACCTCTACTTTTCCCCCCCTTTGCTTGTGTGTTGTGCAGGAAGCTGTGGAGGTGGTGAGTTCCAGTGCACCAGTGGACAGTGTATAGACATAGCCTGGCGGTGTGATGGAACTAAAGACTGCACCGATGACTCAGATGAACTGAACTGTCGTGAGTGTCCAGTCATTGGTCCAACACATGTTCTACCAAAGTCTAAAACAAATTAAAGCAACCCCTAACCTCAAACACTATAAATTATGCATAAACTCTTCGTTGTTCTTTTTCTGCAGCAACTTCAACATGCACCGCACAAGAATTCAAGTGTGTGACAAGCGGCGAATGCATTCCATTGGGGTTTGTCTGCGATGGTGAGAAAGACTGCGTCGATGGCTCCGATGAAGAAAGAGCCTGTGGTAAGTCAGCTGAGTAACTGCTGTGGTGACGGAGAGAAAAACACAAAAATGATGTGGCTACTGTCACTGAAAAGACGTCATCTATCGGCAGTAAACATGTGTTGGTTGAATTTTTAGTTTGCCATTCACAGAGTCACGTCTTACAGAACACAAGTCAAACACCAACAGAACAACCTTCTCCTAAAATCAAATGAAAAAATAAAATATTGATAATAATCATTTCTAAACTCTGACTTCTGATGTAAAAGAAATGCACCAGTGAAAAGTGTCCACATTTCACAGAGGTTAAATTCCTCAGTTTCACCACAAACTTTCAAACTTATGTATGTGTTTGTAAAGTCTTTGCTAAATGATACAGGACCCACTTTACCATAAGGATTATGAGGAGCATTAATACAGGTTAACAATTATGCTTAATTATAGTTAATTGATGTTACCAGTAACTTTATAAGCCCTTAACTGGAATTAAACATTTTGTTAAAAAATTAATTAAGAGTTAGTAAATGCTTAGTGATTCAGCATTAACTGGTTAATTACTGTACTGTATCCTTATTGTCAAGTACAGTGATCCCACAGACGGTGAAGCTGACTCCTTTAAAAAGGCTGACTCTAATTTGACGACTGTGCTATTTTTGTCACCACATAGCACATTTTGAAATATATACAATAAATGCCGCTTGGTTACTAACAAGGTGTGCAAACCTGAGGGGTTCTTTGGCTGAACACCTGTCCAAGTTTTCATTCCTCAGTTTCACCACAAACCTTCAGGACTGAGACTGCACAAGCCTCTTGGGATGAAGGTGAAACATCTTCAAGAAATCAAAAAAGTCCAGTTGCTACTGATTCAATGCATTCAGTGTTGCAGCACTGCACCATGATCACGTACCCCATTTGTGTCCATACTAGATCTGCTTATGTTTCGGAAAATAGAAACCCAGTGACTCGAGAAGGTTTGAAAATGCAAAGCCTGTTGCTCTCGGTGCAGGTG
Source organism: Brachirus orientalis (assembly GCA_016785285.1). NCBI lineage: Eukaryota > Metazoa > Chordata > Actinopteri > Pleuronectiformes > Soleidae > Brachirus > Brachirus orientalis. Next base: position 40,693 of record JAFBJR010000234.1, read on the forward strand.
GACGGACGTGCAGCTCGGACCAGTTCACATGCCAGGAGGGTCAGTGCATCCCCGGCAAATACAGATGTGACCGAGTGAAGGACTGTGTGGACAACTCTGATGAGAACAACTGCAGTAAGAATGTTTATCTCTTCTCTTCTTCCTCCATCATTATCATTATTATTATTTAACCAAGAAAGCCTCAGCGTGATTAAACCACTCTTTTACAAGAGGCTCCTGGCCAATGTGGTAGCAGCAAGACAAGACAGTATAATGCATAACAATAAAAATTATAGACGCATAGTATTCATGAAATATTCATATAAAAGAATGGATAAAAAGCCAAATGATAACTTTTAAAATATATATCCTGAAACTCTCGGCATTTGGCAATCTAAGATATTTATCGACAAATTCAATTATTTAAAGTGAATTTAGATTTAGTTTTCCTAAGATTTTGGGGGTAAGAAGATTTAAATTATAAAATTTAAAGGAGATGTGCATCTGGAAAGGTGGTCTTCTGTTTGAGTGCACTGGGATCCTTTTATGACATAAATGGTAAGAGGTGTATGTACAGTATGTTAAGCCTATTGTTTGATCTTATTTAATGTTGCTTTTGTTTTGTTTTTTTTGTTTTCTTTCCCCCTTTTGCCTCCTTTATGCTCCCATATACATGGATATTGTGTGTGTATAGGCCAATATGTGGACATTTGCATGGATGTATAGACATGCAAACACGTGTATGTTTGTGCATATTGATAGAGATATGTGTATTTACCCATATTTATTCAAGACATTTATCTTTTTCTATGGATGGCTTTGAGAGACTTCTTCCTGTCAAGGAAACAATTTAAAAAAAAATTGTGAATAAATAGAAATGGAACTGGCTACAATTTACTGATTCATAATGTGAAGGAAAAGTCAGAAAACTGTAAGAATAGTTTGAATTTTACAATTGTGAATTGGGTTAAGATTGTTTAAAAATATGTTTCCCATAGAAAATGTTTAGAGAAAAAAAACTGCTCTACGGCACAAACATGATCATTATCACATATGATAGAGTGTCTGTGATTTCTTTTCATGATTAGCAATGACCTTTTTATTGCAGTTTAAGTCTTTCTTCCTTGCTTAATGTGCAGACTATCCTCAATGCTCTCAGAAGACATGTGCTAATGGCGCCTGCTATAACAACTCCCAGCACTGCAATGGGCTCCAGGACTGCAGAGACGGCTCTGATGAATTCAACTGCAGTGAGTAGATCAGAGCTAAATAATAACACTCCTGTTATGTGGTTCAGTGTGTGTGTATAAGGCCTTCTGAATGCTCACACTTCATAACCCATACTCCATATCTGCTAATTTATTAATGTTCTTTACACACAAGGGTTTTTATTGTACATAAAGACAGGAGTCCCCATAAATTCTGTTGTTTGCAGATGATAGTGTAATCTGTAGTGAGAGCAGGGGAAGAGAGCCAGGAGCGGTGGACATCTGGAGCAAGACAGAATGTGTGCAAATGACAGTGAGATAGGTGGTACCGTGAAGATGTGGTCTTCATCTAGGAGTAGACAAGTGGAAAGTGGATGAGTTTAAATATCTGAGGTCAAGGGTCCAAAGTGATGGACAGTGCACAACAGAGGTGAAGAAGAGAGTGCAGGCAGGGTGGAGAGGGTGGAGACGAGTGTCAGGGCTGATGCGTGACAGAAGGACAGCAGCAAAAGTGAAATGTAAGGTCTACAAGAAGGCAGTGAGACCTGCTATGCTTTACGGCATGGAGACAGTGGCTCTGTCTGAAAGACAAGAGGTGAAGCTGGAGATGCTGAGATTTACACTGGGAGTGAGGGTGGACAGGTTTAGAAGTTAGCATATTTGAGGAACAGCTCAGGTTGAACAGTTTGAAAATGAAGTAAGAGAGTCAAGGTTGAGATGGTTGGGTCCTGTGCAGAGGAGGGATAGCGATTATATTGGACGATGGACGTTGAAGATGGAGCTGCCAAGCGGGAGGAAAAGAGGAAGACCACAGAGAAAGTTCATGGATGTTGTGAAGGAGGACATGAGGACAGTTGGTGTAACAGAGTCAGCTGAATGGTCAGAATAAGATCCAAGCCATCAATACCTACACCCTGCCAGTAATAAGATACCCTGCTAGAATAATTGGCCAAAGGAAGAGATACATATAGATGCCACTGATATCAAGACAAAAAAGCTTGCATGGACGGTTTCACCCTAAGTCCAGCACACTGAGGTTGTTCACTGTGGAAGGAAGGAGACTGAGGGCTAATGAGTGTCAAAGCCACTATCCAGGATGAAACCACCAACATCCAAGAATACATCAAGAAGATGGCCCCCGATGATGACCTGCTAAGTGAATGCCTCAGGTAGCTGAAACCCAGCAGAAAGGAGGAGCCAGAGAGGCAAATATGGAAAACATGTTCCATCATCAAACTGAAGAAGTGGCTGATATACCAAACATACCAATGGCTGGGAGACGACCCAAGGTGTATATACTACATGTAGAAGAATATATATATATAGGCTTACTCAATTAGAGGACTGTGCTATTTTAGCCACAGGTGACACATCAAAAATTTATAAATCTACAATAAATGTTAACAAAAAACTCGTGCAAATGTAAATACAGTATATACAATAAATAATTATACAAACCCCCTAAATAACACTCAAATTAATACCAATATACAACAAGAAATGCATTTCTATGTATAAAACACCCCTTTACCCACTTTCCACTTGGTACCTTCCGGGAAGTACCTTAAGGTGTGAGAGCCACTGGGGAACTGTTTTGCCCGAACACCCTGGGTGGAAGGAAACAGGAAGAGGTACTGTTATTTTCAGCACAAACAATTGCACCCACATGCGTGACATGAGTGGGGAAAAACTACAAAAACACATTCTAACCATTAATACTTAACTGTTATTTATACTTGATGATGTATAAAAGTGTTTCCATTTACAGATGAATGACCAGCATTGTGACCTTGCGTCTTCACAGCTCACGTGGCTCCAGTGCATGCATGCAGTTAAATCAGTCAGTCATTGAATCAATCAACCAATTGATCAGTCAATCAATAAATATATAAAAATGTTTTCTGTATGATTGTATCATGTGTATGTATTTGCTCAGTGTTACAATGTTAATTTTTCTCCAATAAACTTCATAAAATTCACATTAATGTTCAGTAATGGCAGCTCTTCATTAGACTATACCTAAAACAAAGTGTAAAAGAAAATTTTATTTTGTGTTTTCTTAAATCTTATTGTCTGTTTAATTGCTATAGGTTTTTCAGATGGTATATGTAGATTCCAACATATTGTGTTGTGCAAATGTATATGCTACTATAGCATCATTAATTATGGATTTGCATTATTGGGAAACTTGTAGGACACTCATTTTAATTGTGTATGTGTATTACATGCAGTATAAATGCAAATGTGTGCATACTGTATCTGGTAAAATGTGCCTCATAGCAAGAATGTATTTTTTTGGAATTACAATTGTAAGGTTCATGTATCTCATCTTTATTAGCCTAACACAGCCTTCTTCACAAACTACTAGGGTTTATTTGTTGATAGCAGTTGTACAAAAGGCTACCGTGCATGTAACGATCCAGAAATCCCTTTTTATTTTTAAGGATAAGCAATTTTTAAGGATGAAGTTGATAAAGGCCATGTTCCATGTAATTGTTTTTTGTTTTTGGTATTTGCTATGTCCAAGGTAGAAGAAATATTATAGATATAGACATTGTAAGTCAATATTTGTGCCTTTGGATTTTTAATTTAGCTTCCTCAACGGATGTTTTCATGTGTTGCAAATGTTGTCACTGTGTTTTTATTTTCAGCAACTCAGCATTGTCCCATCCACCAGTACCAGTGTGCAAATGGCTACTGTATCCCACACTCTTTTGTGTGTGACCACTGGGACGACTGTGGGGACAACAGCGATGAACAAGGCTGTGGTAAGGAGGACATTGATTTAAACAGACAAGACATTTAACAAAAGCCATGAAGCACTTTTATTTCTCCAATAATTGTGTGTAAGAATTAATGATGTCTAGTGGTGCCGACACCACAGCACCACTGTGATAGAAAGACTCTTACCTTAGTCCAAGGTCACAAAAACCAAACAATTTTTTTCCAGTCATTACAAAAGGGCAACTTGGGAACTTTGTTTGTGACCAAGGGGTTGCCGGTTCTAATCCTGGCAGGTCAGGGCTAAGGTATCCATTCCCAATTGCTAGTTGTTAATTGGACACTCTAAATTGACCCCAGCCACAGGTGAACCACATCCAGAGTACTGCTTGTGCCAGTCCCAAGCCCGAGAAGGTTGCGTCAGGGAGGGCATCTGGCATAAACATATCTGCTAAAGAGAGGGAGGAGCTGAAAGAAAGGAAAAAAAGAAACTCACTTTTAACATGTGATGATGGTTAGTATTTTCAATATCTGCAAATACTTTCCTAAATGTTACATACTGGAGCTTTAAAATGTGGGTTAGCCAGCCTTGACAAAAGCTAAAAGAGCTTCTCTGTCCAGGAGAAAATTAGACACGTGCATCTTGTATCTATTTCACAAATTCTCAATACAGACTCTTGTTTTTCCACCTCCTTTTTTAAAGACATTTTTGAGAGCGGTAGTAAGGCTTTCTGGGTTCCATAAAGTTTCACATCTCTGACCCAAAGGTGATGTCAAACAAGCAAAGTTTGTCGGACTGCAAGTGAAGTGAAGTTTGTTTGTGAATGAAGTGGCTGTACCAGAATTTTAAAACTAGCAAGGATGGGTAAAACTTAAACCTCAGTAACAGTCTATCTGTTAATCCCTTAGAGTACCAGAGCTGCAGTGGTAGTGAGTTCACATGCACCAGTGGCCGTTGTATTCCTCAGCGCTGGGTGTGCGACAAGTTCAACGACTGTGGCGACTACAGTGACGAGAAAGGATGTGGTGAGAGGCGTCCCTCTCTCTTTTGCATCACTTTGTCAAAGCAGCCTGTGGAAATGTTTCTAGCCCATCATCCTGCGTGTTTCTACGGTCTGTAGACAGTAACTCTCGAGACTGTTATCCCGGTGAGTGGGGATGTCCAGGCTCAACAGCGTGTATACCAGTGGGCAAAGTGTGTGACGGCCACCCCGACTGTCCTGGAGGAACAGATGAGACCAACTCCACCGCACAGCAAACCTGCAGTAAGTGACAGAAATCTACACATATGACATTTAGCCTGAACAACAGAGTTTACCAATAATAAGTCAACTCATGAAATAATGTAACTTAATCCAAATAAATTTGCTGAATATTTTCCCAGTTTTAGTTATTTGGTAACCCTTTGTTTGGTTACCCTTTGTTTGGTTTGTTTGTTTTCAACCCAAAAGTGAGTTTATATTACTACTTTGTTTGGTTTTAAACTACCAACTAATGGGTTGCAGACATGAAGACGAATTAATGAAACGGACCTGACTTTGTTTCCAAAATGGCACAATTTCTTTAGCAGCTTCACCTAGGTTTAAAAGCCTATGTTATATCTGTTCATTTTAGTGCAAAAGAGGCTTTAGTCAGTAAAACTCTATTCTGATCTTCCTTATACTTAAAATTAAGATATACTTATAGAAAAATGGAGAGATAGATGTCATTTCTTACACTCATTTACAAGACATGTTTCTTGAAAATGTCTGCTCTGCAGAAATGAGTTATAATGATCAGAAATGCTTGATTATGCCTACATTAGCTGTTTTTATGAGCAATGTTGTGAACTAGCTCGTGATAGTTTGTCATCTTTAAAAGGTGGGTCTCTAAACTTAGGGAAATATGGATGTAATGTTGTGCTTATGATACTTTATTATTTGTGCTTACCTGATATAGTATATTATAATATATTTCCAACAACACCATTGTATTCACTTAATAACTTCACCTACATTTTCCACACTACCTCTGTGTCTACCTATGTACCTATGTTTCTATCCCTGATCCATAAAAAGGTCAAAGGTCACTAGACACTAACTGCCCTTTGATAGGGCTTTAAATGTACATCGGAGCAAGCGTTGGAGACACTTTTAATGCATCAAACCCATGTTTCTCAGAAGTCAGTAGTTAAAAGTGCAGTATAATCACAGCTTTTACCTACCTTATCTCTGCATTCACACCTGCTTTATGGTCATGATTGTTCAGGTAATTGTCAGTTAACAATGGCTATAATGCTGGTCACGATTCCCATAATGAAGCTCTCCGGGGCTTAAATGCTTCTCAGGTGACCACGAGTGATCACAAGCAAAAACCTGAAGTGCCCTGACCTTGATTTTTATGACAGCATTGCTCTGTTTAATTATTCACCCACAGGCCTGAATCGCTGCTCCACCTTGAGCTGTGAGTTTCATTGCCACCCATCACCTCAAGGAGGTTCTTGCTACTGTCCTGATGGTTTCACTGTCGCCAATGACAGCCGCTCCTGTGTAGGTCAGTGATGTTTATCATAGGGGATACAATGATTTTCAAGGATTCAGACTACATCTGTCCGCTGTTATAAGCTATATGTTTATCATTTAAAAGTGGAACTATGCAGGATTTTTACCATACGTTCACAGCTCCAGAGTCATTGTGTTGGTTAAATGTCTTGTTGTGGGGAGAGTGGGGTTTTATTTCAACTCCCCTACTCTCTGTTAGTGGAAAACCAGCCTCACAAGATCAGGATCAAGGTCCCCCAACCAGGAGTCCTCAGATTCAGGAGGTCTTGTGAAGTCTTGGGTCGTGGAAGAAATACAAATTGCTTCACAGCTCTAGATCAAGGCTCTGGATCATCATGACAGAGCCAGCCAAAAAAGAAGCACAGATGTGCGGTCATCATTCCTTCCTCACAACAAACTGTTGTTGTGAGGAAGGGGAAACGACACGAGGAAACATGGGACTGGCTGGAAAGCACAGAAGCTTTTTTTTCAGCTCTATAATTGGCCTTATAATTTGCTTAACTGACTGGCATTTTCAAATGACTTCCACCGATAAGACACAATGTCTAACTGTATTATGTTGTTTAACTGGATAATTTGGTGAAGAGACTTAAAAACTAAATAAAAAGGTTGCATTAAAGGTTAATTCCTAAATTTGTTTGATTAGATTTGTGATTATTTGGAAGCTCAGTCCCCTTTCATGCCCATCCACTTTGCCCACCTCCTCTTTTATTACATATAGATGGATGTCCTTCACTAGGCCTTCAAGCTGAGGGTCATGAGGTCTTCCCCAGATAAACTAAATCCAAGCAAAAATAATGCTTCTGTCATAAAGCTGACATCGTTTTTTTTTGTTTGTTTTTTTAATATATATATATTCTCCAGACTATAATGACTGTCAGATCTGGGGAATCTGCGACCAGATGTGTGAAGATCGACCTGGGACACACCACTGCAGCTGTGCTGATGGATATTTCTTGCAGCAGGGCCACTTGTGCAAAGCCAATGTGTCAGGTATGAATCACACAGTGGAACTAAACAATATGCAATCCATAGGTATGTGTTTGAAAGGTCATTATAATATGTAAAAGGGGACAGCAATTAAAAGTGACCCTACAATTCTGGCATGTTGGACTTGCATGTAAACTTCAAATTTAAAGTTACAGCCCAGGTGTGGTTTTAAAAAAGAACTGACAAAAAAGTCAGTTCTGACTGCGTCGTGTACGTCCCGCTACACCGAAAACCGTCTTGAGACAAGAGGCTGTGTCTCAGTGAAAACATGGCTGCCATCGGGGACAAAAGGCTCATCTACATCAACTATTAACAGTCTATGACAGGTTTTTCTGATTGGGAATCTCCCTCTTCCAGACCAAAGTCTATTTTAATGTCTATTTGATGCTGTTCACATCACTTATTAGTTATTTAAAGACAAAGGATTTCAAACACCGAAGACACAAAATAACACATTTGAATTTACTGATGAAGGCAGCAGTGGATCAGCATCTCTTATTTAACTCTTGTTTGGTTCTTAGATTTTCTCTATATACTTTAGTGTGGGAGAGTGAGGGATTTAGAAAGCAACACAAACATTAGTTTCCAGTCTGAAAAGCCTATAAACTGTTTAATATTCTCAATATATAATAGACTTCAGCTGATGTAGATTTTGAGCCTTTTGTTCAGTGGCTGGAAGTCAAAGTGTTTAATTCTCAAGCAGGTTATGTGATTACTTACTTTAATTCGTATTTTTGAATTTATTGATTTATATTATACTACCACACTCCAATAGTCCTGAACTAACCCTTTAACAGAGACTTCGATGTGTTTTCTCTGTTTTTATTGTATACATATTTTAACAAATATCCCAGATTTCAGAAATTTGACTTTTAAGATGTATTATTTGTATCTTTCCAGCTGGATTGCCACAACTTATTTTTACAAATGGTGGTGATGTAGAAATGGCCGACATACATGGGCGCTTTGTCAGAGTTTTAGTGCCATCCCAGGGCAAAGGTTATGCGGTCGGTGTCGCCTACCATTCACATAGTAACTTAGTCTTCTGGAGTGACACATACACCAAAAAGGTGAGTCAAGTGAAGTTGTATTCCTCAAAGGCACTATTGCAGTAGTTCGAATTGAAGAGGAATATTTTATTTTTCTGTCCTTTATCAGGTATATTCTGCAGACTATAATGGGGGTAACATTAAGGAGGTTCTGACAGCTGCAGTTCACAGTGTCCAGAACCTGGCTGTGGACTGGATCAACTTCAAACTGTACGTCTTAGAGGCCATGGTGGAGCGCATCGACATGTGTGACTTTGATGGAGGGAATCGGGTTACGCTGGTGGCTGAAAACCTGCAGACACCTCATGGTCTTGCCCTGGACCCAACAGTAGGGTGAGTTTGAAAGAGTACATGAAATCTGCTTTTGGTATGGAAGCATAGAATTGCCAGAGAGGAAAAAAAGAGTTGTTTCTCATTTTAATGAAAAAGTTTCTATATATTATGAAAGTGTTTAATGTGCCCTGCATTGCTTGATGTATGTAGACTAGGCCTGTGCAGAACAATAACTATGCTCACTATATATGCTCACTATACATTGTCTTTCTACTAATGGTGATGTGAGATTCCATGCAGAAGAGTGAGCGAGTAACATTAAGCAAAGAGATCAAATGATGTGATGCCTGGGAAATGCAAACTCCAAGATCTCTGTCTCACCAAAGAAAATGATAAAGACTAGCTTGACCAAGATCCGAAGGACGGTCACTTGTCCCGATGCAGAGCGTGCTGCAAAACAATAAAAATGGACGCGATGGGAGAAGCGTCTCTTACAAGTTGCCCTCCCATCCTAAGCTGTGTCAGCACATTGGGTCCTTTACCTTGAGAAGATTGGTTATGGAAATTCCTTGACAATTTCTTGTCAACCAAGGTGTGGGAACCCTGTACAAAATAGTTGGTAAATAATATATTGTAGCAGAATCTTTGTCTAAAACGATATAAATGCTATTCTTCAGTCACAGACACACTACTTTCTGTAGGGGGGATCATGTTTTTGGACATTAAGCTATTGTTGAGTTTTTTCTCTATAATGAGCACCTGTGGAGAAGAAATCCCTTAACATAGACAGCATCCATAATATTGAGGTCTTGGCTTTGTTTTTGGAGAGTTTAAAGTGGGCATGACTAGAGATGTCCATGAGAAATTTGGTAATGATTGATTGCTGTTTTCGTACATTAAGCTACATTAAGAATTTTAGAATGTCCCCTGCAGGCACTGTGCATTCCTCCATCGCACGATATCGCAGATGATTTCTAAAAAACAGACATTTGAGCATAAATGCTACATGAAATCAAGTAAGCTTTCATATTATGAGGTAGACATTTAAGTTTAACTAGTAACTATTAAATCAAAATGTATTACCGTAGCTAGCAGATATGCTAAATGTTAGCTCATTTAAGAGGCTAGTTTCTGTATTTGGGGCATTAATGCATTAGTTTTTAAACAATATCTGTCATTGCTACATAGACATGTTGACAGTTTTATTTTCATTTAATGGCTGTATATATAGTGTGTATATAATTTATATCAGTGTTGGTAGCAAAATCATTACTATTAATTTCCTGAATTGTTGCAAACCTACAAAGTAAAACATGATACACAAGGGACAGACCCTATGGAGTAAAACAAATAGTGTCATATCACAACAACAGTTTTACTTAACCACTTTTGATTGGTTTTCAATTTCAGTCTCCGGTCTTATTTTAAATTTGTTTTATTGATTGTTGCTCAGGCCACATGGATGGTGTAGTGCCACTCTTGCCTTTGCAATGACATGGAGTTTGCATGTTCTCCTCGTGTGTGTGGGTTTTCTCAGCGGGTTGTCCAGCTTCCTTCCACAAGGATTAGGCCAATTGGACATTCTAAAATGCCCGTAGGTGTGAATGTGAGAGTGGATGGTTGTCTGTCTCTATGTGGCCCTGTGATGGACTGACAACATGTACAGGGTGTACCCCACCTTTTTCCTTATGTCAGCTATCTATAAATAAATAATATTGTCATTAGTAGTAGTAGTAGTAGTAGTAGTAGTAGTAGTAGTATTGTTATTATTGATCTGCATTTATTGACGAAGGTGTGTGCGTTCTGAGCACAAATTTAAGTTTCTTAAAATGAAACCTAAAGGGGGAAAAAGGGACACTTTATCTTGTCTTGACCTGGTGTCATATACCTTATATAATATCCTTTGCTTGCAGCTATATGTTCTTCACAGACAAGGGCTACTCCAGTGAGCAGATGAAACTTGAACGTGCCTTCATGGATGGGAGTAATCGCCTTGAGCTGGTGAAGAAGGGACTCGGCATTCCTACAGGAATTACCCTTGATATTGTCACTCGGAGGGTTTACTGGTCTGACAGCCATTTTGATACTGTGGAGACTGTCACTTACAATGGTTTGGAAAGGTAAAGGGTTTTTTTTATTGAAAGGTTGTCATCGAAGATTCAAAGTAACACTATATTTTGATAGTTCATTGTTAACTCTACTAGTAATCAACAGATCTTTATTATCATGTCAACAGATAATGAGCTTAATTCAATTCACTTTTATTTGTATACTGCAACATACATTATCTAAAGGCACTGTACATAGTAAGGCCAAAACCTTTACAATATTACAGAGAGAAAAGAAACCCAACAGTTGAGCAAACACTAGGCATCAGTGTAGAGAAAAAACTCCCTTTTAACAGGAAGACAGATCTGACAGAACCAGACTCAAAGATGTGCGGTCATCTGCCTTGACCGGTTGGGGTGAGAGGGAAAATGGGGGATGGAGGAGCGCTCACACTTATTCAATGGATAAGTGACACACACTTAACTGACTGCCAGTAGACAAGTTGTTCTTCAAGTCTTTCTAACCCTAACCCTACAAAAGTGCCTGATGACTATACTATTTTGCAGTGCGATGCTACAGTCAAAAAGTTGCAGTGCAAATTTTTCACTCAGCGAGTTTACAAAGTCAGTGTACAAATGCAAGTTAATGCTTACATGTTGGCTAAGTGGCGCGATGTGAATAGCTTTTGCATCATTTGCTCCATTTGCTCAAGTTCAGCTTTCAACTTTGAGAAAACTTTGCCTCGTACAGTGACATGAAAACCAATCAGCATTGAGATTCTGCTGCAGTAACACCATTGCAAATTTTTGCATTGAACCACGTCTTTTGCACTATGCATGCCACAAGATTTGTGGTTATTGACTGACTTCCTCACTTACTATATTTTCTTAAAATGTGTCAGTGGAGAAAATTAGAGAAAACACCAGAATGACATTGCGTGACGGATTTGAGATCAGTCAGAGAATTTCAATGCTGCCAAAACTGAAAATGTTCAACTAGAGCAAATGATGCAAAACCATGTACATTCGTGCCTGGGTATTGAGTTTGCATGTACAATTGCATTTAAAAAACACACACACCACGTCCGATGTGACAGCAGAAACAGTAGTTTGGTTGATTAGTAACCATCATTCGACTGCTTCTCTGTAGATTGTGTCAGCATCTTATTACGTAGTTGACTATCTACCGCTGAGTAGTCTGTCATTTGAAAGTCAAGTATGATCAATGACCAGTTGAATATTAGTTGACAGTATGATTATTGTCAAGTACCATCAAATCATAGATTAGCTGACAATTAGTTGCTCATCTGTTGACTATCCTACAGTTGACAATCAAGACTATTAGTAGGGAAGCTACACTTGCATCTGTAAATGTGTGTCTAGTGACTAGAGGAGAGTGAACAATGGTCTATCACTATAAAGTGATACTGGTTTCAGCTTATCTGGAAATGATACAATGAGTTCTCTGGTTGTGTTCTCCTTGATTCCCAGGAAAATGGTCCTGAATGGTGCTACCCAGTCCCCACATCCTTTTGGAATCACTGTGTTTGAAAACCATGTGTTCTTCACTGACTGGACCAAGATGGGAGTTATCAGAACCAACAGGTTCAACGGTAGCGACCCATCACTGCTCTACCGAACCACAAAGAGACCGGGTCATATCGTAGTCTCTCATCCTGTCCTTCAACCTGTTGGTAAGAAAGTGGACTTGCAACCATCCTTTCTATTTCAACACTCTGAGCCCCATGAGTTTAAGCTGAAACTGTCTTACAGTGATGAACCCCTGTGGCAGACACAATGGTGGCTGTCAGCACATTTGTGTCTTGAGTCACCGCACGGACAACGATGGCCTGGGCTTCCGCTGCAAGTGTCGTCACGGTTACGACCTGCACAGTGACCGCCGCACCTGCTTTAGTGAGTTGTCCAAAATTTAGTAAAATCATAAATCTTTTATAATACAAGAAATGCAACTGTTTGATGTAATAGACATTTGTTTATACTGTATTTAAAAGGTTGGCACTGCAGCTTTAATTTTACATCACAATGAAATGTACATTATTCTTGTGCTTTTTGCTGCTCTTGAGTATTTTTTTTTTTTTTTACCTTGGACAAATTGCTCCTGGTGGCGTTGTCAATATGTGTGAACTGGTACATGGAAAAACTGTAAATTGTAAATTGTCTTGATGACTACTCCCCCAATCAATTATGCATGTGAATGGCTAGAAGTTTCTGTCACACATCTTTCATCTTTCACGCCCATTCACTCGCAACCCCTGTTGCGCTGTTGTTGATTCAAGTGCTTTGATTCAGTTGTTAGAAGAGTGTGATCAGTTGCCTGTAACAGCTGCAACTCACTCCTTGAACAGAGGTGAAGAGCTACTTGTTGCTGGCCACCTCTCTTGCGGTGCGGGGAATCCCACTGAACGTGTCCCTGCAGGAGGACATCACTCTGCCCCTCACAGGACTCGGAGCCTCCTTCTCTGGCTCTGCTGTGGAGTATGATGGCAAAGAGGAGGCCATTTTCTACAACGACAGATCGAGAGGCCTCGTCTATAAGTCAAACCTCAATGGCACTGGTAAGTTTGTGCAAAGAAACCCCAACATCATTTGTAACATGTAGGTTAATATTCCACTTTGTCTTTCAAAACTTTACTTTTAAAGTGGTAATTCAGTTTTTTTTCAAGTGTGCATGTATGTTGGACACCAGGAATAGCCTACAGCTTAAGGCTACAGCATCTGAAGAAAACGTTCGCTGCTTTATCTCATTATTGGGCAGCCTTTTTAGATTGGAAACTGAAGTCTGCCACTTTGTAACCTGGTCACTCACACCACCAAAGCCCATAAAGAAAACCACCAATTTGAAATTACATTCTTGACTGCTGCCTCTATCAGTAAGTTAAAATGTATTGTTTTTTGACTTTGGTTTTTGCATTCCATTTTTCAGATTTACCTAAGTGATGTAAACATACCAAATGAGGTAGCTGTAGACCAGCATGTGTGGCATATTTGCAAGCTAAAATACTGATTTTCTTTATGGACTTTGGTGCAGGACAGTGACAAGGCTGTCTAACGATGTGATAAAACAGTGAATATATTTTTAAGATATCATTGACCGAATAGGGTATCTACATTATTGGGTGAGACTATAGTTAAGTGGCAAAAATCTGTTTTTGAAAGTTTCATGATCTTATGCAGCCACAGTGAGTGGTTGAAGCTGGTTGGTGCTGTCCAGTACACAGTACTGGAACTTCTGAATTTTATTTGCTTACCAGCACTTTTTTCAAGATGCCAGTACTGTTTAGGCTATCTGTCCAATTCATTATTATAGCCGAGAATAATATTTTCACACATTGCATGACGTGACGTTCACCCGTTTGTTACGAGAGTCTATTGTTTGTTTCTAGTGTTTGTTTTATTTTTATTGTTAAACAAGAACATCTATTGGAATTTTTTCCTTCTTGTCCTGGAGGACAGCATAATAACAGGACACCAAAAAAATTGGACTGTGTGACTGAAGTTTCATTGTTGGAAATGGTAGGATAATCTAAATATACAAGTTGGCAAACTGAGTGACAAAAGTTTTTAGTTGTGTTAGTATGGACTAAATATTTAAATAAATAGATGGTGCGAACATTTTTAACATCCTCTGTGATCATTTATCTTTTTAAATGTTTTCATAATTTTGTGTCTAATGAATTAGTAACCCATGCCTCATTTGATTAAGGAGAGCACTTATTTTTTCTGTCCACAGTTCCCAAAACCTAAACTGTCACTTTAATCCTCTGTGTCACATTTATTTGTACTAATTGTTTGTATGCAACACAGTCCAACAGATTTTGACAGGCTACAGAGTGGGAACAATTGATGCCATGGCTTATGACTGGACATCCAAAGTTTTGTTTTGGACCACAAGCACATACAAGGTGGTGGCAGCCTTTAGAGTCACAGACAAATCCAGAAGAGACATTGTCACTGGACTGAGAAACCCAAAAGGAATTGCGGTGCATCCGAGTGCTGGGTGAGTGAAAAGTTATCAGGTAGTGAGTCAGCAAGCGAAAAACACAATGCAGCACATTCACTGGTTTACAACTTTTTCATGCAGAGGCCTGCACTTAAGCCATGTTTCCATCGAGTGGAACAATTTGGTTTGGTACAGTATGGTACATATTTTTTGCATTTCCTTTGGTAATAGTACCAAATGTACCATACTATATCAAACTGGACCGTACCATGATGGAAATACAGCATTAGTACACTCCCTGTGCAAACAAGCAGCAAGAGAGAGGCAGGCACAAAACATGGCCAGGCCAAACAAATGTTTAGCAATTTAAAACATGCTCATCCAATAAAATCTGTGTTATCATAAGTCAATGATATCTTCAGCCACGTTATCCTGCTGTTATACAAAATGTTCTAACAGGAACATTACGTCACTGACTCTCCTGCACCAAAGTCCTTTGAGAAAATCAGCAATTATATATCGCGCTGGAGTGTTTGATCCACTCCAGTGTGCTGCACTGCTGCTTCAATCAGTAAGTTCAAATGTTTTTACTTCTTTTTGTGTTTCTTTGGTGTTTGAAATCTATTGTTGGAATTTACTTAAGTGACAAATTTACCAAACGAGGGAGCAGAAGACCAGCAACCTCCTGTGTTCCCCGTGAGCTAGAGATTTTAATTTTCTTTATGGACTTTGGTGGAGGGTGTCGGCTGTTGACAAATTTAAATATCAGAGGGAAAATGAAGCCTATAATCAAGATAAAGCTGTGAAAAATGCTAAAGATATTATTAGGTGAGTGTTTTGTTCAGTGGCTATTTAAAATGAGTGTGTGCCTGCCTGTCTCAAGTGGGTTCTCAGCACAGGGAGTGTGCAGTGCACTGATTTTTTTGACATGCACCTCGCACACACTAGAAAACTCCTTCACTCATCTTTACCGCATGTCTACCGCTTTATCTTCTACATAATGGTCGCCTTGAAGATGGTAAATGGAACTCGGCCATCACTCATTTAATTACACTTGTACTTTCCCACCAATATAATGTCAATATGCCTGCCAATAAAAAGGCAAAATAAATGCAAGACAACTTAAGAAATATGAGGCTATTGAATAATAGTAACAGTAATATCAAATTAAATACATTTAGGTCAAATAATGACTATAAAGAATAATCCATTTAATGAATTCATGGTAACGTGATTTTACTTTTGACAGCTAACAAACAGATTTGTTCTCTTGTTTCATCAAATTGACAGCTACTTGTTCTGGTCTGACTGGTACCGTCCAGCAGTCATCATGAGAGGCTTCACTGATGGCAGCAATGCTGTTCCTCTGGTCAACACAACACTGGGGTGGCCATATGGGCTCTGTGTGGACTATATGTAAGTCCAGTTACATCAGTCCATATCTGGGAACTATGGATGGGGCATTTAACGGTATCAAGTATTTTTTTGTGGACTATCCTTTTAAATCCAGTGATGGTTTACTTATGATTGCTCCTTGACAGGATGGACAGATTGTACTGGGTGGATTCTCTCTTGGACCAGATTGGCCACATTAGCATTCAAGGCAATAACAAAGAGATCTTTACCAACATCGGCCAGATCACTCAGCCGTATTCCTTGACGATATATTCAGGTGAGGTTCTTAAGTCTGTTTGCTTGACTCACACTTATTTAACAGCAACTTTGTCACAGTAAAATCAACACTTTATAGTGGAATAGGTGTTTAAGTTTAATAAAAACAAGTTAGTGGCAGCTTTTTCAAAAGCTTGCAGCAGCAGCGATTTCTTGCAGCAGACGGGTGATGTACGTGTAAAGGTTCCAGCCCAGAAACATCCTAAACATTTTGAAACACAAAGCCAATTTGAGAATACAAGGCATATATACAGTGCCCTCACTGCTCATAAATAACAATCTTTTACACTTCCCACACCTCCAATTTAAATTTCCTCTATGGATGATAATTAAAAAGTATAATAAAAGTATACTTTATTCTAAACAAATGATAAAAAAGCAACCAAAATGTGGGAATTCTGTGTGAAACACCCTTTGTTCCTGTAATAAGCTGTTAAAATGTTTCGTACTTGATAACAGTCTATTCTTGTTTCATAGACTACCTGTATGTGGCTGACACAAGGACCAGAGCAATATATGAGATGAGGAAGAGGGATGGAGGAGGAAACATTCGGGTCAGACAAGGAGTGACTGGCATCCTGAATATCAAGGCCTACACAGCTGACCTTCACAGCAGTAAGTTCACACATAAGATGGTACTGAGGTTTCACAATAAAATGCTACAGTTGCTGTTATAGATGATTGATTAAATGCCAGAATTATGGCAGGGGTTATCTGCATTCCTATTTTGTTATTGTCCCCTGCCCTGTGTTTTAATCTTATCTTATTTCCACCTATAGAGTTTAATTTGAAATTGAATACACTGCATTTGATTTTGGTTGCCTTTGATACATACTTTAAGCAAGGGCCTTGCTTTTTCACAAGATGGTGGGCCCCACCATCTTGTGAAACATGGTGGCTTACATGTATCTTTAGCAGCCCATATGGTCAAACCAGCCCAAGCATGTATGTGAAATTATGAAGAAGAAGTTTACAATAAAACAAAGACAAGCGCAGTATTCATACTGACTTCCACCCTCACCATCCTCTTCACAGCATTTACAAGCCGGTGCAATACGGTGCCCAATGGGCGCTGCAGCCACTTCTGCTTCCCAACTCCCTCCTACAGTCGAGTGTGTGGTTGTCCATATGGCATGAAGCTTCAGGACAACCAGAGGGACTGCGTCAAGGACAATTCTGTCATCCCACCTGACAACATCTGCGGCAACAATGCCTTTGAGTGCGACGAAGGACGCTGTCGGCCCAACTCCTACCGCTGCGATGGGATCGTTGACTGCATAGATAAGACTGATGAGGCCAACTGCACAGATACAGGTAAACAATGCACGGTCATATGTTTTCATTATATGTTTCTGGAACCTGCAGGTTTATGTAAGCTCATATTTCTCACTTGACTCCTTCAGAGGTGTACAGACGTCCATGTAAATACTGTGTTTAAACCACTTATGGTGTTTTTGACGAAATGAGGATGGTAGTAAAGATTTCCTAGTTATGACTGAAATTAACAAAAAAAACTACTTTGTTACAAGGTAGAGATCATGGTTTTTCCCTCTAAGCATCAAGATATCCAGAAAAAACAAACTTTGTCACAAGCGCTCCATAAAATTTTAATTACACCAAGATGATCCACAACCAGTCAGTTTTGGTTCTAAACTTGGAGATGTGTTGCTATGTATAGTGTGTTCACACCTATCATTTTTGTGCTATTTATATCTATCACAACATTTTTCCATATTTTCTGACATTTTACAGGCCAAACAAGTACTCGATTATTTGAG
This sequence comes from Brachirus orientalis, assembly GCA_016785285.1. Taxonomy (NCBI): domain Eukaryota; kingdom Metazoa; phylum Chordata; class Actinopteri; order Pleuronectiformes; family Soleidae; genus Brachirus; species Brachirus orientalis. Next base: position 58,911 of record JAFBJR010000234.1, read on the forward strand.
AAAATAATCGGCATATTCATTGATAATGAAAATAATTGTTAGTTGCAGCCCTAATAGCAAAAAGATCAGTCACATTTTTTTAAAAAAAAAACACTGTCACTGTAGTTAGCCACTGGAAAGAATTTGCTTACTGCTATTTTCTCTTAGCATTATCATTTCTACAGTAGTTGGATAACCACCACAGTAATGCTGGCTCCACTAAACGGCAGAATGGTTGTCAGATTTTCATATGGAAATGGTGTAAGAAATGGAAGAAACCATTTTAATCCAATCACCCGCCTCATTTGTCTTTACCAGGAGCAACCTGCTCTCCATATGCGTTCACCTGCAACAATAAGCACTGCATCATGCCCGGCTGGCGCTGTGACGGCATGGACGACTGTGGTGATGGATCTGATGAAGTGGACTGTCCCACCCGCATTCCCACCACCTGCTCAGCCAGCTCCTTCACCTGTGACAACAACAGGTGTATTTCCAAGCAATGGCTGTGTGATGGTTACAACGACTGTGGCGATGGCTCTGATGAACACAACTGCAGTGAGTCCGTGATCGTTTCACTCTCGATGGGATCTTACCTCATGTTATGCCACATATAGAGAAATGTCCGCTTAAAAAATACATACTGTATATATCTGTGATTTGCAGATGCAACTGTCACAACTTGCCCCCCTTCCTACTTCCTGTGTCCTGACCAAGGCTGCATCTACAACTCCTACATCTGTGATGGAGACCAGGACTGCCTGGATGGATCTGATGAGAAAGACTGTGGTAGGAAACCATGTAAATTTGAAAATGTGGCCATTAATATGGTGGTTCAGTGGCTAGCATTGCTGCCTCACAACTCGAAGGTCACTGGTTTGGATGCCGTTTTGACTGAGGGCCTTTGTGTGGAGTTTTCATGTGTCCGCCATGTTTAGACTGGTTCTCTCCAGCTTTCTCCCAGGTTCAAAATCGTGCAGATTGGGGATGAGTTTATTTGTACACTCTAACTGAATGTATGTTGGCCCTGTGATGGACTGTCTACAGTGTATCCTGCCTTTTTCCCCTATATCAGCTGGGATTGGCTCCAGCTCCTGCCATGACCCTCTTTTGGAGGATATAGTGGTAGTGGATGGATGGATGATTGGATGGATGTGGTCATTAGTGTTTAAAACAGGAACTGCTATTTCAAAATATTAGTGTGTTGGATGCCATGAAAGAAAGAGGGCTATAATAACTGAATACCCACAGTTAAATTGTTCTCATGAATATACAGTAAATAACTATCTTACAATTTAACTTTTTTACAAACATGAAACCTATTTGATTGATTTTCACTTGTCAGCAGCAGATGGAGATGAAAGTGAAAGTGTGTCTTCTCTGAGCAGCAGCAGCAAAGTCACAGCAGCAAAGAACGATCACACACTCTCAGAGCGACCGTACTGGACAGTCAAAACATTATATCCTATATGTTGTCATAAGAAAAGTATCTGTGTCTCACATGTTTACATTTAAAAGCACTCGGACCCACAGCATGCAGCATGCTGAGTTTGACCAACTCTTCTGGCAACCCAGGTGTTGAAGTGCTATGAGCTGTGTCATTGGGTGGATGACGTAAAACATAAACTGAGTTTGAGGCCTTTAAATAAAGCTAAAATTATTTTTTCTAGCCGTGAAGCCATTATTTCAATTTCACGTTTCCTTTTCTGTTCACGTTTCATAATGTACCTCTAACTTTATGTTTATAATATTGTAACAACCCCAGTTAAGGAAACTGTGACTGAACTTGTTTTTGCTGGATCTTTATTTGTTGTCCTAACACAGGCTGAAGGCCATCCGCAATGCCAAAGCAATAAACGGCACTATAATTCACTCACTTTATCATCTCCTCACACTGTAAACACATCACAGAACATAATTCTTTCTTTTTAGGCCAAACAAAGCAAATTTTTGGTCTCCAAGACAGTGTTTTTGATTCTTGCTATGGTAAGATGAGATGAGATGTTTCTGTTCGTTCATATTTCCACTGTCATGTTTCCTTGTTTCTTCTTCAATTCAAGAGTTTCCCTGTGCCTCCTATGAGTTTGCCTGTGCCAGTGGGGACCAGTGCATCAGTTCGGGATATCGGTGCGATGGAGTGTTTGACTGCAGAGACCATTCTGATGAACAAGACTGTCGTAAGTTGCCCACATTAACTTAGTCTAATGTTAAAATTAACTACGCCAATATGTATGATCAGAACCAACAGTCACATCATGCATTACTGTACACTAGATGTAAACAGTCTTTCACAACTCCATTCTCCCACGTGTTTGAGAGAGAGTTATCCAAATGTTATTTACTTAATTTATCGGTTCATTTCTCATCATAAATTTGTTTTTATTGTGAACTATAAATTGTTCCAAGTCAAAACAAGTTCTATGAAATATCATCATGAATATCTTTAATGCGATCTTTAATGATATCTTGATGGAATATTGTGTTAAAATTTTACGCTCATCTCGCTAACCTTCAGTGAAGAGTTGTTTTTTGCAACTTCTTAATCAAGACTGGCCCCCTCTTGACCACACTAGATGCTCATGTGATTTTGAGACCCCTGATTTAAACGCTATATTGTTGTGCTATATTGTTCCTTGAACATTTTTTTTATAATTTTTCTTTGTTTTAATAGCTCTTTTAGTTTTACTACTTTGTAAAAAAAAAAAAAAAAAGTGTTATTCTTAAATATCTTTGATTCCTACAGCCACTCGAGGTCCAGGCCTGTGCCACAGTGATGAATTCCAATGCCAGACAGATGGTTTCTGTGTCCCGGGTGCATGGGAGTGTGACGGCCATCCAGATTGTGAGGACGGCTCCGATGAGCACAACTCCTGCCCTCCCATCACCTGCAGACCCAACTACTTCCAGTGTGCCAACAAAATATGTGTCCCAACAAGTTGGGTGTGTGATGGTGACAACGACTGCCTGGACATGAGTGATGAACGGAACTGCCCCACACCTCCGTTTAGTTGTCCGTCTGGACAGTGGCTGTGCCCGACTGACCAGGTGTGCATCGACCTGGACAAGGTGTGCAACAGCCAGAGGGACTGCCCCAATGGAGCAGATGAGTCACCTATCTGCAGTGAGTGTCAGACATATTACTGTTTTGTTTTTTGTTTTTTGTTTTTTTCCTGCATGAAGTGTGAGTGGGTGGTAGCGCAAGAGAGAGGTAGCGGTGCAGTTGTGTGTGCAAATTGCACAAGACGTGTTTTCTGCTTAAAGTGGTGAAGTAAATTGCTCATGCTGGGTGGTGCAGCAGTGACAATGCCCCCCCCCCATCTTATGGAGAGTCCAAACGAAAGTCCAAATGAAAGTCATCCAAGGTATTCCTCAGAAAAAGCAAATGTCTGCAATTTTCCAAAAATTAGCTTGCCAGCTTCCAGTCAAAATTCTGAATTATGCTGCACTGAAGAACATTGTAAATTATCCCTTTGTTTGTGAATGTTACCTTGTTATCAATATACTATAGTAGTGCAGTATATTGTGGTGTCCGTCTGGTATTTACTCTACTAAACTTATGTTACTGTAGCTAGTAAGGAATAGAAATAATACTATGTGGAGAATATATTGCAATGCATGATGATTTGAATGTAGCCAAGCTGATTTTTGACATTGTGCTGAACACGGAGCTTGACTGATCACAGATATCACTTCAATGCTTAAGGATTCTAGAGCGGTATTTCTCCTCAACATTACAAGTAAAACAAGTTTTTCATAAACAAACACTGATAATCATATTATGATTATCAGATTTGTTGCTTAGCATAAAAGATAGCTTCACAGCCATTTAGCTTGTACTGAATCGACCCTGGAAATGGGCTTTTTTATGCCTAACTCACTGTTATGTCCTTTTGTGAAGATCAAGACGACTGTGCTCTGAACAACGGGGGCTGCAGTCACGACTGCATCCAAGGACCTTTTGGGGCTCAGTGCACCTGCCCGCCAGGATTTCAGCTCAATGACACCAAGAACTGTGAGGACATCAACGAGTGTCTGATCCCCGGCTTCTGCAGCCAGCAGTGTTACAATGAGAGAGGAAGCTTCAGGTGCTACTGCTCACATGGCTACCTCCTGGAGCCTGATGGACGCACCTGCAAAGCTACAGGTGAGCACCAAGCAACACATTAGGTACATTCTACAGCTGTAGATGACCAATGGATGAGATGATTTCATACTATTAACTATAAGTGATGACTGACTTACAGTGGAGCTGCCCTAAATGTTCCAAGAGTAAGATTTATGGGGTGATGTATATCAACAGATATCAGACACATTATTTGTTGTTGCCTTAGATTGAGCCCAGTATGACTTCATTTAGACTGCAGATCTTGATGCTTGAATCCAATATGTTGTGCATATCTGATTTTTTTGAAGGACCTGCAGGATGGGCTTAGGGCTTAAAACCTAAACCTAAAAACATGAAACCACAGCATAAATCCACTGGCTTGAGCCCTTGTCCTCCATTTCAATTGTCAAGAAAGTCACCTGATCATAGATAAGTGTTCACATGTGTTCACATCATTTGCCACAGTCAGATTTCTAAGGACATACGAGTCATCCACTTAGATGGCAGACAGGTGCTAATGCACATATCTGATTTATTTCGACATATGAATGATGCTTTGAACTGATCTGATGATATCTGAATTCATATGTTATTTGTGTTCATTCATCGGTTATCTCATTTGTGCCACATGGGAGATGTTAAAGGTTTTGCAATACCAACCTTTTTCCCATTTCATCAAGAGATGTGATGGTACTTTTGTTCATCAGCTTCAGCTTCTCCCACTACTACAGCATGTAAAACAAACTGATGTACTCCTGCCCATAAACTTGATATCCTCCTGAAATCATGCTGTGTCTAGAGTCAGTTGAAACTGACTCTAGATTTTGATATACTCATATAGATGTTGATTCTGCAAGATACAAAAAGAGACAAAAGAGCAAATTCCATTATCTTCTGCCCCTTAGATCAACTGTCTGCTGTACTTCTGGTTGCTAAGCGTAGCCAGATAATCGCCAACCATATCAACATGAAACCACCACAGATGCGTCCAGTGCTCAGTGGCTCCAGCATTGTGTCTGTAGACTTTGATCGCATGACTTCCAAAATCTACTGGGCAGATGCTTCACAGAAGAAAATATGGACTGCCAACCAGAATGGCACAGACAAACGTGAAGTAAGACATGTGCAGATGGATTAAAGCGAAGTGGTGATTTTTTTTTTTCTTTTTTTTTTTTTTATCATGGCTGGTGCTTAATAACTATGTTGTGCTAGGTATTCTCCACTGGTCTGATGGTACCAGAGAGTGTAGCAGTGGACTGGGTGGGTCGGAACCTTTACTGGACCGACTCTGTCATGGAGAATATTGAGGTGTCTACTCTAGATGGCCGCTTCCGCAAAGTCCTCCTCTCTAAGAATGTAACCAGCCCCCGTGGACTAGTTCTGGACCCTCGTAACTAGTAAAACTTGAATTTGTTGATTATATATAAATGATTATTTATATATTAGAGTCATAGCATGATGCATAGCATAGTATAGAATATAGTGTAATCAAGTCTCATTCTTTCAGCACCAATCAGATGTTCTGGTCAGACTGGGGTCAGAACCCCAGGATTGAACGAGCCTTCATGGATGGAACCCAAAGAGAAGTCATTGTCAGCACTAAGCTCTACTGGCCTAATGGTCTTGCCTTGGACTATACCACACGCAGGGTCTACTTTGCTGATGCCTACCTCAAATATATTGACTACTGTGACTATGATGGCAAAAACCGCCATCAGGTCATGGCAAGTGACTTGGTAGGTTGGGATTGATTCTGCTCCTTATTAAAAACACAAGACATGGTGACAAATAAGTTATCAAAATAGAAAAAGGCATTATGGGATAGAGTAGTGTGTGCATGTGTTTTCTTCAGGTTCTCCAGTTTCTTTCCACAGTCCAAAAACATGCAGAGGTTAAATGGAGATTGTTGCTTTTGCCTTATGTCAGCTGGAATTGGCTCCAGGGGCTCCAAGTGGTAGAAAATGAATGAAAAATAGAATTAAATAGTATATAATTATTCTGCCTCTGTAAATGGTCTGGACTTACAGTATATAGCCCTTTTATAATCTTGATGACCACAAGAAACCCATTCACAAACGATTTTTTTTTTTATTTTCTTACAGCACACATTTATATTGATTATCACGAATATTCAACACATGGCTTGGACTGTGTTGTATTTTATGAGTAGGTCAAAGCTGGGGAAATACTCCAGTCATACTGACCCCTGTGGATGTCCTCCTCACGTCAGGTTCTCCAGCACCCACATGGCATGACCATCTTTGAGGACAGCATCTACTGGTCTGAGCGTTACACCAGCAAGGTGATGAGAACAAACAAGTTTCATGGTGGTAACGTCACCACTTTGATGAACAACGTCTACCAGCCCATGGGCATTGTTATGGACCATCCCATCAAACAACCTATGGGTAATTCCCAAAAACACTGACTCTGACTATAATATTTTAACTTAAAGCTGTTAGCAGCAATGTCATCTTTTGACTAACATCTTGTTAGCTTCCCCTATTGTCCCTCCGTTATCTGACAAACTTTTGGTGAGGGGAAGCGTTTATCCACCGGCAAATACATGAATGAACACCGAACATTTTTGTGTGCATTTGCATCTGTCACGAGAGTGGCAACAGACTGACTTCTTCACTGAGATTATTCCAAGTGTTTTCTTTTTTTAAATGGCCTTTGTAGATAAAACTTCTAGTGTTAGAGACACACAGATTATATGTCTTTCCTCCATTGGAAACCACTGGACATGTCTGTGACATCATGGACATGACATAGGAAGCTGGTTGGTTTTTGCGTCATTGAGCTGAAGTTGAAATTTTTCATCTCGAGTTAATGGAATGAATGACCTAAAAACGCGAATGATGTGGAGGGTTAAGAAGGAAGCATACTGTTTTGCCCAATTTGTCTGGTTTTTGGCCTGTTTCTTCTCATTTTAAGGCACAATACAGTTTGAAAGTGGCTAGATTTACCGCATACTGTAGTTCTAGCCAAGCTTACCCCATTAACTGATTTTTTTTTTTCTTAAAACAAGAAAATTTAAATCAATTTAAGAATATTTAGTCTTATTTCTAATGGGGCCGTTTTTGCAATGTAGACTGCAAAACAGGCTCATACAGACAACAAACAGAGTCATCAACACAGTCTTCAAGGCATTTTATAACAAACCATAATCAGACAGGCATAAATACTACCATTACTAAAAAATAATATTTAACAGAACTATAAAAAGAAGAAAGAATTAACTATATATAACAAGATTATCATGAACAAATGAAGTACTGAACATGCAATAAATCTATCATGTGTACATGGCAGATGGACTAGTATAGGCCTATGGTGAAATAATATGTTAGGTGCTATTTCTGACTAAAGGTGACATTGTGGTTTTGTGGCTTTGTTTTCAGCCATCAACCCCTGCAGTGAGCACCTGTGCACTCAGCTGTGCCTGCTGTCTGGCCTGAGACCCAGGTACTACACCTGCCACTGTCAGTCTGGCTGGAAGCTGGATGCTGACAAACGCACCTGTGTCAAAGGTAGGTTTCTCTCCACCAGATCTAATGTGAAAATCTTCAAATGTATACACTATGTGGATTAAAGATATGTTCTCTTATTTTACTGAGATGATTTTAAAAGCATTACTTATAATGTTTATATATAATGTACTTATAGCTTCATGGTTAACAGCTAAACAGCCATTTGACAGTCACCTATTTTATTGAATAAGAATAACTACTAAATGAAAGACAACAAAAAAATTGCCCCTTTTTTTTATAAAAATATCTACCAAAAATGTAATATAACATTATTTAATTTAAAATCTCTGAACCTGCTGTAAACTGTTTCAACAGGAAGTAGTCGCAATTCACACATGAAGAAAATTGGGTTTCAAATTAGCACTATGGGTAATGCAGTTGATTAATAAAAGGAAAACAGCTGCCCACAGAAGGATTTTCCAGTGTTTAATACAAATGAAATATGTCAAGTTTAAATGTTCAACCAACATTGTCTTCTTCTCTTCTTGTCTACTCCCATTCTGTCATAGATGATGCTCCCTTCCTGATGGTGGTGCGAGACTCTGTAATTTTTGGCATTCCTCTTGACCCTGCCGACCCTTCAAACAACGCAATGGCCCCAGTGTCTGGCATCAGCCAGGGACGTGACATCGACTTTGATGATCAGGAGCAGTTTGTCTATTGGGTGCAGGGCACTGTGAGTAGTCACCTTGGAAGGGATAGTTGAGTCACATTGGAAGGGAAGTTTTTATGCTGCTAGTTTGGGACAGGGCAAACAGCTATGACAGTTAAAAAAAATTACACTTAAAAAATAGCAGTTATCCCTTTAAACTGAACACTAGATACAATTGTCTTATACTGTATAAGGATAGTTTTTGAAAACTTTGTTGTTCTTGTTTTTATGCATCACTTGTTTTGCTCTACATACATGTATCTTGTTATGACAAATGCTATCTGACTTTGCTTTTATACCAGGGCTCTATATGGCGAGTGAAAACCAGTGGTACCAACAGGTCAGAGTTCGCTCCGGCTGCCTTCATGGGTTCACCCTCTGGACTTGCTTTTGATTGGATAAGCCGAATAATGTATTACACTAATCCCACTGCGAAAACCATAGAGGTAAACACCTTCTCAGACTAAATGTTTTCCTTTAAATGTCACCTTTCTTAGCAACATTTTAGTCACTCAGTGTGTCAGTGCATGTAAATAACCAAAACTTCACTCAGGTGATCCGTGTTGATGGGAAACAACACTACAGGAAGACCCTCATCACCTCCACTGGCAAACCTGAGGGAGTAGGAGAAGCCATGGGAATAGCTGTGGATCCAGCACGAGGGTAAAGCATTATGTTCACTGAGAAAAGAGCCCTATGGAATATTTGTCTGACTTTAATTAAACAGCCTGCAGAGGAAACAAGATTTTGGAAAAAGAATGATATTTTGGTGGGAAAATTAAATATTTAGATTTTCATCCTTAATTCTGTGTCTCTAATGGTAATTAACATTATGTTTGGTTGTATGTACCTGTCAGACAAAGAGAGTCACAATCATAGTTTCTATAGATGGCCATTATTAATTGGAAATTAATTTATAATCAGTCACTCCAGCAGTAAACAGTCACATTTTTTGTGATTCAAAGACACCAACAGAACTATGCACAGTTCTTTGAGGAGATAGAAGTGAATTAAGAATAATTAATACAGATTTTACAAATGTAATGTGATGATAAAGTTGTCAGAATAGAGCTGCACTCTGTCCTATTTTGGCTGATCAGGGTAATATGGGTCGATTTCTGGGTCAATAAATGGGAATCATTTGCTTTAGATGACAGAAAACAAGGTGAATAAGAAGCAAATCACCCATGAACTAAAGAGATTGAAGCCATTCTTGAGGACACTGATTTAGTATCAGCATGAAAACCAAAATTGAAGAAAAATAGCTAGAAGACATTTTGTTAAAATCAAGCACAGTTGCTGTGCTGAATCTTGCCTTCAAAGTAAATAATCCAAAAGTCAGCTGTGTTTAGTTGCTCCATTAAGAACAGGAATCTTTCCTTTCACAGTGGAAGTGGTCAGATTTAAAAATGTTTATGAAGAACACAAATTGTATGAATTTGAGAATGAGTCATGACTCTAGCATACCAGTCCATATCTCTAAATACTGATAAGCCCATTCAGGTAGGGCATACAGTATTTTCTATGCATGAAAAATGGATACTGTATAGTCCTTGTTGCTTTCCCAGAAAATCACAGTAACAATTGAACATGCATGTTTGAGAGGACTGAAAAATAAGTTGTTTATCTGACTGAAAATGCCAGAGTTTCAGTTAAATGGTTGAAAGTGTCAAATGAAGTGAAACAAATGACTACCTATCTGAAATCTTTTCCGTTATTTCTCACATTACATTTTCTCTCTGCAGGAAGTTGTTTTGGACAGACAAGGGCTCAGACAGTGGAGTCCCTCCAAAGGTTGGCAGTGCTGACATGGATGGGAGTAACCTCCGCAACCTCTACACAGGGAACATGGCCAACATAGGATTCATCGCAGCAGACATCTCTGCCAGTAAACTGTACTGGGGTGTAGCAGGCTCAGGAGTGGTAGGTACAGTATATACAGTGACTGTATTGAGGTTGGGTTCCCAAATTTTAATCAAACTTTCACAAGTAATATTACCTTAAAAGTGTGTTTAAGCATTCTAATTCATCTGTATTCATCTCTATGATGGTCCAGATTTAAGTCCTTCCAACAACTTCTTTTCCCTACTTCCTTTTTTTTGGTCAGATTGAATGTGGCACAATGGATGGGGTAAGTCGGGTGACGGTGGTCAGCAGTCTGTCTCATCCGTGGGGGCTGACAATCCACCAGAACCACCTCTATTACACCGACCTGGACTATGAGGTCATCGAGAGGGTGGACAAGGACACCGGAGCCAACATGGTGGTGATGAGGAGCGGCATGTCTGGTCTGCGTGCTCTCAAAGTGCATGCCAGAGACAGTATGTTTTTTTTTTTGTTTGTTTTGTTTGGTTTTTTTGTTTGTTTGTTTTTTTTTCTTTCATAAATCCATATCTGTTCTTGATCCTTCCAAGCTAATTAGTATGCAACAGGTATTTTGTGAGTAGGACTACAGTGTCCACCTCAAGGACAGCACACAGCAAGGATGGGCACCATATGCATTTCATATTTAGAATAGCTTCCATCATTTATATGTTAATAAACACTTCCCAAAGATTTATGGGGGTTGAAAGTTTTAAATTAAAACAACAACCTTCAATTAAAATAAAAGAAACTGATCAGATAATGGTAAGCATCTTAAATTACATTCTTTAGGTTATAGGTCTGTAAGTGTCAATAATCAACATTTACTCATGAAGACAAGCATCTAACTATCCCAAGGACACAGATAACATTTCCCACAGCAAAGATAGCAAAAAAAGGAAATTTGCCACAGTTTAGATTAATTGTATGATTTTCTTTTACCACATACCATGTGAAAGCAAGGCAAAGCAAGTTTTATTTTAATTAGATTAGATTAGAGTAGATCAGATCAGTCTTTATTGAAGAAAATTAATTTCTAATTAAGACTAATTTAATCTAATCTTGTTTTACCTTGCCCGGTATATAAAGCCCTTTTTACACACAAAGCTTTTTCAAGGTGTTGAATGAAAATAAAACAATTAAAGAAATTGAGATAAAGGTTGAAGATGCCCGAGTGTCACATTATTGGTTTACAGCGCAGCCCTTTTCTTTTGTGTGATTGCTGTTTGGTTGTTGACTGGTCAAATGCTGGTCTCGCATTATCCAGTAATACTGATCTCGTCCACTCCTTGTCTCTCTACTCCACCTCCAGATTCAGCAGGGACCACAAATGCTTGCAGTACCAACAATGGCGGCTGTCCTCACCTCTGTCTGCCCAAACCAAATACTCAGAAGACCTGTGCCTGCACCACAGGATTTTACCCCTCTCAGGATGGCACCCGTTGTGAACAGTATGAATCCTTCGCTGTCATCTCCACCCCCAAGTACATCCGTGGTTTCCATATTAACAGCTCAGATCACTCTGAGGCGATGGTGCCTGTTGGTGGACGTATGTTGACTTCATCCTAGTCTGTTTTTGAAGTTGTGCAATCTGTTAATTGATGACCATCAATGCCAAACTTGTTGTGTTCCCTTTTTGTAGCTTCCTACTCCATGAAGGGGAAGCTGGACCTCCATGTTGAATCTGGCTTTGTGTACTGGACCGACAACACCACTTCCACATCATACAGGGGCATTTTCAGAGCCAAAACAGATGGTGGGGATTACAGCAATGTCGTCAATTCAGGCATTGGAAGACGTGGCATCCAGGGCCTTGCTGTAGACTGGATTGCAGGTGTGAAACCACTCAAAAATAATCTTTATTCTTAATTCATAATCCCCAAAAATGGAATTTTGCCTTTGGTTTCACAAAGTGGTTAGAAAAGAGAATTCTAAAAAAATTACAAACATAGAGGTCATTATTAATGAACATGGTTTCGAAGATAAATGTTGTTGGTTGATGCTGCCGCTCTATAGCATCTGTGTAATGATTCCTTTGTGAATTAAAGTTCTACTACAGTGCACTCAATTGTACTGTATGTCCTTGTATTCTTTTAGCACACAGTTGTTCATGTGTGGGTACCAGCGAATTTCCTCATACAGTATAACCTCATGACAATTTCCGTGGTTATTGTCTTCTTCATTGTCTTTCGACCAAAACATGAGTTCACCAATTAGAATAGAAAGTGTTGTTCTATAGGGTCCACACAGAGCACCAAGGAAGTGGGCAGATGCCAGAATTTACATTGCATGATCCCTAACGGACTTCTGTGAACATGAACTGTGAACCTACTCAATGTTTGGCCTGTCTTTTAAAGCTCGACGGTTGGGGTGCCTACCTTCTGTTAGCAGGAAGTTATCAGAACCATGGCAAGACTTCAAAACAAAAAGCTGGGTTGTATCTGTGTGTCCACAGTTGATCAGTGCACAGGTCAACAAAAACGTGGTTCTTGTTTTTTTCCAAGAGTTTTGATGGTTTACTCTTAATGAGTCAAATGAGTCAAACGTAATTTGATTGGCTAGCACCTGTGCTGGAATATTTTCTTAACAGGATTTGATTTCTCTCTGAATGAAATAGTGAAATGTTCAGCTTGCATCAAAGTGAATAAGAAGCATTTCAGTTGACACCTCCGCCATGTATCTGCAAGTTCATCGTTCTGCTATCACACAGTATACTCCCTACATGCACTGGTTTTAATACTGTCCTCTTTCCCATTTAACTTCATCAGGCAATTTGTACTTCACCAATGCATTTGACAGCGAGACCTACCTGGAAGTGTTGGCCATCAACACCACCTTCCGAATGGTCCTACTCAAGTCCTCCCAGGACCAGCCCCGTGACGTGGCCGTCAGCCCCAAGCTGCGCTACCTCTTCTGGACTGATGGTGGCCAAACACCAAAGATTGAGCGTGCCCTCCTGGATGGCACTAACCGCACAGTGTTGGCATCGGAGAGCATTGCTTCACCTCGTGGCCTAACTGTTGATTACACTAATGACTTCCTCTATTGGACAGATGATGTTCTTGATATGATCTCCCGTATGGCCATAGATGGCACACAAAGGCAGATCATCAGGTATGGGAGTCGGTATCCGTCTCCAACAGGAATGGCTATATTGGGGAACTACATGTTGTGGGTGGATAACAAGCTCAGGAAGCTCTTCCAAGCCAGCAAAGACCCAGCCAATACCAACCAACCAGAGGTAAAATTAAAATGCAAGAACTATGAGTAAAAGCTGCTGTCAGTGATTTTTTTTTTTTTTGGGTGCTCTTAGCTAACTTCTTGTTTGTTGCTGCCCGTAGCATTTTTCTGCCTTTTCTCTGTGTCACCTTATTAGCACATTTGTTTAGGGGTTTGCCTAACTTTGACTGCCCTGTTTCTGGCTTCTGACTGGATAAAGTGTTGTAGGGTACTAAAATACTTGGGGGTACTACAACACTAAGATGATTCTCTAAAGTCTCTACAGGTTTCCCGTCAGAGCCCTGAGAGCGAGAGACCCATGTCACTGAGCAGGCACTCTGGATTTGTAATAGCTGTTAGAGTATACATAGAGCTGTTTACCACATGAGATTGCTGGAGATTGCAGCTAATGAATATTTTCAGTATCCATTAATCTGCAGATTATTTTCTTAATTAACTGGGAAAAAAATTGCCACAATAATTATATTGTAATTAATTCTGTTTCATGTTTAGCATTACTGTATTACATCCTTAATTGTTTATATACTTTCACTGTCACTTTGTCAACAAATCTAACATAGCCTTTGTTTATTTCTCTCTTCAGTCAAAACTAGCCATTTTGAATTGATAAAACGTTGATTAGGAATTAAAATCAGTCATGACAAAACAGCTGAAATGGCACTTAACAAGCTATAGGTAATAATATAGTGAATACTCAAATGGTTGTTTTTTTTTATTAAAATGCATTAACCACTTGATAATGAATAGCAACTAGAACCAATAATGACTTAGAAGCTTTGTTTTACAGTCATTTCCAAACTTAGATCAAAGATAAGCGAAAGGCTGGAAAAGTGTTTATTTCAAAAGCAGTAAGCACCAGTTTAGGAAATGTAGTAACTCTATTTCTATGCCACTGAATGATAAAACAATTACTCGCAATGTCCCCAGGTCATTCGAGACAGTCTTGATGGGCTGATGGATGTCACCATCTTTGACGCTCATGTCCAACCCACATCTGCAAACCAGGTGGGCTTTAACCCATGCCAGGAAGATAATGGACGCTGCCAGCAGCTCTGCTTCGCCATCGCAGGCCAGGAGAAACCAAAATGTGGTTGTGCACATGGGTCACTACTTAATAATGGTGTAACATGTGGTTATGGTCTAGACGAGTTTCTAGTTTTCACCACAGACTACACACTAAATAGCCTGAGGTTAGACCCTGCAGACCACAGCACTCCCTTCCCAACAGTGACTTTAGGATACAACATGATGGGATTGGATTTTGACTTCAAGGAGAAGAGGATTTTCTTCAGCCAGTACATGGGAATTGGTCGAAGCAGGATTGCCTACATCACTACAACATCAGCCACCAGCCCCCCTGTCAATGTAGCTACAAGTGAGTGTGTTGACATTTTGGAATAACTTGTTAAATGTTAAAAGATTACATGTTTATCTTTTAACATGTTTTTTTTGTGCTGAGTTAATTGTTTTTTCTTTTATCAACCTTTTTCTTTTCCTCAGATTTAGATGATCCAGAGGGACTGGCATATGATTGGGTCAATAAGCGTCTCTACTTCACCGACTACTATGGAAGAAATGTTCAGTCCATCGGGGTGAATGGGATGAATCGCTCCATTGTTGCCCAAGCAAACCGACCCAGAGGCATTATTGTCGACCCCTGCTATGGGTAAAAGTAACCATAATTCCTCTAACAAATGTCCACAGATTTGGGATGATCATGAGGTTTTAAGAAGAGCCAGTACCAGCTTTTACTATTGTGGCAGATATGTTTATGTGTCACAACATTTAAAATTGTCAGAGATTTTATTGTTGGGGCTGATTAGTGCAACTGTGGTCAACTATGATCATATGTTCATCTAGAGGGTTGTCAGATCTTGTGTGAATACTTTAGTCTTCCATGTGAATGTCACAATTTAGAAAGGACAAGCGCTTATATTTGACACCTTCCCTGGTGAATTTTATATACTGTATCCATCCATGGAGGTGGACATTTGCCCCTTGTGGATTTAGATTTTTACGCATGTGTCGTCTATATTTGAAACAATGGCTAGGTTTTGTTACTCTGAAAGACATTAGTGCTTTATACTCTACTTTCTCCATATCAACGTTGGCCACAGTAGGTGATACTGGTGAGTCCATAACACATCCATGTTTCTGTCTGTAGAAATTCCCTTTGTGTTGGAAGTAGGTGGTGTTCAGGCAGTGATCCATAATAGTTTCCACTGCTTCTATGGTAGGTGTTTAAAGGGAGGTCACATCCAAGGACACCATGTTTTCATCTGGATTCAGTCTTAGGCCTCTGGCCTTTTTCACAAAGTCCATGGAGTTTTACGCCATGGAACATGTTCTAAACTCCATTGACTTTGTGAGAAAGGTTATGTAGGTATTACCATCTGGTGGCAGACATGGAACCTACAGGAGAGACTACAAGAGACTTGTCAGGAACACCCTACTTTGTCTGTTACCACAATCAGACCTCAAATAATTCAAAGAGGTATGGATGTCTTTTGTGGAGGCCTTTGCTGCCTTTCCTAAATTCTCTCTTTCTTCACTCTCTGCCCAGTTACCTCTACTGGACTGACTGGGGTGTTCCGGCTAAGATCGAGAGGGCAACACTGGGTGGAAACTTCCGCATCGCTATCATCAACAGCAGCCTGTCAACACCCAATGGCCTTTCTCTGGATTACAAAGAAAGAATGCTGTACTGGGCTGATGCATCATTGTATGTTCTTTTCTTGTAGTACTGTACATACAGCACCATTGTGCTATAGACTTTTCTCCTCCCTTGTCTGTGAATGTTCTCAGTCATCAAGGTTATAGTCTTCTTCTGCAGTAGTGTAGCTGTAGGCAACTGGATTTAATTGAGTCGAGTTTGAGTTTTTCCTCTCTTCTTCCCACAGAGACAAGATAGAAAGAGCTTCTCTGACAGGTGAAAATCGGCAGGTGATCATGCATGGTGTCATGTACCCTTTTGCCATCACAGTCTTCCAGCAGGACATTTTCTGGACTGACTGGACTGAAAGAGGCGTCTTCAGGGCCGGGAAGGACGATGGCTCTGGCTTTTCTGTGTTGGCCCAGGACATGCAGTACCGACCAAATGACATCCAAGTTTACTCTGCTTCCAATCAAGAGAGCTGTACCAGCTTCTGCCAGCAGTTCAATGGCGGCTGCAGTCATGTTTGTGTTTCAGGTAAGAGACAGCTTAATTTCACAAGCAGAAAGGACTTTGGCGTTCTGGCTTCTGATTATGTGAAGGTTCTTAGATTTACTGTCTGAGAGACTCATGTCACTAAGTAAACACTCTAAATCAGTAAGAGCTGGCAGAATATTTTTTCCAACACCAATAAAGGTTTTCACTGACCGCAGCTTTATATTTCTTCACCCCTCCTGAACTTTCCTGCAGGTCCAGTGGGCCCAGAGTGCCAGTGTCCTCATGAGGGAAAGTGGTACCTGGCCAACAGTGGCAAAGACTGTATTCGGGACACAGGATCACGGTGTCAGCCCGAACAGTTTACCTGTCTTGATGGTAACTGCATCTCAGCACGCTGGAAGTGTGACGGCCACAATGACTGCTATGATAAGTCGGATGAGCTGGAGAGAGTGTGTGGTGAGAAATTAAGTTTAAAGTATCTTTGAACAGCACGTGGTTGTCACTTTTCTTGGACAGATGAAATTCAATGACGTAAATAATCTAATTGGGGGGTAGAAGGGTAAATGTTGCTTTACTTTGATTTAACCCTATGATGTTTAAATTGATAATTACTTTTATTAGTGAGTGACACACAGTCAGCATTCAGAGACACATAAGAAAAATCACATTTTAGCCACTTAACCAAAAACTTACATTATATAATAAAAGCCGGTTAAAGATTATAATAACTTAATATGTTTGCTGCTTTATCTTACCATGAGATGGCCTGACTGGAAATTGTAGTTTGTAATATGCTTATTCTCCTGCACAAATGTTCATAGAGAAAAAAGTACATATAAATAATATAATACACTTAATAAAATTTAGGGTTTTTAAACCCAAATTCACAATGAGACATGTTAACTTGCTGATTTAAATTCATTACATTTTACTATGGACTTTGGTGCATGGAGTAAGTGGTTACAAAACTTCCAGTTAGAAACAGTTGTCTGGTTTTGTATATCAAGACCTTCATTTAGCATTTTTATTTATTTATTTTTTGTTAATTGGCTAAAATCAGTTTTTTTCTTGTGGCTGCAATAGCCATGTTTTCAATGAGGTTCGAGCGTTCATATTTGAAGCGGGTTCAGTGAACAAGGGGTGCACGCAGCCCAGTCGGTGCTCTGTGTTTAACCTCATACCTCCACACTTCAATCTTAATTGCCCCTTTAACATAGGAAATATATGCTAACACATAAAAATATGATAATAAACCTGGAGTCTCCTGTTCCTCCTGCTCAGCCTTCCACACCTGCTCAGCTATGGATTTCACCTGTGACAACGGTCGGTGTGTGCCACTCAGCTACGTCTGTGACTACACAGACGACTGTGGTGACAATAGCGATGAGAGGGGCTGCCCCTTCCCCACCTGTAACCCCACCACTGAGTTCACCTGCGCCAATGGACGCTGCATCAGTGCAGCCTTCGTCTGCGACGGCCACAACGACTGTAGAGACAACGCCACCTCTGATGAAATCAACTGCCGTGAGTAGTGATTATAACAAATATCGGACTGTTTAACAACTGAGGAAATAATTATAGTAGAAAATTAGATAGTTACTGTACACAGAGAGCAACAAATGATGATTTTGAAGATTTGAAATCACTGATTTAACTCTGAAGAGAGTGGATCCTCTTCATGAATGTCCATCTCTTCCTGACTCATGAAAAAAAGCAGTTACTTCTGCAAGATGAGCACTCACTCACTCACTCACTCATTTTCTACCGCTTTATCCACTAGGGGTCGCGGGGGGCGCTGGTGCCTATCTCCAGCTAACATAGGGCGAGAGGCAGGGTACACCCTGGACAGGTCACCAGTCCATAGCAAGATGAGCAGTGGTAGTGAAAAAGTTCAGGTCATGGAACATGATGACAAAAGTGCAAAAAGTGTGATAGAGAAGCTGCTACCGGATTTCAACTAAAAACTCGATTTGTTCTGCTCATGAGCGAAGAATGACGATTTCCTCTCGTAACAATTTATGGCAGATTCAGGGACTTTAAAGATAATTTTATCTTAGATAATTTCAAATTAAGTTCTTAGTAATTATTTTTTATAAAATTAATACAAATTTTCATTTCACATTTTGTTTTTGCAAGTAATTCTTAGAAAATAAAAAATGCACATCTGTATTTAACATTTTGAATAACATTTTTGTTATTATAAAATAGCCATTTGTATACTATCATTTAGTAGTTATTCTTAGAAAATAAAATACATGTTTTATATTGTCTCTCATTTTACTAGTTATTTTTATCAGACAAATACGGGTTTTTATGTAGTATTTCATTTACTTCTTATTCTTATTAAATAAAATACAGATTTTTTGTTATTTTTGGTGTAACCAAGCATTTATTTCCACCTGTACAGTGAAGCTAAAAATAAGACTCAGAGGGTCCTTGCCTGAACCAGTTACCTGCTGACATTACTGTTTTTCTTCTTACACAATAGTCACTCAGCCATCTTAGATAGCACCACCTTCCTTTTAACCTGGCTTTCAAAATTAAAGCCACTGACTTCACAATAAAAATAGCTTACATTCGGTATCTTGTAAAATGAAATGCATATTTTTATGATATCTTTCATTCTACCGGTTTACTCTATAAAATAAAATACATGTTTTTTTATGTTATTTTCAGTGTTAGTAGTCATTCCACAACTGTCATTAACAGCAACAGGAAGTAGTCATACAATTTTTTTTTTGCATTAACTTTTTATTTATTTATTTATTTATTTATTTCAAACTTTTTGTGTTTTATGTATGCGTGTCAAGTCTGGCCTGTTTGTAAAGGCCATCAGGCACTCGGGGCTCCACCAGGTGTTATATAAACACCTTCCATTTGCTCACATTTGTTGCCTTCCTAACATTATGTAGACCACCAGGCACTGTTCATAATAGTGTTAGATATTCTTCTTCTTTTAGCTTCTCATTTTAGGGGTCACCACAGTGGATGATCTGCCTCCATCTTGTCATCTAGGGAATGCCAATAGGTCACACATCGTCTGAGTAATAACATGTGCCTTTCAAAATAATATTCGATGGTCTTCCTTGGCTTCTCCTTTTAGGGCTTGCCACACCATGTACTCCTTCACAACATCCATGAACCTTCTCTGTTGTCTTTCTCTTTTCCTCCTTCAACATCCATTGTCCAATATAATCACTATTCCTCCTCTGCATGTGACCAAACCATCTCAACCTTGACTCTCTTACTTTATTTCAAAACCATTCAACCTGAGCTGCCACTCAAATATGCCCAAAAAAAAGGTGTTAGGAAAATGCACAGAGTTACGCACATGAACTGTGAGTTTTGGTTTTTTCATAATCCTCTAGAACTAGTGAACCACCACTTACTCTGTGTCTGTTTTCTCTTCTCGGCCGTCTCCAGCTGACAGGACATGTCCTGCTGGTCAGGTGAAGTGCGACAACACAAATATCTGCATTTACCCTGAAAATCTGTGTGACGGCTACAACAACTGTGGAGACAACAGTGATGAGAATCCTCTCTTCTGTGGTTAGTCCAACTCTGTCATACATAAAGCAGAATGGGGCCACAAAGGGGACACACGTGTAAATCTTTGAAACTGAATTTTGTTTTACTCCACCACAGCGAGCCGCACATGCTCTTCAGACTACTTCAGCTGTGATGGAGGAAAGTGTATTCCTGCGGCCTGGGTGTGTGACTCAATCGCAGACTGCAGTGATGGGACAGATGAACCTTTGTCCTGCAGTGAGTGAAAACAACTTTATTTTTCTAGTAGGGGGCTATTAATTTTGATAGACACACGCACTTCCTCAAACTGTTGCCACAAGGAAGCATAACATTGTCCAAGATTTATTGGTATGTTGAAACATTAAGATTAGAGATAAGGGGCCTAGCCCAAAGCTCAAATGAAACACTTGAATTCAATACTTATCAGGGGTGGCCGCATACTTTTTTTTTTTCCATATTGTGTATCTTAAGTGTCGGAGTAGAGGGAAAAGTCTCCTCTGACTCAAATTTCATGACACAATTTCTAGGAATGACTCTTTACTAATACTGACACTTTATTATGTTCATTGTCAGTCTCTTTTTTAAGTTTCCTTCCACCAGAACGGACCTATAGGGAGAATAGTTGTAGTTGAACGGCCAATGGGAGCATCCACACTCTTTGAGAACGGCCCTGTGATTGGTCAGAGTCTCCCATCGCAGGCCGACACAGATGTAGCAAAGGCTGTAAACAGAGGAAGTGGAGAAGTGTAGATATCTCAAAGATCACTTAAGTTTACATTATGGTGAAAGGTTACAATGGAATTACTCCCTATTAAACATCTGCCCTGTGTACCTTTAATGTTCCCTGGTATGTTCTCATGCAGAGGACCAGATCAAGACCTGTAGCCCCAGCCAGTTCACATGCACCGATGGAAACTGCATCCCCCAGTCACTGGTCTGCGATGGCAACAGGGACTGTTGGGACAACAGTGATGAGGCTCCTGAACTACAATGTGGTGAGTGAGAATGTGGTATTTACACAAGAGTTTGTGAGAGTAATTGTAGTAATGCTTTTATTGTACTTCAAGATAGATTGTTCATTATCTGCTCACCTCTAACCCTTTCCTCTGTCCCCTGCAGGACAACGTACCTGTAGTTCCAACCAGTTCACCTGCCCAACCTGGTTCCCCGGCAAGCCACGCTGTGTCCCGTTGAGCTTTGTATGTGACGGGGACAGAGACTGTGCCAATGCTGCGGATGAGCTGCAGAACTGCCCCAACCAAACGTGCCATATGAATGAGTTTGCCTGCTCCAACGGACTTTGCATCCTTCTTCATTACCAGTAAGTAGGAACTGTGTGTGAGTGAATCACATCATGGTAAGGCTCTGTTCTGTACAGTACGGTACAGTTTGGAATGATAAAGCCCTGGGTCAGGCTTGCATTTTAAATGAGAACAGTACCTTTCTTGGTAGGTGGGGTGCGGGCTTTGTCCGAAGGCTGCGTCTGCGAGATACATAGTGTGATGTTGTACCAGTGCAAGGACATTTAATGCGACAAAGACAAAAATGAAGAACATTCAGAGGCTCTTTTTTTATTAGTGGTAGAGTGCCATTTAAAATTACCATGAGTTCTATATGATATTTACACTGGTCGTAAGGGAGTGACGTTTTTCTGTTGCCCTGTAGCTTGTCTAGCTCCACTCTAACATACCATACCATTTAACTCTGGTCCACCAAGGGACAAGTGCCAAACAGTTAGAACGTTAATAGTGTTAATTCTTATGGAAATGCAAAAAAATATGCACCGTACTTTACCAAACTGAACTTTTCCACTTAGTGGAAACACAGCTTAAATGACCATAATTAACTGGAAACAAGTTCTCACTGGATGATGAATGGTTCCTCCTCTCCAGCTGCGACCGCGTGAATGACTGCGGTGATGGCAGTGACGAGTTGGGTTGCATCTATGACACGTGCAGCAGCAACCAGTTCACCTGCGGCAACGGAGCCTGCATCTCCTCCTCCTTCACCTGCGACGGGGAGAACGACTGTATGGACGGCTCCGACGAGGCAGACAGCCTGTGCACCACACCCCACCCCACCTGTGCTCCCCAGCAGTACATGTGCAAGTCAGGCGAGTGCATCGACAACAGCAAGGTGTGCAACGGACAGAAGGACTGCCAGGACAACAGCGACGAAAAAGGATGTGGTGAGCAACAGTGTCACAAAATGTGGAGGGAGAACAAGCAAATGTTTTGCCTCTGCTTGATCACAAATGTAAAAGTGTAGTGTGTAACATTTGACTTCAAACAAATGTCTACTGGATTCAAATTATTGTCAAATTAGTTCACATATTGCTGTGAAGGCTTATTAGTTCCATACAACTTATACTGGGTTTCCCACTATAGCAGTGTGTAGAGTGTGTCACCCAGGTGATATTCCCACACTGCACACAGGAAATGTTTTTTTTTTAATATCAAGACAGACAACTGAAATATTAAGCTAGGAAAGTGAGACGGCTGCCATAAACAGGTATTCCAGCATTTGGGATACATGCCTTTTGTCCCGGTCTACTGCTGTATACACGCACACTCCCTCAGTTTTGCTTTGCAGCGCCTGTTTTCAGATGAAGGACATGGGCTACAATGAAGGTTAACTTTGTTTCTGTTCACAAAGACCAAACAGAGGCTCAATGATGACATCAATGACATCATCTTCAAAAATTTGCTGTAGGCAACTGAACTTGCTTCTTCCAAGAGGCTTTTTTTTAGCTCTTGTCCAAAACTCTTGGATGAGAGGTGGAGTTTAAAAAAAAAAAAAACATTGTCATACAGTGAGATGAGGTGACTGACATAATTAATCCTAAAATATCTTAGAGTTAAGCAGGTGTAGATTTTATTAGGTGAGCCTTTTAAGTCCACTACTGGCAGCTATGATTTTAGTTAGTGTGCCACCACTTCTCAAGCTGATTTTAGGTGCAAGTCCAGCCAGCATGTCCATGTTGGCCCCATTAGGGTTATATTAAGGCTTCAAGCTTATGCCTACTTAGTACCCTTTCCAAGCTACATGGGTACTAATTGGGTATTAGGTGGGCAAATTATCCAAACACAGGCAAACCTGGGTGGGACCTCAATGGAAACCACTGACAAAGTTAGTTGTGTTAGTTGTTAGTTATGCATAGTCAACACAAATATAAGCCTTATAGGGCCCATGGACATTCTGACTGGGAAGGGGCACACACAATGCAGTCACTGCAGACTGTATGCCGGTACCACACAATCACCCTTAAAAATCCTGAATTATTTGTTTAAAGTTAAATCTAATTTGTGAGAATCCCCTACTGTAAAATCATGTTGTACTATTCAATTTTTTCCTTTTAATTGATCTTATTTTCTTGTACTTTCCAGGAATCAATGAGTGCAAAAACCCCTCAGTCCACAGATGTGCCCAGATCTGCACTGACACCCTGACTGGTTACTACTGCTCTTGCCACCCTGGCTACCAACTCATGCCGGACGGCAAAGCCTGCGAGGACCTCAACGAGTGTCTGAAAACGCCTGCCGTCTGCAGCCAGATCTGTGAGAACGCCGTCGGCTCGTACCACTGCAAATGTGCCCCGGGATACATCCGGGAAGCAGACGGTCGCACCTGTCGTCAGAACAGTGGCATCGCGTCGTACCTGTTGTACAGCAATCGCTACTACATCCGCAACTTGACCACAGATGGGTCTCATCTGAGTATCGTCATACAGGGGCTGTCTAATGTGGTGGCACTGGAGTTTGATCACTATGAGAAGAGGCTTTACTGGATGGATGCAGGCACTGGGAAGATTGAGAGAATGCGCTTTGACGGGACTGAGAGGGAGACGGTGGCAGATGAAGACATGAGAGGAGTTGAGGGACTGGCGCTGGATTGGGTGGGCAGGTGTGTGAAGTGGGAGGAGCATCTAGTTAAAGGTGTTCTTTTTGTAACACAATAAGGGTACATTAATTAACATTACTTAATGCTGTTATAAGCATTTTCCAAGAGTTAATTCATGTTTTAACAAACCTTTCCCAGCCAGCATGTCCAGCTGGACCCTATAAGGGTTATATTCAGTCTGACAATCTGGGCCCCAAGTGGATTTGTCCATGGTTTCCATGGTGGCCCCAATCAGACACACAGTCTTCAAGGTGATGCTTCTTGTGACCCTTTCTTCACAAATGTTTAGTATTTATGTAGTTGTTTAAGGGTCACAATGAGCATTAATAAAGATTAACAACAGTTAATACATGATTAATTGTGCTCATGCTTATGTATTTATGAAGTATAATCGATACATGACCCACTTTACAAGAAAGGTCACAAGGTGTTATATTATAAAGGTAAACAGTAGTTAATAAATGATTAATTATAGGTAAGTAATGTTTATGTATTTGGTTATTGCTGTGTTATCCAGCAAAGAATAAACCCTTAAATAATGTTTGAAGTACTTACTTTTTAACCCGCATAACATTATTAAATGTTAAATTAAAACATTAATTAATGTTAATTATGAAAAAGAGTTACAGTTAAATAAGAAGAATACTACATGAGCATATTGCAACTTTTTTTAGGTTCGTAATTTTCCTTTTACAAAAATCCAAGCTCTGCTTTTTCTGAGTTGACTCTGCTTTAAAGTTCCAGTTTGTAACTTACCCTAGAACCTGCAAAGCTTTTTGAGAGGACACCTCTCGGTCCATATTCCATCTGTCCTCTTTTAACGTTTGTCTCAGTCTCTCTCTACCTCACCCATGTTCCAGAGAACCAGGCTTAATTAGGTTTGTTTCACCTAAATTCACTTTGTGTCTCCAGACAAAAAAACAAAACACTGCTATACTCAAAAACACAGAGAGTGGAGCTGATAGACTTAACAGCATTGTATGAAGTTAACTAATTTTACAGTGGTTTGAATGTAATTAGTTAGTTAGTTTTTAAAAGTTACACACTACAGCTTTAAAACAAGAGAAGTCTCACAGTAACAGTGAAGTAAAACTGGATTAAACTAAACAAGCAGGACATGTTTGATTTCATCAAACCAAGTTCTCAGAAAGGGAACAAGAGCTTTTCTTCTATTAAAGTATCTTGTTAACTCAGAAAAATTGAGCTGAAATTATTTTTTTTTTCAATGTTACAGTGATACAGTTGTGAAATATACTGAGGCTGTGTTATCCTAATGAAACTCAGCAAAGTTTGCCACAGTGCTCCTAGTGGCTGTGGCCCCAAATATCCTATCCTCTAGAGAAAGCCGAATGAAAAGCCATTTTCCACTTGTCTTAATTTACTGCGATTATGAGTAAAAAATGAGACAGTAAGTGATGAAAACAAGGCTGCAATGATGTTAATGGAACATTCTTGCGTGTGCTACAGGAAGTTGTACTGGGTGGATAGTTATTATGGTTCAGTGCATGTGATGGAGCTGGATGGGCGATACCAGAAGAGACTGCTCTCAGGGGGATTCACTGTTGGAAATAACACCTACATTATCAGCAGACCTCGTGCTGTAGCTGTCAACCCCAAATTTGGGTATGATCATACACACACAAAAGCTTCAGAGTTGATTTTTAATATTAGTAAAAATAATCTAACCTTGTCCATATTGAATCAGCAAGTCACCGAAATATCAAATCAGATAGTAAATGGGTCCAGGAATACAATTCATTATTGTTTTACCAGCCACACTTTGCTCCTGTATTGTTTCTCCCATATTTTCCCAGTTGGCTTTACTGGACTGACTGGGCTGATGAAGCATATATTGGCAGAGTTGGCATGGATGGAAGCAATGTCAGTGCCATCATCACAACCAAGCTCGAGTGGCCTAATGCTTTGACCATAGACTACACCACCAACAAGATCTTCTTTGCTGATTCGCACCTTAACTTCTTGGAGTGAGTTATGACATCAGACATATTATCTCTACACGATTACAGCTCTGAATTACTGAAGCTGAAGCACACACTACACACAGATTATAGTTTATCTGAAACAAAGGACTATCATTTTAATTTCCTAGAACTTGAGAATATAAAATATTTCCATCATAGTCGGGAACAATGAGTGGATCTTAACTGGAAACTTGAAGCTTGAAACAATTCTTTGTAACATATTAGTAACTAGTGCCAACACCAGGCCTGCATTGATTTGGGCCTCTCATATTTTAAAGATTTGAAAGTTCAAATTACCTCTACAGGAAGTTCAATCCCATGACTTGATGTTTGACAAGGCAAGAGAGCCAATCTAGTGAGGAAGTTGTACTTTGCAAGAATCAGATTACATACTAAATTCAAGACCATTTTCAAGTGAATTGGTCGTGATCAACCTGACTTTGAACACCGGGAACGATGAACAGGCATGTAGTGTAACATAAATGAAGAACAGAGGTGTATATTAGAATTTCTTTTGAGTGTGGATCTACATGTGGAGTGGAATGTGGATAACAGCATTTATGTCATGTGGACCTCAGCGGACTCCAGCATGCAAAAAGTATCAATTGGCCTTAAAAGGTCCAATGCTTAGGGGATTAATTAGCAGAAATTTAAGTTATTACCCAGTACGTAGCGATTCTCTGTGTGTGTTTTTTCATACTTTGGTGTTTTGCTCCCATGTCACCTGGAGACAAAGACTACGTAGGGAAAGTAGAGAGGCAGCTGCAAATATTTGCATATTCCCATGAAAGGTTTCAGAAGTGACAGCCCTAAAAAAAAAAAAAAACTGCAAGTTCAAGACCAAGAAATGATAAATGCTTCAGTTACATGTATCAGGTGTTTCCAAATATCAGGTGTTCTTATAGCCCCCTCTAGGGGCAACAGATATTACGCACTTGAATGTAAATTAAAAAAATAAAGTTTGGTTTTCAAAGCCTTCAAATAAGTTTTTTAGACAATAGCTCCAGCAGCCCAAAAAACAGCTAGAGTCTGCATTGGGACAAGAACATCCTTTGGACATCCGTTATGTTATGCAAAGGCACCATAGTTCCTTGATGTGCATGGGAAAGAGACGGGCAAGCATAGGAGTCGTCCCTTTGATACAGTCATCAGTCTCACCATCACTAATTCCAACACCCTGGACCTTTAAAAGTCCCTGAAGTGACTTCACTATGTGCTAACCCTTCCCATCCCTCAGCTTTGCAGACATGGACGGTCAGAACAGACACCGGGCCATTGCTGGGACTCTACCTCATGTCTTTGCTGTGTCCCTCTTTGAGGACTGGCTCTACTGGACCGACTGGAACACGCACACTGTCGAGAAAGCCCACAAGTATACTGGCGAGCAGCGAACCATCATGGGGAACAACACACATCGACCCTATGACATTCACGTCTACCACCCCTACAGGCAGCCTCGAAGTATGTCAATCACAGCCGCACGTTTATATTGCTAATGTTGCAATAGTTTGCAGCTCAGGCCTTATTGTGGATTATGTGGTCATCTCATTTCCTGGTTTCCAGGTGAAAACCCCTGCTCCTCCCACCACCTGACCTGCAGCCACCTGTGTCTGATTGCACCTGGTGGCCAACAAGCTACCTGCAGCTGCCCTGATCACTTCATTGCCCTGGCTGTGGGCTTCAAGATTCAGTGCGTCGCTGACTGCTCCAGCACCCAGTTCCGCTGTGGAGACAATGAGAGGTTAGTTTGGTCGAAGCTCACTTACAGTAGGTCTCCACATTTTCAATGGTTGATAGGATGATAATTTATTGTAATACAGCTCTTACTGATTATATAAATCAACCCAATAGATGCATGCTATCGATAATTTTTATTGTTTGTTCGGGTTAAAGCTCTTCAAGGATGCAGTATTTTGCTGTTAGCCTATCCCTCCCAGACAGATTTAAATGTAATTTAATTTACCATAACTATTAAGTAACCAAACAATACTTAACATAGATTTTCAACATCAAAAACATCTTTGATTCATAATTTAGGAATGTCATACTTACTAGTTTTCTGTTTCAAAAAAAAAAAAGTTGAAAAGAAATCAGCAGGATTAAAGCAGCTTTCCTTGTTTTCAGGTGTGTTCCAATATGGTGGAAGTGTGATGGACAGTCAGATTGTGGTGACGGCTCAGACGAACCTCAGACCTGTCCTCCGCGTTACTGCCCCATTGGCCAGTTCCAATGTAAGGACAGCAACTGTACCTACCCAGGCTTTCTCTGCGATGGCCACTCAGACTGTCCTGACGGCTCGGACGAGGACGCCGCTCTCTGCAGTATGACAATGAACTCTTTTTTTTTTTCCTCTTTCCCCTTGGCGCAAAACAATGTAAAAGCAGTCTGAAAGGCAAAACTGTGTGATGGGCTACAGAATAAGTTGTTGTACAGTTGTGGATTACTTGTGTTTCTTGTTTTAATGGTCATGTCTGTAGGTGACCACCGCTGTCAGGAAAACCAGTTCCAGTGTAAAGACAAAAAATGCATCCCTGTGTCTTGGCACTGCGATGGAGTGAAGGATTGTTCAGACGGCAGTGACGAAGACCTGGAGACTTGTGCTCAGAAAACCTGTCCACCGGGCCACTTCCAGTGTGCCAATGGGCGCTGCCTTCCATCGAGCTACGTGTGTGATGCCCAGGACGATTGTGGTGACGGATCTGATGAGCCATATGAAACCTGCAGTGAGTGTGGGATATGAGTTCA
Source organism: Brachirus orientalis (assembly GCA_016785285.1). Classification (NCBI taxonomy): domain Eukaryota; kingdom Metazoa; phylum Chordata; class Actinopteri; order Pleuronectiformes; family Soleidae; genus Brachirus; species Brachirus orientalis. The sequence goes on from JAFBJR010000234.1 coordinate 87,589, forward strand.
ATGACAGAGCCTGAACATGTACCTGTTGCTTAAAGTGGAGTTTTGCATGTCTGGTGGTTTGTTTTTTTTTTGCCTTTTTCTCAATGGGGCTCCCCCTACAGTTTTAGAGAATATCTTTTTATGAAACCACTGCAAACATCCATCCATCCATTGTCTCCTCACTGCTGTAAAAACTCACCTCTGTAACAAACCAGCAGCAGACATCATTCATAAAAATGGTTGAGCAAACAACTTTTCAACATAACAAACACTGAGAAAGTGCAAATACACATAAATGTATAGAGAACAAAGAGTTTATCCAAACGATACTTACAAGTGCAAACAGCAAGAACACCAGAAGCATGTTTTGCATGCTTCTGTATTTTTCAATTATCACCATTCAAAAAAAGCCGGTCCGATGTTTACTTGTGTATGGCCCCTCCCTCTGTCAGACAGTCATTTCCTTTTCTTTGCTTCCCCCGACAGGATTTTTTTCTGCTTCTTTTACACTGGCTCTGCCATGATGAATGTCTAAAATAGCACTGGCACTGCCTTGATCTTGTAGGAAGTACCTGGCAAAGTTGTGTGTAGAGTGATGTGAAGCAATTCATGTTTCACACGAGACCTAAGACATTGCGAGACCTCCTGATTCTGAGGTATCTCGGCATATGGCCATGACCTTACAAGGCTGGTTTTCCGCTAACAGACAGTAGTGGGAGTGAAGACTGCCCCAATCTCCCCGCAACAAGACACTTGACCATCACAAAGACTCTGAAGCTTTTAAATTAGGGTAACAGTCCTGCATAGTTCTGCTTTAACGTATGTGGTCAACTTCATAGCAAGAACAGCAGCAGTTGCTATAGCAACGGCAATGTTGTCTCCACCATTCATATGCGTTTTTGGTCACTATTCTCCATCTCTTTCTGTCTCCAGTGGGTCCAGGCTACAAGTGTGACCCGGACACCGAGTTCTCCTGCAAGACAAACTACCGCTGTGTTCCTCAGTGGGCTCGCTGTGACGGCACCAATGACTGCATTGACAACAGTGATGAGCAAGGCTGCGGTCAGTGTTTATGTGTTGGTTGATGATTGTTTGCTGCAACAAAACCTGTACTACTTATGTCCAGTTATGACTTTCTTAATTCTTTATTAGGAACAGAGATATAGGTCTTTATGTAGGCGCTTTCATACATTGTATTTTTCCATGCACGGATAATTTGAGCTACAACACTCAGTTGAGCATTTCCCTCAGTACAAGCACTTGTGGGGAATTGATTTGTGTCTTCCTCTGCTACAATAGTTGGTTTGTTGTTAGCATGTCGAGTGCCAGTCCAGGTCTTCCTACTGTCCGTGAACTTATTTTATTTAAGCTGACAGAGCATAAAATCAGTCTTCAAGTCAGTCCAACAAATGTACTGGCCTGAATTTCATCATGTTTTTTTGTCACTGTTGTCTTATTCCTCTGTGTACGGGCTGATTCGATTATTTTCAGGTTTGAGCTGCAGTGTGGAAACTATGCACATGTGCAGAAGCTGGAGGCCAGGTTTAATCTAGTTTTGACTACTCCCACTTTGAGAAAACTAGTACCATTAGTACCATTTCAGTCTGACTAACATGTATTTTAAAACCCCGGTTTTAGTTGAGTAATATAATAAATATTATAAATAAAGATTGTGGGGGTTCAGCAATTTATACGATAATTTTAAATAGTGCAAAATGGGTCTTGGTTAATACGTTAAGTAAGATCACACAGTTGAACATGAGGCTAGCGCTGGTGCCATGCAGCAAAAAAGGTTGCTGGTTTGCATCCTGCTGTGGACATAAACTGACCATAGCATGAGTTTAAAAGTGAATGGCTATTTCTCTGTTGGCCCTGTGATGGACTGCCGACCTGTCAAGGGTGTACCCTGCCTTTTGTCAGCTGAGTTTGGCCCCAACTCCCCCACGACCCTCATACAATGAATGAAGACGTTAAATGTGATGTGAACTGACACTTATTGAACTGTAGGCTGTGATGCAGGTCTTGAGCTGCGTAATCAGCTATAAAGCTAATTGGCATTGGCAATGCCCGGTGGTAAACAGCAGAGGAGCCTGAATGAATTTTTCACTTCACTTTTCATTTTCGGGTGTTTTGTAAATCTTAAAGATGAATGTGCCTTCGCAACATGCTTGCTTGTTGACCATACGTTGATATGCTTCATATAGAGGAGGTGACCTGTGATCCTCTGGGAGATTTCCGATGTGACAACCACCGGTGTGTCCCCATTCGCTGGCAGTGTGATGGTAGCAATGACTGTGGTGACGGCTCGGATGAGAGGAACTGCCGTGAGTTTTCCTTCATTTCAGCCCCACTGCAAAACAACAGCAGTAACATTTTAAAAAACCTTATGTATTTTCGATTTTTTCTAATCTAACCACCCTTTAGATGTTGAAGTCATAAAAGCTCCACATTAGATATATTTACAGAAACATAGGAAGCCTTCTGTTTCTCCAATTTTTTTCTGTATTGTTGTAAGTCATGTGTGAACCTATGGATGTGCAAAAAACAGTTGGAACAGAGCAGTATCACTGGAAATCATGGGGGGGGGGGCAGTCCCAATGATTTACGCAATTAGAAACAACAATTTGACAGGAGGAAGACATTTAAACAGTGGAGAAATTTGATGAGGGGCCACACAGTTGGTGTAGTGGTTAGCACAAGGGCCTTTCTGCATGGCATTTGCATGTTCTCCTCTGTGTGTGTGTGTAGGTTTTCTCCTGGTTCTTCAGCTTCCTCCCACACTCCAAAAGATTTGGGGATTAGGCCAACTGGGCAAAACTAAATTTACCGTAGATGTGAATGTGGGAGTGCATGGTTGTTTGCCTCTATGTGGCCCTGAGATGGACTGGCGACCTGTCCAGGGTGTACCCCGCCTCTCGCCCTATGTCAGGTGGGATTAAGCACCCTCACGTGGTGGATAAAGCTGAGTAAGCGAGGAACTTAATAGACACTTTCTGTCCAAAACTTTGCATTTTTTTCTTCACACATTCACCTGATATCTTCCAGTGGTGTTTATTATGACGCAACACAAGTCCGGCTCTGAAGAAAAGCACCAGTGTCCTTATCAGCATCTTTACACTGTTGCAACTTATTAGCAGTGTCCAAAAAAGGGAAATTAAAGTATCTGTACTTAAATACTTTAGGTAAAGAACTGTCTCCTGGTAATGACTGAATGCGTGCAGCATTTGTTAATGTCACTCATATCCTGTGCTGAAGACATGTGTGCCTCTGTGTAACTGTGGTGTATAGAGCCGAGGCCCTGCTCTGAAAGTGAGTTTCGATGCGACAATATGCAATGCATCCCTGGAAACTGGGTGTGTGACCATGACAACGACTGTGGGGACAACTCAGATGAACGAGACTGTGGTGAGCGGGGACACAGCACGAAAACTCACTCCCTCCAGATAATCTCTGTCATAAACAACACAAACAGACACACAGACAAACTCAAGTTAACATCCTGGCTCTCTTCCAGAACTGCACACTTGTCGTCCAGGTTTATTCCAGTGTGACTCAGGTCACTGTATCCCTGCTGCCCTGGAGTGTGATGGCCGCCCAGACTGTCAGGACCTGTCAGACGAGACCAGCTGTCGTAAGTGAACAACATGAAAACTAATAGATGCCAAGTTCACTTTTAATGAGTTTTTCTGCTTGGGCTTTAATATTTAAAACACTAGGAGAGCAGGTTAGACGCAGGTTTAACATTTTTGTTCCACCCTTAGTTGACACAAAGGCATAAGGTCCTTTTAACCAAACATAGCAAAATTAACAATTAACAGGACAAATAGGGAATTAAAAAGCAATGATGAGTATACACTAAGAAACACAGAGGTTACCTAAAACACAAATGAAAAACTCTTATTTAAACATGAAATATACACACATTCTACTTTAGCCTGAGAATGGAACTGTATTCTTGAGGTTCCAATGGATGGTCTAGATATAGCATGAAATTCAGCCTCACTATGCCCAGACCACCAGGGAAAAGGAAAAAAAGGAAGTGACAAGTGCAAAAGGAGCATGAAGGGAGTAAAACAAGAAAACAGGAAAAACATCGTTTAATATCTAAAAAAAAAAAGGTACAAAGTGCAAACTTTGCGAATGAAATTAAGTAAATTATTATTTTAACAAAGGTTTATTTAAGTGCCTTTTAAAGCAAAGAAAAAAAGGCACTATCTGTTGGAAATCAAAGGGTAATCAAAGAAACAAACAAAGAAATCACCTGTGACCACAAATACAATCTTAATTAATAAATACCAACCCAACAATTGATGCATAAAACTGCATTTAACTAAGAATAACTCATAAAATGCAGTGACAAAAGAACAAATTGGTCCCTAACAAAAATGTATATCAACAACAGATTTTGAAAATGTACAAACTGTTCTAGACCATGCAAAGCAAATGCAAAGACTATTCTCTTTACAAATTATATATACAGAATGTTAGAAGATATTGGCTGAGAAGATATTTTAAAAAATTATCACGGAGTAAAGAAGAAAGCCACCTGTGAAGCCTGTATTCACAAAATGCATTTTGCCTCGCTGTAAAAATATACAGGAAAGCTCTGCCACTTTGTTTAAAATTCCCATATATGAGGAAATAATGTAAAGAAGAACAGCAAGCAAAACAGACTCCTGCTGTCACAGCAAAATGCTACCAACACTGATGAACAGTGTTCACATGCTTTTGGTCCCCCGCTAAACTACAAAATACAGCAGCCGCACCATGTATCAAAAATAAAATACTGTATTGTTGTATTTTCAAAATACAAAAAAGTGTACTTTCTCGTTGTACAGTAACAGATGGCTCACTATGAATCAGCAACAATAACCACTACACTAATTTGTTTCATCACAGTACAGTTTTGTAATTTAGTCTACATCTGAAACTGTTATTTTTTTGTGCGCAACCTCTGTTAATGTAAATACAACCAAAAAATCAGATGTACCAAGTCCATGAAAATTAAAGTAGGCATTAAAGTACCATGTCATCCAGTCTGTGTCCTTATGATGTCATCACATTGTTTTAAAGAAAGATTTTTTTTACAGTAGTATTACAGTAAAATATGAGAGATATTTGAAATATGATGATACGAAGAAAAAACAGCGTTGACCTGCTTTGCTTTTTCATTTGAGCTCAATTCCTTCACTGGAAATGTCCTTCAGCATTAATATTTAAACATATTTAATAATTCAGATTTGGCAAATTGGTTAGTTATAAATTGTCCTGTGCGGTGATAAAGCCAAGAGAGCTATATTTTAGCACTTTACACGCCAGTAACTAACATCTTCCTCCTCTCACCGGCAGCTACTCGTTACCCAGGAGGCCGCTGGTGTCCTCTCAGCCAGTTCCAGTGTGACAATCATCTGTGTGTGAGCCAGGGCTGGGTGTGTGATGGCACTGATGACTGTGGGGATCGCTCTGATGAACAGCTCAATCTATGCTGTGAGAGTCATTTTGTTTGTGTTGTTTTGTCATTAATCCTACTACCATTCCATTATTGTACTGTCACATACATACAGGGAACTTAAACCTTCTTCAAAACTGAGTCAGTTAAAATATTCAGAAATTTGTGTTTGTGTTTGTTTGAGCAGTGAACATCACCTGTGAGATGCCGTCCAAGTTCCGCTGTGCCAACGGATACTGTATCTACTCTGGCCGCGTGTGCAACCAGAAGGACGACTGTGGAGACGGCAGTGACGAGACAGAAGAGCTTTGTATGACTCTCTCATTGTCATTTCAAAACTTTACAGCCAACGTACAGGTGTGATGAACTCACATTTAGCAATTAGCAGCTGTACATGAATACCAGGAGAAGGCATTTTTTTTAAGGTCTAACTAAACCCCCAAATCACCTTTTTTTCAGGTATAAACCATTATATATGGGTAATTAGTAATGTTATGCAAATCTTCAAAGCTTATTTTAAAGTATTGATATTATACATGTGATAGAAATCAGTGTATCTACTGCCTCGCTCAAATTTTACCTGTGGCTTTCTTAGCCCTCACTTGTGTCAGGGGTTCACTCTTTCATCACCCTCTTGTCCAACCAGCATGGGGCTCATTGTCTCCTCCCTCCTTTTATAAACTCCAGAGCTGTCACTTTGTCGGCTCGTCTCGGTGAGCACCTCACAGTTGAAACTTGGTGTCACTACCAAACCACGCCCCCTACACTGCTCCTCACTCTCCCTCCTCCTCTCAGCCCACATCTTGGATTATTCAGAATCAGGCGTTGGGCAATTTATTAAGCCAATTTATTAAGGCAAATGGTTAAGGCAATGTAATACATCTCTTATTATATGCGTTAGAATAATATTAGTACATTACATTATGTTAATATGTGTTACTTGGTCTCACATTTAAGTGGCCTTTCTCACTATATTACTACAGAACCTTTCAAAATACAGTCAAAACCTAATGAGCAACACATTTTCTGAATTTGTAATTCTGAAAGAATTACAAATCTGATATTAGTACAGTATGTATTATACTACACTGTATACTGTATGTTGTGTATAGATGTATTGAACCTCTATATTAGTGTTGTCAAACTCAAATGACCTGGAGTGTCTAGTCTGGTCAAGAAGGGGCCAGCCTAGAGATAAAAAAAAAAAGTGAGAAAAAAAAAACAATTGTATTACTATTATAACTATAAGAATATTCTATTATGATATTGCAATAAAGACATTCATGATGATACTTCACAGAATTCCAAAGTAAAAGTGCTTGATTTGATATGGAAGGATGTCTGCTTTACAATAAAAACATATACAGTATATTATCTAAAATAAATCTATTAATATCAAAATCAGAGACATTAATCTGAGTAAATAATAATGTGGACACCATACAAGCTTATATATGTAATTTAATATTAATAATATAATAATTATATCACCTCACTGGCAGCTGTGCCTCATCCACACATGCTGTGTTTAAAGAAAGAGGAGGTGGTGGTCCATGTTATCATTATAACATGGTGTAAAGTGGTGGGCCACCACCAGTTGTGCATGTAACAATACTATTGCGTTTTATATTGAAAACGTCTCTCCTCTTACAGCCATACTCAGATGTGTGTTCAGTTCAGTTTCAGAACTAATCAGTTCCCTCGTCAGTTTCTGGGCTCATTGAGGATTAGTCAGGACAACATTAATGCCTCCTGAACTCTGCAGCCTCCAGTGAAATGAGAAATTCCAAAACGGCATCCGTGTTTGCAGGGAACACCAAAGCTGCGGATGATGTTTAATGGAATTATTGCACAATCAGCTCAAACATCAATCAGCAAATTATTGCAAGAGCAGATTAAACAGTTGGGTTTAGAGCAGAGGTGGACATTGGTTTATTCATCCTAATCCATTCGTTTTTCCTTGGAAGAGAGACAACAGAGATGGAGGTGAACATGTGGGAAAGCATTTAAGTTGGTATGATGGAGAATGGTGTGATGTTAAAGGGTATCATGTATTTTGAAGTGTGGTTGTGTATCTTTCTCCTAAATTAGCTTGGCAATTCCATCAAATCATCACAAAATAGAGAATATACAGTATATTAAACTGCAAAAATAAAATGTTTGTACAATTTAAGAAATACTTTAATCAATAACATAGAAGTTAAGTGCATTTAAATTAAAGTTTATCTATTATGAAACATGTTAAAATTACTTAACTTGGATAAACTCACTCATTCAAGTTTTTTTTATATATAGTTTGTCCAGCCATTTTTTTTTAAATTGAAATCAACAAGTTGATAGAATTAGGATCCATATACAGTAATATAATACCATTTTGTTTCCATGGAAATGACTAAAACCTTATGTGGAAGCATGAATCAAAAAATATCCTGCGATTTTTTTTTTTAAGTTTTGTCGCTGCATTTATCAAAAGTGTGGAGTGACAGAGTATAATGTACACATTCAGAGTCCATTCAGAGTTTTTTTTGTTTTTTGCACAGTTGGGGGTTGAACACAGACACAGTGTTTAAATGTCAGACTAGTTGCAGATGAACATTTTTCCACAGACTGGATGAATGTTTATATCGTCATGTTAATGACTTCCTTTGATTGTGTCGTCCTCAGGCCGTGAGCCCACACTGCCACCTTGTACACTGGAAGAGTTTAAATGCACCAACGGAGTCTGTGTGCCACTGCCATATGTATGTGACCATAATGACAACTGTGGGGACCAAACTGATGAGCTGGGCTGCAGTAAGTCACACAACAATACACCAATTTAAGTCATGGTAATACCCGTTCTTATGTCAGTTAAAACATTTCAGTGATCGATTCATCTGTTCCTTAAAGGTCACATCGAATGGCATTCTATGGCACATAGAATTTGAACCAAAAATCAAGATTACTGATGTCTACTTGGATAAATTAAATAATATTTATGGTCAAAATTTCATAGTCTCTTCAGATTAAGCCAGTTTATTGCTGCTCTCTGCCAGCCTTTGAACAGGCGCTCTGTTTCTGAGCTAATGCCCACCCCCATAACGCTGGGTCTCTTGTGATTGGCCAGCTACCAGCTGACTGACTGCTCCGCGGTGCTTCTTCGTCAGGTTGAATGTTCACGCCCATGACCGGGAGTAGCTGTTTGGGGGCGGGTTTGTTGCACGGCAAATGTGCTAGTTGCGAAACTAAATTCCACTTTTCAAAACCGCTTGCTCGAGCACAGATAAACAGAGAAGCTCTTCTTTCTCAAAAGTGGCTGAAATGTTTATTGCGACACTTTAGTGATGTTTAGATACGGGAGGGACACGGGGACACACCAAAAATCATCAGAAATTTGATTTTCCAGTGAATGTCCTCTTTAAAGTTTTCTAAGGTTTTTGAGGTTTGCGGTTTCCCTCAAATCTCAAAATGGCATCCACAGGTTGAACCAAGTGACCAGTGGAAAACTGAAAAAGATTAAAAATGGCACCCTTGCATTTTAGTGCATACAACAAATGTGCAACTTTAGAAATACTGTGATGTCATAGCCACACCTCTTTTGCGTTCACTGTTGCTATCTTTGTTGTCATTGTCATCTTGTGACTGTTTGGTTGCTTTACCTTGCTTTCATGTTTACTAATTTAATCTATTAAATTATTAACGGTAATTAGCTGACACTATCCCAATAAAAGTGTACCTTTACACCTCAGGTGGACAGAAATGCTGTAGTTTGTTTGCTGGTTTATTTACTGTGACACAAAGAGTCACTGAATCATTTGGAACACTTTTTATTGATTAGACCTGTGTGACTAAAGTAAGTAGTTGAAAATCTCTATGTTGTCTGGCTCCAGACTTTGGCCATGATCGAAACTGTGAGGAGAAGCGGTGCCAGCACGAGTGCACCAACCTGAACGGCACCGGTTTTATCTGCTCCTGCAGGAAGGGATACAGAGTGGACCCAGACAACACCTACACCTGCTTAGGTACAGCACACACACACACACACACACACACATACAGTGGTCCTGTCTTTCACTCATGGATGAATCACAGAAATGAACACATCTCAAAACTTCTCCAAAAAACATTAATAGACTAACAAAGAAACAATCTTTTGTCTTTCAGACATCAATGAGTGTGAGGTGTATGGCACTTGTCCCCAGTACTGTAAGAACACCAAAGGCAGCTATGACTGTGAGTGTGCCCCCGGATACAGGAAAGTGGGCAACGGCAATATGTGTGAGGCTGAAGGTGAGAAAAAAGCCGACAGAGTCAACGTAGGCTTGAACCTGTAGTATGAAACGTTTGCTGATCTTTTTGTTTATGTTATTGTCTGTCTTAATTGGGACTTCATTAACAGAAATTATGTAACATTATCTGTATGCTGTGTTCTTCATCTAGAAATGGGCTCTGTCAAACAATATGACACAGCGATGAAGTGAATTTGTTGGTTAAAGGTCAGACGTTAAGGTCACCTTGTAAATCTTTTCAGTTTTAACACAATATCCCGCAGTACTTTGAGGACATTTTCACAAATATAAACAAAGATGTTCACTTGAACTCAAAGACAAAACTTTTTGTGTTTCTGGGTTTTTGTGGACAAAGGTCAAAGTTTAAGGTCACTGTGACCACGCGAACATATTTAGCCATTATTTTGATATGACTGACATTAAAGGGATAGTCCAGGAGTGAAAACATACTGTATTTTAGCTGCTTAACAAAAGGCTCACCTAATGAAATATATTCATATTTTAAAAGTACTGTATATTTTCCGGTTTATCTTATATTAAGGCATAATTTTTAGAATGGAAAATGTTTGTGTGACTTTGTGTCTTTGTGTGACAGACTTGCACTCTGATGCCAAAGTCCATAGAGAAAATCAGTGTCTTTAGCTCATGGGGACACATGAGCTGCTGGCCTGCCGCTGGCTTCTGTAGTAGTTTGTGTCACTTATGTAACTTCAAATGAAAGAACAAAAAAAACCAAAATAAGATATTTCGATTCACTGATTGAGGCTGCTGTGGATCAACAAACCCTGTTCACTGTGATGTAAATTCACAGATTCTCTTAATGGACTTTGGTGTGACACAAACCTCAGTTTCTAGTTGGAGAAAGCTGTCTAGTGTAAAGATAAAGAGGCAAACCTATTTTTCATATATTGTAGTTTGACGTTGGTATAGATTTTTTTTTTATTTTTAAGTTGATTTTGTAAAGTGGCTAAAATGTCTCATTGAGTCCTGATGTGTGTCAGTATTAAACCACACTTCAAAATATCACTTTTAATGATATTGTTGGTGGAAATTCTAGTTATTTACAAGTTGCTGGAGCATGTTACGGATAAATGTGTCCCTTTCAGGAGCGACTCCACTGCTTCTTCTGCCAGAGAACATTCGTATACGCAGGTTCAACCTACAGACCGAAGCTTACCATGACTTCCTCCAGGAAGAGGAGCATATCATGGGTTTGGACTATGACTGGGACCACAACAACACTGGACTCAGTAAGAATCTCACACTAAACTGAAACACTGAAAGGAGAACTTTGCAAGTCTGGTTACTTTTTCACCTTTTTTCTCGATGGTGCTCCCCCTACAGGAGTAAATATTTTTACACAACCGTATTAATCCCTACATTCATTCATTGTCTACCACATTATCCACAATGTACTAAAAACTACCACTGCTCCAATTAATTTTGCACGCCTGTGTTTTTCAATTCTCGCCATTCGGAAAACGTTAGTCCAGTGTTTACTCGTGTGTCGTCCCTCATTTAGTCAAGCAGTCATTTCCTCTTCCTCATTTCCTCCAACAAGTTTTCTCTGCTTCTTTTTCGCCAGCTCCACAATGAACGTCTAAAATAACACTATCACTTCCTTGCTCTTATAGCTGGTACCTGACTAGTTAGTGTGAGTAGTCGCAAGACCTGAGATTTCGCAAGACTTCCTGATTCTAAGAACTCTGTGTCAGCTGCCCTGATCTTAAAGGGGGGGGGGGTGGAGACAGCCCCCAATCTCCCAGCAACAAGACATTTAACCATCACAATAAGTCTGAAGCTGTTAAATTAGGGTCAAAATTCTGCAAAGTTCCTGTTAAAATGTTAAAATTATGTTTTTGGATGTCCTTGTGCTTCCTCAGGTATGGTATATTTCATTGTAGCAAGTAAGGACTCTGTACCAGGAGCCATTAAGAGAGCATACATACCTTCAGTGGACGATGGCAGCAACAATATCGGTGCTGCTGTTAACCTCGGCATCAAATACATCACCAGTCCAGGTGGCATTGCCGTGGACTGGGTGGGCAGGTGTGTTTGCACTGACATCACTGAAATATCATCAGTATTCACACATGACAAACATACTGTAAATGTGATGCCAGTTAAAATATGTAATCGTGTTTATTACAGTTTATTAAAATACTGTCTTTTAGGCCTCGTTCTGACCTGGTGTTAGGTTTAGGAATGTGACTACGTGTCCACATTTGAATGTGGTTTTTGTGAAGGCATCTTAGGACCCTTTTAGGACAGATTACATGTGTTCAGACCTTTACTTGGCACAGTCTGGACTTGGATGGATGTTAACATCCGGTCTGAACAGTGTCTTAAAAATATGGCTTCTCAATAAAAAGTTTGCATTTTTTTTTTTTTTTTTTGATGTAAATGATCAATAAATGTAAATTCAATATTAACTTTTTTAGCACAATGTAAAATAAATTACCTGAGAGAGAGAGAGAGAGAAAGAAGCTTTGAGATGGGAGGCTTTCACCAATAACAGGTCAGTTCAGAGAACATGAGCGCTCATATTCTGTGTTCTATATTCTGTGTTCTACTGCACCTACTATGCATTCATGTTCCTTTGGGAAAAGGGTTTCTACTTTGTTGCTGAGAAACCTTAAAAAAAAAGTAAAATTGACGAGTCTTTTGTCACATATGAAGCCGATGCAGTTTTTCTACCAATCCTGCCTACTGCAGCTTTTAAGTATATAATGACAATAGTTGTTAATTTTGTTTTTTTAATTTTTAGAAACCTTTACTGGGCAGACTCCCGGTTGAAGAGGCTGGAGGTGGCCTTGTTGGATGGACGCTACAGGAAGCACCTGGTCTCGACTGACGTAGGTCACCCGTCTGCTGTGGCTGTCAACCCACGACTTGGGTAAGACACCAAACGCCAAACTTTAAGGAACTGCTTTTTACTGTAATATATTTATTTGAAGAGTAGATTTATTTTCACATATACCCAATAGTGCATTAGTGGTAGTAATTTTGACTTCTGCATTTAACCCATCCAGCCCAATTCGTTTCCACTAAGCCATGCTTCAGAAAAGTTGTGATACTCATTTGGTTAATTAACAAATGAAACATCTGGTAAATAAGATTACATTTCCCTTTGAAATATCAGTGTGGGCAGTTATGACTTTGACATTGTTTGGATAAGAAATGTAACAAACTAATTCAGTCCAACAGAAATGCAAGAGATATCAGAACAAATGTGACATATCTACAACTAAACAAGCCGCTTCTGCATTCCTAATAATAGATATACCAATAGAGAAAGGATACGCAAGGATAAGGTGTGCCATGCATATGATGAAGGAGAGTAGTACTGTACTCTGATCTCTGCTGTGTTTCTGCAGGATGTTGTACTGGGCAGACCGAGGGGAAGCAGCCAAGATTGAGTGTTCTTGGCTGGACGGTCAGGAGAGGAAAGTCCTAGTGGCAGACAACCTGGGTTGGCCCACTGGCCTGTCAGTTGACTTCACCAATGATGACAGAATCTACTGGTCTGACTCCAAGGAAAGTCGCATCGAGTCTGTTTTGCCTTCAGGAGAGGATCGAAGAACTGCTGTTTACATCGGTGAGGACTGGGGAGCAAAGAATATATGACAAAAATTCTGCCTAGAAGAGAATTATGTTTGCATTGCAATTATGTTTATATTTGTGGCAACATAAAGTTGTTTAAACCACCGTTTCCCAAACTTTTTATTTGGGCACTTAATAACAATGGCAAACTCTCCTGGCCCACTATAAAAATGGTGACAATAGCCAGTTTGTGCATAATGTAGCAACTAATTTACAGACATATATGTAACACCTGGTATGAATTTGATTTGGTAAACAGATCATTTTTGAAAAACGTTTGGTTAATTAATCAAAACTTCATTTTTTATGCTTGTTATTTAAATATATACACATAAATTATTTGTAGGTAAAATTCTGCAAATTTGTTTGGGGACCCGAGCCAATTTTTGGAACCACTGTTCAAACTATGATAATTTGCTGATCAAACTTATTATATCTTGTCAAGCAGGCATACACTTTAACAAGCAATTTAGCCATTTTTATTTAAAGTTAAATTGTTTAATTATTTAATTTAACCTAATTAATACAAATGTGGGGACAGAAAAGCAACCCGTGAACTTACTGTCAAGAGAATTTCAAAGTTTCACCCCATGCACTGAAATGCACTTTGCTTTAAAGTGTATTTGAAACTATTGTGAAACTGCATTTTCCTCCTACAGTCTTTCCCATTTGACCTCAACATAAAAATCATCTGCCGATGTTATTCAAGTTTAGTTGCAAGTTTGCCATTTCAACTTACAACTTATCAACTTACGGCTCATTTTTTAAAAATTATAACATGTATTTAAACAAGAACAAAGTTACAATTGTTTTTTTTTACTTTACCATCATTACAGTTATTGCACTGGTTGCACAGGTTTTTTGAAAATATGGCAATGTCACTTGTCATTTTTTAACAGCAAAATTTAAAGACATGAATTAAATAATTGTTGATAACAAGGGCAAAATTCAGTTAGTAAAACAATGGAAAACTGTAATTTTAACTGAGGGAAACCTTATAAATTGTGTTTAATTTCCCAAATTTGTCATAAGGAGTGTATGCATGAACATTTCTGTGGGAAATCCAGGGGTGAGCCTATGACATCTGTTTGAACACTTGTGTAGATGTGAGAAACCCGTTCAGCGTGAGTGTATTCGAGGACCACGTTTACTGGAGCACTCAGGAGAAAGGCGAGGTCTTCCGCCAGGACAAGTTTGGCCGTGGAGCAAAGACCAAGCTGCTGACTGCTGGACCCTGGCTCACGCAGGTGTCTGTGTACCAGCAGCAGAGATACAACTCCATAGGCAGTAAGTTGAGAACACTCACACACACATTGTACTGAAACAAATTTATTTTTGTTTCTGGCATTAACTATTATTCTTTCTGCAGTGAAGAATCCCTGCAAAGGAACCTGTAGCCACCTGTGTCTGTTGCGCCCTGGAGGTTACACCTGTGCCTGTCCTGAGGGCATCAGCTTTGTCCCTGGCAGTAACACTGACTGTGATGCTGGTAAACACACAAATAATGAAAAACATAATGAGCATTGGCATTGTGGTAATTGACAAATGCTCTCAATTTGATACCTGTTTGGCAGGAATGTGTGGCATTCTGTGTTTTAGGCTGGTTCTTGGTGCCGTGTGTACCACCTGCGACAAGAACCAGCCTATACACGACGACTTAAATCGTAGATGCCACTGGGGACACAAGGAAAACCACATTGTAGCCATTTAAGAAACTCCTAACTAAACATAGACCAACTTACTTCAATATGATATCTAGCATGTTTCACGCTGTGAGACACAGAAAACTTAATTTGTAAACCACTAATTCTCCTGCACTAAAGTCCATAGACAAAGACAGGGGTTTTTTTTAGCTGACTGGGACACAGGAGCTGCTGGTCTACTGCTATCTTGTTTGGCAGGGTTGTATCTCTGAGGTATTTATTTTAAATGCCGAATTAACAGCACAAAGTATTTGAAATGTCTTATGGAGGCAGCAGGTGTATAAAGTCATGAATGCCATGATGTAAAATTTCAAATGTTCTCAATGGACTTTGGTGTGAGAGAGTGCAACGTTTACAAAGCAACTTCAGTTTCTAAACAGAAAACGCTGTCTAATGGTGAGATACAGATACATAGATATTGTTGATTTTTGTAAACATAAAGGCCCAGGGTTTAACAATTAGTGACATCTAATTGTGAGACTGTGTACACTGCACCAAGTGGAGGACTCCTTGACTCACCCCTCCCTTTCCTCATTGTAGCAGGGAACTATAGTGACTCTGTCTACTCTCCAAACTGTTCTTTCCTCTTTCTTTATTTGTGAAACAAAATTCTACTTCAGAGGGCACTTGCACTTCTTGTAGGTGTAAGATGGCAATCTCCATAAAAGAAGGCCCTTGTCCAAAGTATATATAAAAGGCTTATTCTGTTTTTGTCAGTATATTATGGGGATTGTATGCCTTTATTGGAAAGGACACTGGGTGAAAAAGGAGGAAGAGAGATGGGGGCAAGATAAACAGCAAATGACTGCAGGTGGAAAAGAAAAGAGAAAAACACAATTTTGTTCTTTTAAAGTTATTATACGATTATACAAGCCTTCTTATGTGTAGTATATCTAATTTCTGCAAATAAACCCTACGAAATTAACACAGTGGAGCCTTAAACAGACATAGATTGTACTTATCGCTCAAAAAAATATTTTCAGGCTTCATTCCACCGCCTACCATGCCACCACCGTGTCAGTGTGAAAATGGAGGCACTTGCTACTTTGATGACAACAAAGCTCTCTGCAGGTAGGCTTTGTTTTTAAGTCTTTACTACCAGAAATGGAAAATTAAGACACAAACTGATAGGTCATCATGACCAACGTGTGTCATTTGGTTTACAGATGTCCTCCAGAATGGACGGGAGACTACTGCCAGACAAACATATACACCGCGGTCGCATCCTCAAGTATATTTATTTTTATACCCAGAAATGTAGCAATATGTTCATTCTGAGTCACTTTTTGTTGGTAAGTGCCTTTTCCTGCTTCTCTGTCTGTGTTCCTGTGTCTCAGTTGGAATAGCAATTGGAGTGACAATAGTGATCGTGATAATGCTAATGGTTCTGGTCTACGCTGCCAGGAAGAAATCAAACCTGCTCGAGACTGTGCGGGGCAACTTGCCTTCCATGCCTAAAATGCCCAGTATGCCATCAATCCCCTCCGTTGCAAACTTCAGGTGAGATGGAGAAGAAAATGAATATCTGGTCGTTTTTATTTTTGAAATAAATAAGAAGAATAATAAGAAGAAAATAAGACGACAAGCAAATTTATGCTTGAAGGTGCTTAAATGCTTAAAGTGTGTGACTTTCAAAAAACATATTTATAAACAAATGTCTGTTCCATTCACATAATTTTCAAATGAGTTCACACAATGTTGATTAAGCCTATCAGCTCCACACAACTCTATATATGTGTTTCTATGGCCCTGTCCTCACGGAAACAAAATGAGGGGTAAACAGTCTTTTTCTTTCTCGTTTAGAAAAAGTGTGGGAAATGTCTTCATCCACATGAAACACACAAAACGACTCTAAATGCTGTAGTACACATGTACATGGTGCTGTAACGCTGCTACTGTACACCATTATTATTCAAACAAGTATGCATGACAGTGCGTACAGACGCAGGGAGGGGAAACAAAGGAAAGAAAATAAAAGTTATCATAAAGCAAACTCCAAACATAAGAGGTGGACGACAACATCAGACAACTAGACAAGTTTTCCTGTGTTACAGTCCCCGAGTGCAGCATTGCTTTGTTTTTGTGTCTCCATTTACCTCCTTAGACTACTTAGTCATTTGATATGCATATGATGCTACTGTTTTCATGGTCTGTTTTGTGCCATGTGTTATTACACTCAGTCACAATTTCATTGCTTTGGTCTGACATGCCTGGTCAAACGGTGGTGCAGTGGCCCCTCACAAAAAGAAGGTCCCAGATCCGGGCCCCTGTTCGACTGAGAGCCTTTCTTTGTTTGCATGTTCTCCCTGTGAGTTCTCTCAGGGTATTACAGCTTCCTCCCACAGTCACAATATGCAGATTGGGTTTACTCTAAATCTAAATTGACTATAGATGTGAGTCTGACAGTGGATGGTTGTTCCTCTCTATGCGTGGACTGGCAACCTGACCAGGAAGTACACTGCCTTTTGCAAAAATGTCACTTTGATCCACATGTTGAGGATAAAGCTGTAGAAAATAGATGGATTCTAGGTCTCCATTTGGTTATTTTTCATTCATCCTTAAATTAACTAGAAGCAGAAAAACGTCAGGAGAAAAATGTCCATAGACCAGCATTTGTCTAAACTATACAAGTGGTGGTCTTGTCCAATTTTGCACCCCCACCCCCAGGTCTCTTGATATACCCCTGCAGCCTAATGATATACTTATGATATGATAATGATATACTTACTGTGCTAATGATTTTCAGGACGCGAAAGGGTCCGGGAACAGAAAACGGTGGAACAAGACTGAATTCAGAACCGGTCAGAAGCTCAAAGTCCTCGTTCAAATCCAACCATTTCTTTAACTGTCAGTAACTGGTAAGACCTTATATGGTATTTATTTGTTCCGTTTGCTCTCAGGTTCCCTCCATGTCTGTATCCATGGTGGACCAGGACGACAATAATTTTGAGAATCCAGCATATGAAGCTGGAGAACAGCTGGCCTTCAGCAGCGTGGTGTCGGCCACGTCTGCTCCTGGTGGAACAAACAAGGTCAATAAACAGAAATCACTGCTCTGATTCTCCTCACACACCATATAAGTCGAGCTTTATCTGCATAAATTACAATAAATGGCGACGTTTTGCTGCGAAGCTAAATACATAATTCATTTTGATACTTTTGATATCAACTCATTGTCATTTTTGTAAGGGTTCTCACTGCTAAGTATTTCTGCAGCAGAAAAAAAAAAAACTAAACCACAATACTAAATCTTCTATGTGGACTTTGGTGTAGGAGAGTGAGTAGTTAAAGAAGCAACACAAACGTAATTGTGTTGTTGGAGAAGGCTGTCTCACAGGAAATGAAGAAACAGTCATACTGTATTGTTGAGACAGCATAGATTTTATAGGGTTAGCCTATTTATAAGTGGCAAACAAAATGCATTTTTCCTGATGTCCCCCTGGAAGCCATGTTTTACTGAACATGTGTCTCCATATCCCTCAACACAGGCAGCATGTAGCGTGTACTCGCCTTTACATAAGATACTATATGTTTCAGCACCTTTAACTCTTTAACCACACTTAAAACACAACATTTAAAGAGACGTTTCTTTTGTTGTATCTCATTCTTGTGATTCTGTTCCTCCTTCCTCAGGAAAATATTGTTAATCCCATGTACACAGAAGACGTTCAAGCTGAGAACAAGGTTGGAAAAATGGCAGGGAAACCTGCTCCTGCCAAAAAGGTTGGTTTCACATCCGCAGTCAAGTCCGAGTCAAACCAAACCAAATTCTTTTTCACATCCCATAACTTAGCACCTTTGAATCGTGATCTGATGAGGTGTTTTACTATCTGAACCACTGAAACTTTTTTATTTATCATGGTACTCAGTTTGATGTGACTTTAAATGGACACTTTGGGGTGTTTTGGGGTGAAGCTCTATGAGTCAGTGCTGACTCCCTGAGACCAGGACCCGCTTGAGACACAGACACTCACCCTCACTGAAAACGTGGCTGCCAGCGGGGACACCAGGAACAGCAGAGTTTAATTTGAGCCACCTAATAAAAAGCTCATCTTATAAAATATATGACAGGTTAAGGAAACTCTAGTTTATAAACACTCACTCTCCCAAACCAAAGTCACTATCACTAGGATACAGAAGCTGCTGGTCTACTGCTGCCTTATTTGGTAAGTTTGTGTCACTTGGGTAAGTCCGAATGAAGAATTTTAGATGTCATAGTCACAAAATAACATATTTAAATTTAATAATGGACGCAGCAGAGGATCAACAATTTCTTTGTGCTCTGATGACAAATTGCTTGTTTTCTTTATGGAATTTGGTGTTGGAAAGTGAGCGCCTTACAAAGCAACACAAACTTCAGTTTCCAGTAGGACAAAGACTTAAGCAGGTGTCGAATTTGTTGGATGACCCTTCTAAAATCTGCTTGTGTCAAGCTGGGTCTAAGTGCAGTCTTATCTTTGATATCTTATCTTTGATATCTTTGATAAAACCCTAACTAAAATCCAAACTATCCATTCTTAAACTATCAACATTGTTAGGCGGCTTTTGAGAACCCATCATATGACTTGGAGACAGATGATGCTGACTTCCTTCCTGCGCAACCAGCTGCTGCAAGTGTACAGGTAGCCATGGAGACACACGGTTCACAACATATCAGGCAGCACATAATAAAATGCTGGGATTGTTGAACTGGGTGAAATCTTTTTTTTTTTTCTTGCTTTTCTTTTCATGGCAGCTTGGAGCCAGTGGGGACAACAGTTTTGTGGCTTTCAAAAATCCCGCTTACACGGTGAGTTCACGGTGACGAGTGTTAGAGGAAACAGTTTTTCAACTGAAGGCTGTGGGTTCAGTTCTTGTCTGTGTTACGTGCCGATGTGTCTTTGGGCAAGACGCTTAAGGAGCAGGTGCGAATGGGTATGAAGGATGTGCTGCACATAGATGCACTATATGAAAGTGAGAGTATATATCATATTATATTATATCATAAAATATTTTATCATATTTTGCTAAATGAAACGGTCACACTGTTCAAATTTACTCAAAATATAAGTTTAATTTTATGTTTTAGTATTTTATGACATTTATACGTGTGTCATTTACATGTATGGTCTCTGTAACTGCTTCCTTTAATCTGTTTAAAGTCATTCAAATCCATAAGGATGTCAATATACAGAATACGTTTGAAACATTTTAACAGATTTAATTGCTGTCACTTTCCCTTTTTTAACAGGAACTCTCACAAGCACCTGCTGCTGAGTCTGACATTTGATGTCACCTCTGCATCCAGGATTAGACTGGACCACATGTCCAGTCTGACGCCTCATTCTTGAAATAACTGCACGGATCAACAGACTGAACGTTTCCACACACTGGACGAACAAGAACAAATCAACCCAGATAGTTTGTAAAAGAGAATTACTTCATGTGTCACACCATATCCATAAATTTGAATTTCAATGTCGCTGTTAGTGTAAAAATAATAATTCTAGATGATTTAATGTAACTAATTTGTTCAATGACTGAATGAAATAAATAAAAACTTTGTCTGCGATTAAAAGTTTGTTGTGCATCTTTTGTACCCGTAATTTTTGTAAGCTGTGATTGAAAAATTAAGTATAAAAGTTTTAGTTTGGGCTTTTGAAGAGCTGTTTGACTCTTCAAAAGTGACACATGGTCAGTGCACTAGTGCACCAAAAACCTGCCTGAAAACATGGCTATCAGCAGGGACAGGGAAAAAAAAGACTAAAAATGTGTTTTCTGTCTCTTGAAGCTTCTGAAAAGCCTTCCTGACTGTAAAATTGGTGTTTGTGTTGTTTGCACCAAAGTCCATAGAGAAAATCAGCAATTTTACATAACGGCACACAGGAATCGTTGATGTACTGCTGCCTCTGTCAGTAAGCTCGTACATATCATTTTGCGACTTTAGTGTTTGAAAACCTTCGTTCAATTTAAGTAAGTGACACAAACTTATCAAATGAGGCAGCAGTAGTGCAGTAGCTCCTGTGTTCCCGTGAGCTAAAAATGCTGATTTTCTCCATGGGCTTTGGTGCAGAGGTTTTAAAAGTTTACAAACTTCTGTGTTCATGCAAAAATGAGTCTGAGGGTGAAACACAAGCGGCAAACGTAGTCTAAAGCAGAGGTGGTAAGATCATGCAGCTGCTGCATGATGAATATCCATTTAAAACTGCTAAAAAATTTAAATTTAAAACTGCTTGTGTGTTTTTATTTGGTAAATACTGATTTGGAGGGTTTCACTGTATACCTCCTTCAGATGAGGCTGAGCTCCTGATGCTGAGCACTTTATCTGATGAAGCGAGGATCCATCTGGTCTGTCATGTGATGGTGGGCAGGTGCACTCATCACAAGAGGATCTGTCGACACCAGTGGGTCTATGATTACCATTACCGTGTCTGGTCCACTAAACTCAAACGCTTTGTCATCATCCATTTAATCGCGCAAAGGAAGAGAGACATGTTTGGGACGGTGATAACAGGGTGGCAGCAGTGATTGGACTCATCCACTCACTACGTCTGAACACATCAAGGTCAAAACAGTGAGAAAATGGCAGAAAGGGGAGATTAACATTTGTGTAACTGTATTAAAATACCCAGCCAGCATGTTCATGTGGGCCCTGTAATGGTATTTGGGCTGACAATATGGGTCCCAAGCAGGTTTGTCTGTGGTTCCCATGGTGGCTTTTTTTAAAGTGCATGTAAAGTGAGTTTCTCCTCTTCACACATTACATATGATATGTTATATGTGAAATATTTGTGAAAATAGTGGCCATATTTTTTTAGATGTGTCTAAAAATATGACTCAATGACACATAGTTAGCATAGCTCCTCCTCAAACACTGTAACGATATTAAACCCCCCAACAAACTCTCCTACACTAATCCTAATACAAAAACGCAGAGAAAAGCTCTGACACGTCATTTAAAATAAAATGAGAAGAACAGAAAGAAGAGCAGACTCCTGCTGTGGGGCTGCAGTGCCACTGACAGACACAGGGGGAGACAAAGAGCACGACTGGAGCTAAACCAGGCCTATGTTTGTGTAAGGCATGTCATTAAACTGTGACCAAAATGGTGAAAATGACGTTTCTATACAAACAAATTTGATACTGATGTGTTCTCGTTAATATTCGGTACAAACAGTGACGACTTTGGTCCTTTGAGTGTTTTTTTTTTTCAATCATTCAAATTTAACAAGGTGGTTAGGAACACATTTTTATGGGGCCCCTTTAGGATCAGGGTGGGAACATTTTAAGAAGGAACTTTTGTGTTCCCTCACAATAGGGAATACAAGGTTATTGCGAGGGAACGCAAAAGTATTATGAGAGAAAGCTAAGGTATTGCGTTTGCGAGGGGACGCCAAATTACCGCGAGACAATGCAAAGGTATTGTAAAGAAACACAAACATGTCCCACCCTGACCCTAGGGAAACTCCATTTTTCTGATGGGTGACAATGTCAGAAGAGATTTTTTTATTATTATTATTATTTTCTTCACATTACACTGACTTTAATAACCTCGCATAACCCACCTGCAATATCAATAAGCTCCACCAGGGGGCAGCAGCCCACATTTTGGCAATCATTGCTGTTAAACTGTATTACATTATATCATTTACTGGAGGCACAGTTTGCAAATTATAAATGAGCGAATTGCATCCTTTGCAATTCGCTCATTTATTTGCTTTATGCTGTAATTTGAAAACAATTAACTGTTAACCATGCCCATGTGAACTGATCTGTGCTGAACTGGAATTGAACCCTGTGGCTGCTGATGTGAGTGTGTGAATCTTCATTGCCTTGTCAGAGCTTTACAGGGAGCACATGAAGGCAGCACACACAGAGAGAGGGAGAGAGGGGGGAGGGGGAAAGGAGAGGCTCTTTCACAGAGTAGAGTGAGGAATAAAAGCTGAAGAGAGAGAGAGGAGGAGGAGGAGAGGGAGGCAGACTGGTGTTGTCTGGTGTGGAGAGAGGCAGACAACAGAGGAACAACACAGACTCAGTGGAGCCTCAGCAAGGTAAGGATGCTTTGCCATGTGCACCTCCTTAACTGTGTGCATTGTTTACACTGTGTGTGTGTGTGAGAGAGAGAGATATAAGCTGATCTTGACTGTAATCCAGACAATCCAAACATGCTTTATCCTGTCTTGTGCAAAAACTGTAAAGTCCATGTCCTTTAGGGCTTTTTTTTATGAATGGAGGATTACTGTTGTTTGTGTTTGTGTGTGGGTAAAAACCATGTGGAGCTTTTTTCTGGGCTGCATGTTAAAGGGGTAGTTCTGGGGGTTTTTTTTTTTTTTGGAAATGTGGTTGCATGGAGAAGTGACACACTGTGAGCGCCCCCTATGCTGAAAACCAGCCCGAGACACGTGGCCTCATGCATAAAATCTACACTCACACAATAATAAAATGCGAACGTGGCGTTAAGTGTCATGCCCAAGGACACACGGACATGCAGAATAGTGGAGCAGGACTTGAACACACAACCTTCCACTTGTCACCAGTACACAGATGACTGCAAATAAAAGTTTATATGACTTTTTTTTTTTAATCCTTTATTTCTTTTGTTACTTGCAGCATTATGTTACTATCACCTGTTCAAGGATACAAAGCAGGTATACATGCCACTAGAGGGCAGTCTATAACATTCAACACCCCCTAAATGTCCATAATCATTCCCATTAAGTTGGAATAGATAATTAATCATCTATTCTCTTTTATACTACTCACTCCTCTCATCAAAGTCCACAGAGAGATTCAGTGATTATTTTGTGACTTTTGTGCCAGTACAATCGTGTCTAAATTTAAAAAAAAACCCTGAACTATCCCTTTAACTGAGGCTTGTATCACCTGTGATTGAGTGGACTCCAACATTAGATTATAATGTGAACAGTCTACATGATTATACACTGCTGCATCAGGTAATTAATGGTCCAGTGTGTAAGATCCCTGAAGCATTAGGGAACTACGGTGGCCTTCAAGGTAGGGCTGGGTTAAAATTTTTGGATTTTTTTGGAAGCTCTGATATCGATTCATAAAATCCTTTGATCGATCTTTTAATACACACCATTTCACCTCAAAACGATCACTGTTTTCTTTTTTCTGACCAGCAAAGTCTCTATGGATTTAGGCCAAGTTCTGCTCACAGCACCCTCTGCTGGACAACTTGTTAATTACATTTTGGTCATAATAAGTAAAAAGTGCATCCATTTAATCACTTTTGGTTCATTTATATTAAATGCATTAAATTAATGCATTTAATGATGCACCAGGGAGAGAGAGAGATTATAAAATTTTATACAAAGCACTCTTTTTTGTGAAAAATCTCTTTCATGAAAACCAAAATATACTCCACTTCAGCCCTAATCCATGTACCAGGCAAGTGAGGCGGAGTTGTCTGTTAGCTGATGTCTCCAAATATGGATGTATTTTTAATGAATTAGTTTGTAAAACGAGATCATTAAGGTCATGGTGAAGATAGTGAGCATTAATACGCGTCTGCATCAAAGCAGGGAATGCGCAGTAAGGCTTGTTTGTCCATTTAGGCTTCAGTAGAAACATGAACGGTGCACGTTATGGTGGAAAGCCCATATAAAAGATTAATTCTGACATATTTCTACACTTACACAAACACTGATACAGGTAGTATAGTCAATTCCTGTGAATAAACCCTCCTAAGTGTTACACACCGGGCCTCTAAATGATGAAAACAATGAGTAAAATGGGATGTAGCTGATCAATAAGAAAAGAGCAGTGCCTGGTGACCTGAGGGAAAGTTGGCTACCACTCGGTCACGCTCTGGCTCTGCTGCAGGGCGGGGCGGCCTCGGTTTTATGGCTTTATTGGCTTCGAGGAGAAGCAGCGGGGAACGAACAGATTTAGTGAAGGTCAATGTCGCGCATTGTGCTTTAAGTAAACAGAAGGAGTCAAGGGAAAATGTGAAGCCAGGCGACAGCTGACGCTGTGCTGCTGTGTTTCTGTGAGAATTGTCCTGAAGAGAAACAGAGAGAATTATGAGTGAGGGAATATTGTTGCATAGGCAGGTGTTTTGTAGTAGAGGTAGGAGGACAACTGAATGTCATGTTGAAAAGTCAAGCAAACAACTTTAAATAAATGACCGCAAAGAGATGCAACATGCTCATATAGAAATTAGACCTGCTACAAGTAATGGATTCATCTATTATTTACTAATCATATATATTATAACCTATTAACACTTGATCTATAAATAAAACACCAACTATTTTGATAATAGATCAGTCATTTGAGTGTGTTCCTAATCAGATTCAGCTTATTCCACTGAATATGTTCTGGTTTCTTTGCTCCTACAGTATATGTCTGTGAACTGAATAATTAAGTAGGAGGAGTATTTTCAGAATTTATTCATTTGTTAACTATTTTCTGGACTGATTGATTAGTTGGTTGGGTTTGTCTACAAACCAAAATCAGTCAGTTGTAATGATTTCTTTGTTATATGGAGCAAAGAAAGCTTCTTTTAATTATCATAATTAATAAAAAAAAAAAACACTCAAACCAATAGTTGGCGATTCATCTAGTAATCAGTTAATAATTGATTAATCATTGCGGCACTAAAACTGAATATCTGAATATTTTTGGTTGTTAGATAAAACAAGACATTTGAGGACATTGTCAGTGTGAGGTGTGGAAACAGTAACAACATTATACACCTTTTTGTTTGGTTTTTTGTGGATGAAACAACTGATCGCTTAATTAATACAACCTCAAAAAAATAAAAAAAATAAAAAACACGACCACCGTGAGATGTCAAGTAACTATAAAACGACAATAAATGACCATAGATGACCATAGAGAAATTGGGGTTGTATGAGGCACTAACGTCAACACGTTCATCCTACTGTGCGTTTCACTGTCCTCTGAGTGGAAAAGTCACATAAGACAGACTGACAACACTCAGCAGGGACTTCAGGAAAACCAGATTTTAGCCACTCAACCAAGGCTTATCAAATAAAAAAAAAAATGCCCACTTTATATCTTTAGAAGTAAAGCATGCTTGCTGCTTTATGTCACTGTTAGACAGCCTTTTCGCAGAGGTTTGTTTGTGATGCTTCCTATTCCAAACTCCATCAAGAAAAGCAGCGTTTTTAGCTCACTGGAAACACAGGAGCTCCTGGTCTACTGCTGCCTCGTTTGGTAAATTTATGCCACTGAGGTAATTCTGAATGAAGGATTTCAAACACCAAAGTCACAAAATGCCACAAATGAACTTGAATGAACTGATGGAGGCAGTAGTGGATCAAAAACTCCTGTGTGCTGTGACGGAAAATTGCTGTTTTTTTTCTTTGGACTTTGGTGTAGAGGAGCGGGTAGTTTACAAAGCCAATCAAACTTCAGTTTTCAGTTAGAAAAGGCTGTCTAATGACAAGATACAGCAAGAAACGTGTGAATTATCCCTTTTAGATAAAATAAAGTATAGCGTTTAGGAAGCAGAATGGTAACAGTCATTTTCTCTTGTTAAAGCACTGGTGTGTAACTTCTCTAGCCATAACGCTGCTAGTGTCGCTAACCCCTAGACTTATCCCACACCTCAGCTAAAACTGCGGAGCTCTTTGAAAGGATGACTCTACGTCCAGATTCCAACCCTATATCACAACCTCACTCATGTTTCAGAGAACTTCCTTAACCTAAAGTCCTCTGCCTTCTCACTTCAGTAGTTAGGCTTATGTACTCTGTGTCTCCACAGACACGAAAAACAATAACGCCTCTATACTGAGAAGCACAGAGAGAGTCATATGGAGCTTAATCAGCATGGTGTGAGCTCATTTGGCAATTGTGTGAATGCAATGGACAAATTTATACAAATATATTGAGAAGTAACACTCTACAGTAAGAGCCAGCTGCTCTGTTGACAATGTTTTTGAACAAAAATATAAAAGACCAGCCCATATTCTCTGGGACTGTGCTGCTTTTTTATCATACATTATTGTTTTAACTCTGCGTTTTGTTGAGTATAATGTAAGCTGGATGATCCAATGAGAAATGCAGGTGTAGCACTGTTAAATCTGTACGGGTATATTAGAAAACATTCCAAATGAGGGTCACTGTAAATCTTTTGTGGGCTTGTTAGTCTGGATTAGATTGCAATATGACTGCAAAATGTACAGCAGGCAAATTTTTTTCCCCCCACAGCCGGATATTGGAATGAAATCTGTCATATCCGAACATGTCAGATCAGCCATGTGGGTGGTGTCATAGGTTGTGGGTGGATGCCACACACACACACACACACACACATACGAGAGAGAGAGAGAGAGAGAGGTGGGCAGATGGCGTATGCATGCTGGTGACCTCACCCATATCTGTCTCCCTCTGGGGACCTGTCCAACAGCAAACACGTCTGGCAAAGACGCGTGCATTCATGTGTGTGCATGTATTTGTATCAATTTCCCCTTTAGGACCTTTTCTGGCATAAACACTGACCTTGTCAGGACCAGTAGACCTCACGGAAACCTGTTATTGATACAAATTGAACACTTTAAATTAATTCAACAAGTGAACCAGTTAAATGACTTTAAAACTTAGAACAGAAACAAAATAAATTCGGCTCAACACTATTTTGATCTATTTAAATCTAAATAAATAAAGATATCTACCCGTTTGTCCCATTTTCAGAAACTCGATTTCGTACAGTTGCAGATGGACTAACAAGTTAAGTGAATGATAAAGTTTTTGTTGGACTAAGACAATCATGTAACTTAAAGGAGACATAGAATGGTCTTTTGAGCCAAAAATAGAGATTACTGATGTCTACTCAGATAAACTAAGTAATATTTGTGGTCAAAACCTCATAGTCTCTTCAGATTAAGCCAGGTTATTGCTCATCTCTGACAGCATTTGAACAGGCGCTCTGTTTGGGAGCTAATGCCCGCCCCCCAGAACACTGAGTCTCTTGCGTTTGGCCAGCTACCAAGTGCTTTACCACTCGCTTGTGATTGGCCAGCTACGAGCGGACTAATTGCTGCACAGTGCTTCGCCCCTCGAACCGCAGGAGCATCAGTTTGAGTGCCTGCGTGGTTTAATTTACATGTAAAGTAAACCATTTAGTATAAATTGTTCCCTATGCACACGGTTTCTCACAGCTCATGCAGCGGTTCGCTTTCAAAACAGCAAGCCGAGACAAACAAAGCACACACGATCTACGTCTGCCGCACAGTAGTTAGTATGTGCTAACTGAGATTTTTGTGTCGACTCGCAAGCCGACACAAAAATACACACATTTTCACACAAGTCGTGCAGCCCTGTGTTAGTAAACAGTATCGTAGAGCTGAGACAAACTCTCACTCACTCATTTTCTACCACTACTGAGACAATCAGAAAAGGCGAACACATACGCTGCCTTTCAAATGATGCTGCAATTAGCCGTCGTTAGCTATTGCTATTCAAGAAAAGAAGCAGTCGAGCTCACAAAGACATTATTACTTCATTTGGAAATACTTACATTTCCTTCAGGAAATCCATTACAAATTGTCGGACTCCTGCTAATGAGTCCCACGTTGTATTGCCCAAAGTTTGTAGAACTATTCACTTCAAAGTAACTGCTACAAACAAACAGCATTTCAGGATGCTTAGCAGGGATATTACTATCAAAAATGAAAGATATCCACTCTGCTCTTTTTTCCTCATTAGAAGGGAGTCTATGAAGCGTCTGGTGTTTTAGACCACCAGCAACAGAGCAACAATGAACTGAACCTTTCTTCTGAGACATGTTGCTCTCAACAGATACAATAGTTGTAATGGCAGAAGTGATTCAGCTTCTTCTTCTTCAGGTTGAATGTTCACTACCATGACCGGGAGTAGCTGTTGGGGGAGTGTTCGTTGCACGGCAAATGTGCTAGTTACGTAACTAAACTCGACTTTTCAAAACCGATTGCTTGAGCACAGATAAACAGAGAAGCCATTTTTCTCAAAAGTGGCTGAAGTGTTTATTGTGACACTTTAGTGATGTTTAGATACGGGAGGGACACGGGGACACACCAAAAACATCAGAAATTTGATTTTCCAGTGAATGTCCCTTTAAGGTTTGTAGATATATTTTCATGGTTAAGTGTAGATTGGGCCAGTTAATTGATTTATAATGGATGAATGATTTTTTGTTTTCTTTTTGTTTAAAAAAATAAGGCTAAATTAGACATAACCAACCTACCAGTACTGCATTGGAATCACCTTGACTGTTTGTTGTGATACAGAGGAGACTGATATATATGACAACATTCTTCACTGTAGTCATGGCAGACTTTGGTACGGTTTGGGTAAAATATCTTATTACAATTTGTCTGACTTAAACTGCCATTTGAGTTGGGATATAATTTTTAATTAAGGACTATACTGCAAGTGATGAGAACTTGATATGAACTGTTTCTAACATGCAAATATTGCATTTCTTTTCTGGCATAAAACAGAAACAAATAAAAATTGAGCAATTAAATTGCAGCCAACGCGATTTGCTAATTCAAATTGTGTTTATGGTTTTAAAAGGATTCATTTTTTAGCCCCACTGCTTTTTTTAAAAAAAAAAAAAATCAGATTTCAGTCCTTGAAATCTCACTGGACATTTAATGATCCCCTCAAACATTTCATATCCAGACTCAAAAACTAATGACTTGCACATTTATTTATTTATTTATTTATTATTTGAATAAGGTCAAACAGACTGCAGGGACAAGTCTCAGTCAGTCCAAACATGTACTTGACAATCACAGGAGTCTGTCTTGAATCTCATAGTGCTACAGTGTGTCCTCCTAATCTACCATCCTTCCTTATCCGGGCTATTGTATTCATAGAAATCCTCTGATGTATGCAGCCGTCTTAAATCAAGGGAGCTGGATAATTCCACCATATGGAACCTCAAGTATTTACACGACAGTGTCAGTCAGAGAGAGAGCGAAAGAGAGACAAACACAAAGATGTTGGTTTTAATCTCTTGTGATTAGAGAGAGAGTAATGGAGGGAAGAAGGGGTCAGCGACATGGGTCGAGTGTGCAGGAAAGAAGGTCAGAGGAGTTTTCACCGCAGAACTACATAAGGCTATTATGATAACAAAATGTCCCACCCAGATTATCCTCACTGAATCAACTACAAATTATGATATACTGTTGCTGTGGTAATTGTAAAGAAAATATGCTTTTAAAGAGGACATTCACAAATCAAATTTCTGATGTTTTTTGGTGTGTCCCCGTGTCCTTCCCGTATCCAAATTGTCCCTTCTGAGACAGAAGGGCTTCTCTGTTTACCTGAGCCAGAGCAAGCGGTTTCGAAAAGTCGCTGGCCAATCACAAAAGACTCAGTATTCTGGGGGGTTAGGGTTAGGCATTAGCTCAGAAACAGAGTGCCTGTTCAGAGGCTGTCAGAGAGCAGCAAAGAACTGGCTTAATCTGAAGAGACTATGAGGTTTTGACCATAAATATTATTTAATTTATCTAAGTAGACATCGGTAATCTTAATTTTTGGTTCAAAAAGACCACTCTGTGTCACCTTTAAGTCTTAAAATGGTCTGTAGAATCAGTCTGTAGTTCAGCCCCTAGAGGGTTTTTACAAATCAAATAAGGTACCAGCATTATCACATCAGAATTAAACACAAGACCTTGAGCTTTGATAATTGTACTGACTTTCACAAATGTATTGTCCTTGCTCCTCCTCCTCTTTCTAAATGCATCCAGAAACTACAGAGCTGCAACAGATCCATGAGAGCAGCATCAAGTGGAAACTGTAAAAATCCAATTTTGTAAAATATATTTTGCTCAGACAGCTTTTTGTGTAAAAGGAGCAAAATCTTAGAACTTTGCTACCTGATCATGTGAAATCTGCTGCAAACCTCACAATCTTTAAGAGAGCTAACAAATCCTGGTCAATTTAGCAACAAATGTGCATGACTGTAGTCACTGGATATAATGTCAAATATCATGTTTTTAAATAGTTTTTACTGTGCTGTTTTATACTTAATTTATTTTTATATATAGTAAGGACTTTAATATGGAGTCCGTCCCTTTTGCTGCCAGAACAGTTTCCACTCTTCTTGGAAGACTTTCCTAAATATTTTGAAGTGTTTCTATGTGCCATATTCTGTATTCTCCAATTTTCTGGAGCAATTATGAGGTCAGGCAATACTACACAGCCCAAAAGGAGCTCTTGGACAAGGTTATTCTAGTCATTGCTTTGTTTTTAGCTGGACAAAGGACACTCAACAATGGAGACAAGGCAACTCTCACTAGAGAATTTTAAGTATGCATTATATATCAACTTCTTTCCCCATTGACACGATTACCCAGATTATGGAAATTCACCATGACAAAATTATTCTGTGTTTTGCAGTGTGTGATATAATCATGCATTTATGTCCTCAGCTTAATTTGCACCTAGACAGAAGAGTTAGATTTTAGTGTACCTAATCAAATGTATTGATATTGTATACACCTATTTAAGCAGAGATCATTATTTGTTTCAGCAGTTTTCACTGTGTGTCCTTGGTGTCAGGTTTATTTAGCTGTAATTGCTTCATATCTGGCGGCCTGCTGTGAGTAATTAATTCTGTTTGGCAAAGCTATTGTTAAGTTTCATTAAATTTGACTCCGCTGTGATTTACTTTGCTTGATTATTATTACTGTGCTGATATGACTCATTTTCCTCACTCGTGCTAATTTTCCCTCATTAAATACCTGCTGATACTCGGGCTGTCATCAGCAATTACAGTCTAACCGCCATGTTATGTTATACTGTATACTGTCAAGTATCAAACATATTCTTCACTAGATTGTGGCTAAAATCCGGTATTCCTGGTGTCCCTCATTCAGCATCCTTCCAAAACCTGAACTATCCCTTTAAAGAATAAAGGGAAAGAAGAGACTTATTCTGTGGTTACACATTCCATACGATTTTTTATTTTAGTCAATGCAATGTCTGCTTTATTGTTTATGTTTCTCTAAATGGGAACATCATTTACAAAACAAAACAAAAATCCACAAGTGGCTAATCATTAACATTTCTAAGTGCAAATTAATGATGGAATTTTTTTTTATTATTTTTTTTTAAATGTCAATTTTGGTATATTTCAGTCTTAGTCCAGCAGCTTTTTCACCGTAAATAAGAGGAAAGAGCAGACCTACTGTTGGTATTTTGGGATACTCAGTCAGGCATTGATGACATTGGCACTGATAATGTTCCCACACTGATTCAGTCGACTGCTGCAGCACCATCAGGATGCCAGTGCCTTCATTCAGCATTCACAGCATTAAAAAAAAAAATCTATTCTGCACAAGATCAACTTGCAATTTGCAGCCTCACCATTAGATGTCATTAATTCTACATACACAGAACCTTTAAACCCCTCAGAAATTCTCATTTTTGTGGCCCTAATAATTTTCCATAGACTTCATACACAGCAATGGTGTTGTTAATACCATTGTTTATATATGTATAATAATAATAATAATAATAGTTAAATAAGTATTTAATAACTAGAAAACGTGCATTTCCATTTTGATAGAAAGTGCAGTGTGAATGCTGAGATTTCGCTGTGCTGTTTCCCGTTGTGGTTACCATGGCAACTCGCTTAGAGATCAAAGGCAAGTCTCCATTAGTTTTTAATGAAGGAAAACGTGTCAGAATGTCTTTCATTTTGAAAGACAGAAGCCATAAAGACGAATTCAATAGTACAGAGAGTTAGATATACCAAGTACTACAAAACAAGTCCAAAACTGTGGAGGACAACATTACAGCTTGCAATGAAAGGCCTGCTGAAAATTAGTTGAAGAACTAACGGTTGCCATAAAACACCAAAGAAAAAGAAGTACCACTACACATTGAACTCATTTCAGGAATTTACCCCAAGGAAAACGTTTTCTTCTATGCAGGGTAGAAGAAAAATATTCAGGTAAGGCTATAAACATGTCATTCCTAACCTGTGACCTCATTTGCCTCAGCAAAGCTAAACATAATGTCAGCTGTTGGGGAAATAAAGTGATGAATTTCTTTCTCAAACATGAAGATTTTTCTTACTTTTCCATCAGATTGCTATGATGTACTTGACAAGTCCGTTAAGTCGGAAATGCAAATGTATCTCAGGCAAGCCATTGTTAGCCATTGTTGATAACCATGCTCTACATTGTATTTTGAGGACACAAACAGTGTAGCAACATTTTTATAATTAAAAAAGAAACACTACTATATGTACAACTGATTTACTGTGAAACAAACACGACAGCAGTGCTATTGATGGTAAATCCTGATGGGCTTGGTAATGTTTCTCCGAATTGGAAATTTGAGTTCAAGAATGCCCCCTGAACTCGGAAATTCCGAGTTCAGGGGGCATACAAATAGACAATAAATAGAATGTACCATTATCTTGAATACTAGAAAAATGTCCCTGGAGAAACTTTAAATGTGTCCACCTCATGTTGCAAGTTGTTTCCAGTCTCCTGACAAGTTTAAATTTAAGCAAGTTTAGTTATCTAAGTAAGACAACAGGAGAGACAAAGAGGGCTGGGTTAGGATCATTTCCCCATTCACTCCAATGGGAAATGTATACTTGAAATGCTTAGAAACACCAGTCCTGACAAACTTTACCTTTTTAGCTTGTCATCAGTTGCAGGACTTTTTATTGCCGTAATCATAAACAGCAAAGTGTTAAGACATTTATAATTATATTTAGTCTTATGCTTAGCTAGGGAACTTTACTTCATGTTGTCATGTTTTTTTCTTTGCCATGGTTTCTGAAAATGCGTAGATAAGACATAGCACACCAGTACCAGTAGGATTGCATGTTTCAATTTATAATTTGCCTTTTTTTTCTTTTTTCAAAACTGTGGGTCGGATTTTGCACCAAGGTTTAGCCAATTTTGTCATGTTACCTTGTTCTCTCTGTGACTCTGTCTGTTAATGAACAAAATACACTGACATGAAATGATAAAAAAAAATAATCACTGGCTCAACTACTGATGGTATCTTGTTTTCCCACTGATTCTGCTCCAGCCATGGCTGCAGTTTGGTATATTTTAACGGATACTGATGCTCCCAGTGAGAACCACAGTTCCTGTTTCAGCACCACACACAGTACTGTACTGAGTGGAGTCCCATTTGGAGGAGTGCCAATTGTTTTCCTGCTCTACCTTTGTGTCTTTCTGGTAAATATATTTTTCTATGCATCTTTTTCTGTCTTATTTTAAGAAGAATAAAATACAATTTTCTAGACAGTATTGAGCTTTAATTTCTTCTCTTGTCTACTACAGTTCATGGGGCTGATCTTCGCTGTTCTTAAGAGATTTTCCGACCACTGGCGAATTGCACATTTCGCACATGAAGGTGGAGGTGAAGTGTGAGTTCACGACCTAACGGAATGAGGCTTGACCTGAGTGTGGTAGACTTGACTGATCAGGAGAAGTGCTGCAAATCAAGCTGACACTCCTCTTTGTGTTTCAGGTTCACTGAGGTGACACCACAACACATTTCACCACTAGAAGGCGCACATGAAAATGTATGTAAAGAAACTTTTTTCCCAATTATTATTCATTCTAATACAGCAAAGCATGTACTGCTGTGTAGACATTTTTAGGTGTACATAAACCACTTTTTTTCCAAGTGTATACCAGTGTATATGGGTATCCACTCATGTTATTTGCTCATCCAGCTGCAAATCTTCAGTTTCGTATAAAGTATTGAAATTATACATGTGATAAAAATCGGTGTATCTACTGCCTCTCTGGTCAGACACTGGCCACTTGGAGCACGGTGTGAGTAATTGCTCACATAGCTGCAACTTCATTTCAGATATTACTATCAGGCCATGCCCTCTGGAACCATGGAAATGTAAGCAGTTGTAACTAGCTAAGCTTGACGAGACAGTCCATTAGATAAATCAGTTTTTACCCTCAGATGGGACTCATTTTAGGCCTGAGATGATGTGAATAGGCCAGGCAGAGGTGTAGTGGGTAGCACAGTTGCCTTACATCAAAAAGACCTGGTTTTCGACCTGGTTAAACTAAGTCTCAGTCCACCGTTCCATTCTCCCCTCACTCGTGAACAAGACCCCGAGATACTTAAACTCCTCCACTTGAGGCAGGATCTCATCCCCAACCCGGAGAGGGCACGCCACCCTTTTCCGGCTTAGGACCATGGTCTTGGATTTGGAGGTGCTGGCTACGAACCGCTCCAGTGAGAGCTAAAGATCACGACCCGATAAAACAAACAGGACCACGTCGTCTGCAAAAAGCAGAGACCCAATCCTTAGCCCACAGAATCAGACCTCTTCAAAAACCTGGCTGTGTCTAGAAATGTGGTCCAGCCGTCAATGTGGTCCAGACTCTGACACCAGTCATACAGGAACCGAATGGCCCTTATCAAAGGGTCCGGTACCCCATATTCCCAGAGCACTCCCCACAGAACTCCCAGAGAGACACGGTCGAACGCCTTCTCCAAGTCCACAAAGCACATGTTAGACTGGTTGGACAAATTCCCATGCACCCTCCAGGACCCTGCCGAGAGTGTAGAGCTGGTCCACTGGTCCACGACCAGGATGAAAACCACACTGCTTCTCCTGAATCTGAGATTCGACTGTCCGGCGGCTGATCTTGGCTGACTATCCGACAGCTGATCTCATCCACCCGTGGGGCCCTGCCACCGAGGACCTTTTTCACCACCTTGGTAACCTCAGCCCCAGAGACAGGAGAGCCCAACAATGGAGGCACGAAACATGGCCCATTCAGACACAATGTCTCCTGCCTCCCTTGGAACATGCTCGAAGTTCTGACAGGAGACTCCGGGAGACGTTCCCAGCAGACCCTCACAATACGTTTGGGTCTGACCGGCATCCTCCCCCACCATCGGAGCCAACTCATCACAAGGTGGTGATTAGTTGACAGCTCCCCCCCTTTCCTCACCTGAGTGTTCAAGACATGTGGTCACAGGTCCGACGATACGACTACGAAGTCAGTCATCAACCTGCGACCAAGGGCATCCGGATGCCAAGTGTGCAAATGTGGATACTCTTATGCTTGAACATGATATTTGTTATGGACAATCCACAACAAGCACAGAAGTCCAACAACAAAGCACCACTTGGCTTCAGAACGGAATCGAATGTTCAAAGTGACTGATATTAACATTGCAAATATGATGAACACAAACCTTAGTTAATTAGGCTCATTATGATTTTGGTAAGACCACAAAGAACATACAGCAATGATTCTTCATGCATCTGTTCATGAATGTTACTGCAATTAATTTTTTTTTTTTTTTTTTTTTAGGGATTCATAGCATGGCTATCTTACTTCTTAACCTTAAGGTAAGTGTCTCTGTTTTGATTCCTCTTTTGTCGGTCACTGTTTCATAACTTGTATCTCACCTTAATTGTCACTGTTTGTATACAATTCATCTTTCCGTTAATTTTAATTGTGTGTTTGTTGTGTCTTTTATGTGTATCAGTAAGGATGAAACCAGGGAAAAATGTGGCCCAGACGGTATCAACTACCTGTCCTTTCAGCTTCACCTGATCATCTCCCTGGTCATCATGACAATCTTCGCCATGGCAGTTGTACTGCCTGTCAACATTCATGGAGACCTGCTTGGTGTGTTTTATATTACAATATTAAATCATTCATATTTATTCTTAATTTACTCACATTTTAACTTAAAAATGACTGTTTTCCTCTTTCAGGCGATGACCCACTGACTTTTGGAAGGACAACTGTTGCAAATATTCCAAGGAGGTAACTACTTTGTTAAAATTATGACATATAAAGTCTGATTATGAGCCATTTTTTTGTACCAAACTGTTTGTTGAATCCATCATTTTTACTCCCAGGAACAAAGTGACTTGGCTGCACACGCTGGTTCCAGTTTTGCACCTGTTCCTGGTCATCTTTCTGCTGCAGTCTCACACATCTAAAATGACAGAGAGTGACACAGTAAGTTTTTTTACAATTTAAAAGGATATTCAAGTTTGTTTTTTTTTGAAGATGCAAGCTATGTATGAGATGCGAGCTATGTTTGCATGTACTTAATTTCTTCATTCCAGAAAGAGTTGTTCCAATTGGAATTTGCAATTCTATTGTTTACATGGACACAAAAATTGAACAATCTGACTGTTGTACACATGCATCAAACAGTCTGAAGAAAACAGAATTGACTGTTTTGACACGTGCAGTGTTGTCCAATGCTTCATACGTAAAAGCAGAAGAAGCTACACTTCCTCTTCTGTTGTAAACAAACGGTGCACATGTCTGCTCGTCCCCTCACTGTCCACTATCCATCTCATTTGCTTTGTCTTCTCCATCTGACTTTCATGTCTGTTTATTTTATTATTTTTTATTTATTTATTCATTTGGAATGGAAATACAGCAGTAACAAGATGGAAATATGTCACGTTTATATGAACACTTATCCGAATGATGATGGCATATACCACATAAAATATCTATGCCAGCTACTCTTAATCTCACTGTTAAATGCCCTTTTGCTACTGCAACCTGAATTTTGAGTTGCTTTGTTTGTCTTCAATCCCTGCACCAAAGTGCATGGATAAATCTGCAATTTGACATCACAGCACAACCCCTGTGTGCTGTGATTTTGATCCACTGCTGCTTCCACCAGTAAGTTCAAATGTGTTGCTCTGTGACCAGTGTTCCCTTTGGATTAAGTGGCACCAAGTGAGGGAGAAGTGAATCAGCAAAGCCTTTGAGCTAAAACAGCTGATTTTCTCATTGGACTTTGGTGTTCAACAGTACTTAATTTGTTGTCACTACCTCATACAACTGCACTTCAAAAAAAAATCACCTTAAGACTAGACTTTTTTTTCTAGCAGATGCATACATTTAAACTTAAGTATAATAAAAGCCAGAGCATATAATGGTTAATCACACCAACTAAATGTCTTGGCTCTTTGTCTTTGTAGCTCAAAAACACCTTGATGATGTCCTCAATTCCTAAAAACACCACAAAAGAGGAAATAGAGGCCCATTTAAGGTGAGTGGACTGAACCAATGCATCCATTGTTTTCATAAAGTTAGCTTGAAGTCATTGTGATCACATGTTAACAGAGTAGTCAGCCACTCCATTTCTCATTGTCAGTGTTCTTCTCATTCAGTGAGGCATACCCATCCTGTCATGTCTCTGCTGTGTCCCTGGGTTATGATGTCAACAAGCTCATGAAACTTCATATAGAAAGGTAAGAAATCAGATTTTATGGGCTCAGTGGTAAAGAGGGTCATCTTTTAACCTCAGGGTTGTGGGTTCAATTCATCCCAGGAAAGACGCTAAACCCGAATTTGCTCCATGACACACAACTATTATTTACAATACAGTGCCCAGTCCTAACGCTAATTAGCAAGTTGAAGATCTGCAATAATTTGATTTGGTCATGACCGACAAATTTCCAGTGTTGCACCTGATTATGAACATCAGGAGCAATGAACGATGTGTAGTGTAACATAATTGAAGAACAGATTTGGTGTCTGGGGCACTCCACGACACCCTGACGAGAAGTGACACCCAATAACATTTTGTTGAGCTTCAGCAACAGTACCCCTGCCTCTTTGATTCCTTAAAGGGAATGCCAACACAAAGTTAATAAACAAAAATGTTGGCAAGAAATTGCGGAGGCACCTCAGCAACCTGGTGAGAAATGATTCATAACTCCTCCCTTCGCCTCCCCGATGACTTACGAAGTCGCACAGGGTTGTGAACGATCATTGCTCAGGGTCATACTTGGAGTGTTGCCAGTCCCCTGAACAAGATACAAGAATCTGTGCCACTCTGATTCATAATCTGACATGGTGAATGACCATTGTGAAAGGCAAAAATATCATGTCGTCTAATCCCAGCATTAGGCTGCCAACCAAGCGGTTCATAGAAACCAATGTGACATCCAGAGCTCTATACAATGCATAATGTGATACACAGTTACTGTGAATAATGACCGTATTCTACACACATTTTTCCACTTTCTTAACCTTTAACAGCACAAGCAAGGGACATGTTTGAGATATGTGGCTCTAATTTTGTGGCGTAGCGCAAGGTGGCGTAGCGTAGCGCAGCCCGCGCAGTGGTAATTCACGCTTCTGTCTCACGACCAAATTCTATGTACATCCGATCCTCTTTCTTCCTGAGACCTCGATACTTTGGCCTATAGGCCTCTGGGACCAGCTCGTACGCTATCAGAATGGCTCCTTTCACCACCTCATAGTCTGCAGCATCCTGAACAGACAAAGCCTTATATGCGTTTTGTGCTTTATCTTCTATCACACTCTGTAACATCAGAGGCCAAAATTCCTTGGGCCACTTTAGGCTCACTGCCGCTTTCTCAAAATGTTGGACAAAACCCACTAGCTTCTACTGGGGCCATTCGCTGCAGCGCCGCCTTCTCTTTTTCCTACTCTAACTGTGCTTGTTCCAGCCTTTCATCCTTTTCAAACTTTAACCGTGCTTGTTGCAGCCTTTTGTCTTTTTCAAACTCTAACCGTGTGCGTTCCATTCTTTCTTGTCTATCTCTCTCCTCCTTCTCTAATTGCAATTTTAATTTCTCTAATTCAAATTCTCTTTCTTTTTCCTTTCTTTCCCTCGCCTTTTCTTCTAGTTCCATCTTTCAGATTGCCAACTCGTTAGTGGAGCCAGGTCTAGGTTCAGGCTCACTATCAGGGTCTGCAAACTGATCCCAATCTTCACTTGTAAACACAGCTTCATCATGATAGTGTTGGGCTATCATCTTAGTAATCGTAGCTTTACTACAACGTGAATTAACACCAGTTATGTCTAGTAGCCTAGTGGCTTCTAGGAGCACAGCCCTTTTCAGCCCTTTCAGACCCTCAACGGTTGGTAACTCAAGGAACTCTTGTACTGCTGTTGCTGCCATGATTAGGAAGGAAAAACCTAGCAATCGCCTTGGTTTTAGATTTTTAGATTTTATAATGATCCTTTTCAAAATGCTTTGTTTTGAATAAGCATATAAATAACTCGTTAATTGTGAACAATCCCGGACGAGCCCCCAATTTGTTACGTGGGCGTCTCACGAGGAATCGTGGCAGCAGGTAGAGGACAAGAGTTATATTTAATTCAAGTCAACAGAGAAAAGAAGGGGAAACAAAACTAAACAAAACAGAGAGGAACAGAATAAAGAAAACACAATTTAACACTTCAGCTTAGTGTGCCTAGGCCTGGGTCTTAGACAGTCAGAATACCGTTGGTAAGATCTTACAGTTACTTGTACTCTTAGGCTCTCATTTTGGCCTCAATTTAATGATCCAAATGGGAATAGGCGTCTCCAATCCAGAGATGGCGATGGAGGTGAATCCAGTGCAGTCGCGCTCCTTCAGGGAAATGGTGTCTTCAGGGAATTCCTCAGCAGGAGTGCAGTCGCGCTCCTTCAGGGAAATGGTGTCTTCAGGGAATTCCTCAGCAGGAGTGCAGTTGCGCTCCTTCAGGGAAATGGTGTCTTCATGAAAGTCCTCAGCAGTGCTGGAGGGGAAAACTGTTAGTGAGCAGTGAGCCCTAACAGCCCTGAAGTGTGAGTGTCCCTCTGATGTGACCTGAGCCAGGAGCGGAGGGAGGAGAGCTGAAACCTCAATCAAGTCTCAGTGGCGTCTTGGTGAAGTTTCTGATGGTGAATCATATGAAGTGTCGCTCCTCTGTCGTCAGTTGGGCAACACGGTAGTACATTAACTCTGGACGCTTTCTTCCTTTCATGATCAAACTGAGTTGAGTGTCTTTAATCCAACAGACATCATTGACAGGGTAGAGTATACTGTACAGTCTCATGAAAGTAAAGTTACATTCAACAATGAACAAAGTCAAATACAAAATGAAGAACAAACGTACATAACAATATGTGTACCTTACTCATAATGGCAACTTTAATCCCACCCAAGCCCAAAATGCTTATGGCTGGGTGGAGGGCACAATGTCGTCTGCCGAGCTCATGGCCACACTGTTGGAGGGGCCGCCGCTGATGCTTTTGTTTGGCCCTTCTTTTTACATCATGGAACTTTTTTTTTTTTTACACTGGGCAACAGTTCTCAGTATGTCAGGGCAAACCTGATTAACAATACTGGTAACCTCCTCCCAGGCTTCGCTTCTTTTGCATCATCAGCCCATGGAGGTCTGTTTGCGTGACCATATATTTGGTCACTGCGAGCTTGGACCTCCCAGACCAGAACAGTTTTCTGTCTGGCTGTCTGACGCTGCTGCTGTCTCCTTGTCCATGGCGGTTTGATTGGTGAAGACTGTGTTAAACCCAGTCACCCCATCTCTTCCTCTATTTGCCACTTGCGCTGGTAGGAGGGATGGAGGTGGGACAGAGGAGAACTTGCGCCAGGCTGCGCCCCTTGCGCTGTGCACTTGCAAAAAGCACCTGGACACACCCCCCTGCACCTCGCCTGCAAAATTAGAGCCCATGGACTGCATCATGTCAACCAATCATGACCTCTCCTGCCA
This sequence comes from Brachirus orientalis, assembly GCA_016785285.1. Classification (NCBI taxonomy): domain Eukaryota; kingdom Metazoa; phylum Chordata; class Actinopteri; order Pleuronectiformes; family Soleidae; genus Brachirus; species Brachirus orientalis. Next base: position 129,054 of record JAFBJR010000234.1, read on the forward strand.
TCCCCAGGCTTTATTCTGCACTTACGCTGTTATTGCTGATTGAACTTTTAGAATGTTGCAGTGTTCAGGTCTTCAGTGACTTTTTAAAGACCATTAGCATTTCTTATTTTCTGTGCATGAGTGTAACAAGAGGTCTTAAAACAATAAATGTTTCCCCTCCCTTTCTAATAACATGCCCCAGTGCTCTTTAATTTGATTTGACCAGCAGTAAACTGCTGCTGCTGCATCAGCTCAAAACACAGTAAACAGCAAGGAGTCTCAAACATTACGGCATCTTTAATTTAAAGCTGCACTGCGTAACTTTTGGTGATCTTGTTGATGTCATTATTCTACCTCTGTTTGGTGTCTTTGAACAGAAACAATATAACGTCATTTGTTTGCCACGTACTACAGCTGAAAACAGGCTCTGTCAAGCAAAACTATCAGACCTGACTGAGGGAGCATTTGCATGTATACAGCAGCAGTGCAGGGTCGGGCGGGGACAAGCTGCGTTGATCCCGTCAAATGGCTGAATGACCAGGATTTTTTTAGCAGTAGAATTCAATTGTGAAACATAATGTGTTTTTAGTCAAACACTAACCCGTTTGCAGGTTTTATCTTAAACGTGCAACATAATTATTTCCTATGTTGAAGAGCTGGAACAGTAAGAATGTCTACATGACATTCCAAGATAAAAGAGAAGTTGATTGGCTGAGTTGTCTCACTGGTGAATTTAAAGTAATTGTAAGTCTCTGGCCTCTATACTATTTTCTATTTTTGTATATTCCATCTGGTCTCTTCTTTCTCATTTGCATATGCACTGTATGCTTCACTTGTGGCCAAACAACCAGCCCCACCCACTGTGAATCCACCACAACAAGTAAAGCCGCTGTATTGTTTGCCTCAATTCTAAACTAACTTGACATGTCAAATATTTGAAACTAATTGCTAAAGATCAACACATTCATTTTATATTCTGACAGTACTTATTTTACTGTCAGAATCTACTGTTTGTTCAGCGTGACAGTTGGGGATTGTCACATGTCCTTAGACTTTCATCCATTTAATGGGACAAAAATTCTCTACGTTTATGTTCAATGGTTAAAACTTTCTGCTTGAATTTTTTGTTTTTTAACCAGTGTATGTACAGGTATGTTTTTTTGTTTAATCTCACCCAGGATTCGATTGGAAAAACACCTGCGCTACTACAGGCATCTCCAAAAAACAACAGGAATCCGTGAAAGGATTAACCCCTCTTGGTTAACGAGACTCTTTTTCTGCCTCAAGCAAAAGAAGGTATGATGATGAAGAGATATTTCGCTGGGTGTCTGGATGCTCTCATTTCTTTTATGTTAAGGTTATAGAAAAAGTACGTTGAGCTAAATAACAGAAAATCAAATGCTTTATCATGATTCAAGGTTTAAGTAACGTAAAACATTTAATCAGACATGTGCTTTTTTTCTAGGTGGACGCCATAAATCACTACCGCATTAAACACCTCAAGTTGCTGGAAATGATACAGAGTGAAGCAGAAAAGGTGCCACAGCACCCACTGGGGATCGCCTTTGTCACTCTGAAGAACGAGACTATGGCCAATTAGTGAGTCTTTTTCGGTTCTATCTGTCTATAAATGCAAGGAGCGCCTATATGCCTGGCTGTTAATCTCATAACTGTCCAATAGTTTGTCAAACTTTGCAGGTGCTTTATTAAGGGCATCAGTGTCATACATATCCAAACCCCCAAGATGCACTGCTTTAGTTGAAAGGAGAAAATTATTAGACCAAACACAGGGGGCCTTCACATCCATTAGTGTATAGTTGTAGTTCCTCAAAGATTTTGCTACTGTTCCCATTCACTTTTTTTGATGATTTTGATGATTTTTATTCATTTATTTTTACCAAAAACAGGCATTTTGGCACCCATTTGTGTCCAATCCTGGTTAATGCGTGTCAACAACTGCTGTCATTTACTCCCTCCAGCATTCTGAAAAACTTCAATGCATTCAGGCCGGGCAGACTGTTTGCTGGGAGGCAGCCCGAACAATCATCCAGAAGTTGTAAGCTGAAGGTTAATAGGTGGACTGTCAAAATTGCTCCCCATCCAAAAGATATGAACTGGTAAGACAACAGCCAACCACACAGCATGTGGTCCGTGGTGCACTAGTGCACTACTGTTAGAACTAACAGCAGTTGAATTAATTGTAATGTGATATTGTAGTGTTCCTTACATTGTTATGTACGTTTTTTTTTTTTTTCTTCCCTGTTCATCCCATGACGCAGGGCAAATCTGTCAGTGCAGGGCTTTTCCTGGTTCCTGCGCAATGTTGTGCTCAACTGCTTCCTGTTCTTCCTGCTCACCTTCCTCACGACTCCCACCATCATTTTGAACACCATGGACAAGTTAGACATATCCATTTATAAACTCCAAGTGAGACTTAAACATGTGCACACTCCAATTTGTATTTCTTCAAGTATTGCTTCCACGTATTTGACTGACCCTTCTTTTTTGTTTTTCATCCCAGAGTCCCGTCATCAATGAGTTCTTCCCCACTCTCCTGCTGTGCATTTTCTCATCAGGGTTGCCCACCTTAGTTTATCATTCCACAAAACTTGAAGGACACTGGACCAGGTATGACACTTTTAGAGTTTAAATAGACCTGGTATTAATGGGGAGCTCATTCATACTCAAAACTTCATACTCAAAAGGTCACTGTTTCATTTTTAACCATAGACATGCTGCTACTGTTTGTGTGAAAAATATCACATAGAGTGTGGTTTGTGTTTCCGACATGTGGGTTAGGGTTATGGTTAGGAACTGGAACGCGGTGAAATCGGGGCTGCGGCATGGTGGCTTAGTGGTTAGCACTGCAAGAAGGTCTTGGGTTAGATTCCACAATAAAGATCCTTTCCTTTTCCTTCCTTCCTTCTTTCCTGCTATATACTCACATCTGCATAACTACAGCAGGTCAGAGGACCTCTACTGAGGAGGCAGTCTTTAATGAGTCCCTAACCACCTTCATATGTGGTTTTTGTAATTGGAGGATGCATTCAGGATACACGGATACCCGGGGTTGCGTAGCATTCATAGTGAAGACACTCTTAGACATAATGCATTCCCTAAACCCTTACCTTAATCTTAACCATCACAATTAAATGCCTAACCCTAACCCTAAAACCGCGTTTTAACTTTCACAAAGCCCTTTTAAGTGGTGACCGAACAAGAGCAGCCAAAATGTGCTCACTTTCAAGAACACACAAATGTACAGGAACATGTTTTAATCCCATGTCCTCTCTCTTTCTCTTCCAGGTCCAGTGAGCAGGTGTTAATGTTGCACAAACTCTACTTTTTCCTGATCTTCATGGTGCTGATCCTCCCCTCACTTGGACTCTCAAGGTATTTTGTTTTACCATTGGTTTGGTACCATTCACAAGGTTCCTGATTCAACTCTGTTTTTGTTTCATGCCGAGATATTTCAGTTTTGCTTGGTAATGAAAAAGATTTCCACAGAATTAACTGTATACGATTTGGATCTCTCTAACCTGATGCTTTATTAAAAATATTAACGTTTACAAAAAACACGTTCATGGTCAAGCTTGATCTGAATTCATTCGTCTTAAGAGATTTGCATGGAGGATACAGGAAATGGCATATATTAAAAGATCACACTCAGGGTTTTATGATTATCCTCAGAATAAATTGACATGAATCACAAAATTGTTGGCCCCTGTTGGGCCCCACATCCCTGTCATTTCTAAGCAACCAAAACCTGCTGCTAAGATGACTGAAGTTGCTTCACTTGATTAATAAACATTTAATTAAGAGGGGGGAAAAAATGACCATTTCTTTCATATGTTCAGATTGCTAAATTATTTAATCTTTTTTATTGTCTTTTTAGCCTGTCGGTGTTTTTCCGCTGGACGTTCGACATAAAGTTTTTCTCACAATCAAAACTTAGATTCGAGTAAGTATTTCATCTGTTCTAAGTCTTGTGTTTTTACATTTTAATTAACCCATTTATTCCATTTTAACCATGCAATAAAATAGATGTTTTAGTCTTGATGCTTGCGTCCTGTAGCAGGTTTGTTTTCGAATCCTCATATTTCACGTTGTCTTATTAAAGCGGCTGTCATTGAAATGATGAATTATCTACTGTGTAGTGAGTCAGAGGCGCTTTACTCTCATTTTGAAAACCATGACACTTAGCACATGACACGCCAGCTCAGCCTTTCACACCCGCTCACATGCGACTAATAGGAAGAAGCACTGTGGAGTTAATGGGCAGCTGTACAAAGGTTTGCAAGTGCAGTGTAAACAGTGAGTGTGTCAGGTTGCCGATACTCTACGTGAGGTTGAATGTACCAAGTCTAGGTGGTAATATATGTATAAAAGCAAGGACATCTGTCTCTTAATGTCATAACTATCCAACATGTTGCTTGACAGGCTACAAGCTTTGCAGGTGACTTACTCAATGTCTGCAGTGCCGTCTTTGATATTGTTTGGATAAGAAATGCAAGAGTTATTGGTTAAAACGTGACAGATATATCACTGAGAGAATTCACTTCTGCCCTCTTACAAAAAACAGGCACACATTGAACCCGTACTGAACTAGTAGATCATTAAATCCGGAAGACAGCAGTAATGCAGCGTTACTTATTGCTCCATCAGCTCACATCACTGCTCTCTAATCATAGTTTGTGTGACTGGTGCTAACCTTGAGTGTTTGGTGCTAAATCTAGGAGAAACGTTCAGTATCTATCAACATTTTATCCAATCGGGAACCAGAACTCTACAAAAAGGTGGTCCTCCTTGTAAGGTTAAGCTGTTTGTCAGTGAAAATTGCCCTGCCTTCTCACCACAGTATCTATCGCAGTATCTACCAGTTCATATTGTTTTACAAAATTACTCTTCTAAGCTGTGCTTTTTCTTCTTTTATCTTAAAATAAATTCATATAGCTAACTTAATCACTGCATCCCCCACTCACAATCTGGTCACATGGCATATGTTTCTATTTTCGGCCTGTACTTAATGCACTATTTATGGAATATTCAGGATTTTTGGACCACACTGGTTTATGTGTTTTTCTTTTTTCGAAATCTGATCGGACCGATATCGAAATGTTGTATCCGGTACTTAACAAAATCACTGGATCAGAAACTGGAAAAAGAAAAAAAAAAAAAAAAGGCAACATCCAATTTAATCCATAACCCTTTTATTTGATGTAAACGCTTCAATGAGGGAGGAGGAAGAGGAGAGGAGGAGGAAGGGGAATGCTAAGAGCAGCTGCAAACAGGAAGTTAGCTGAAAAACGTCATCGGTGACAGCAGCTTTAAATTCGGTTTAATGTGAACGGTTTTTCCTAGTCAGAAAAAAAATTTTTTTTGTTATATATCATAAATGTAATTTACTCACTGTTCGAACTCTCCTCCTACTCCTTACACCAGGTGTGTGTTCTTGCCCGACCAAGGCGCATTTTTTGTAAACTATGTGATCGCAGAGGCCCTGGTGGGCTCTGGGTTGGAGTGGCTGCGGGTGCCACAGCTTGTAGTTTACTCCATCAAGATGGCGTTTGCAGACTCTGAGGCTGAAAGGAAATATGTCAAAGAGGTATGTATTTGTGTGCATCCATGAAAGAAACGCTTGTAGCTGAAAGCCTCTCTTTTAGAGAAAAATACAATATATTTTGGAGATATTTATTTGTACTCACTCAACCTATAGCCACCATATGAAGGAAAATGAATGTACATAGGCTTGATTATCCGACAAGCAAGGTTGTGTCACAGACCTAACTGTGCGTACCTGAAATATTCCTCTCTTTGTACAGTAGATGACTTCATTCTCAGCTTTTATAAATAACCTGAATTGTGCTTTCAGAATCAGGCCTACGTATTTCCATATGGTTCAGCGTACGGATGGAACCTCTGTGTGTTCACTGTCGTTATGGCTTACAGTGTCATTTGCCCCATCATTGTGCCTTTTGGTGAGAAGTAGTGAGCTATACACCAGCACAGACACTCATGCACAGTCAAGTCACACCAACGGGCAGAGCCGGTCCAAGGCATAAGCGAACTAAGAGGCTGCTTGGGGCCCCTGACAAATCTACACCCGATTATAGTCAATAAACTATTTTCCATTCTTCTACTTGCAAGACGTAAGCTTTCTTATTCATTGCACAGTGTAAAAATAATGTAATGTAAATATGATCAAATGTTTTATTAACTGAAGTGAATGTTATTGGATATTACTCCAACCATTCAGCCTTCAGATAAATGTTAAGGCTATTGCTAAAGCTAATATTGATAGCTGTCAGCTAATGTTACCCAGCAGTTAGCCACGTAGATGTGTTTACACATCACATCATAATTAATAAGGAACTGCAGTGAATGACACTTCCATTTCGAAGGGTCGAGTTATACAGTAACAATTTGTTTCCTTAGTCACTTCTGCGCACAGACTCCCAGTACAGACCATCAATGCATGAACAACACTGCAATCTACTGGTTAGCAACCCGTATGCGTGTAAATCTATATATAAATATTTGCGTGTGGATCTGGATCTGTGTGAATTTGTGACAGGAATGTCTCAAGTATATACGTAATTGAGGAAAGCCATGATTGTGTGGTGATCCGCCGACTGAAATGGGAATCATTTTTAAAAATGAAAAAAGATACATTTACAAGTACACATGTATTTGTAAAACCCAAAATACAAGTTACGAATAGGAATTTTATATTTGTGTATAGCAAATGTATAACATTTGCAGATCACGCAGTGTGAGTTCGCAGGTGATCCATACCCGATCACTGACGGCCCCCAATAGCGTGTGAAGAAAAGAAACATTTTAACATATTAAAGAAATCTAGATATCTACTGTACATCAAAATAGTTTTGTGCTTCATTCGTATGGTTTTATTTTGTAGTTGAAGATTGTGTCTTTAGTGCAGATCTGGTCTAAGTTTTAAAAACTAAAGTGATTAAACTGGTTGATTGTTTAACTCGTATGCCAGTGCTTCACTTTGAATATGAAGGTGCAAATTAATATTTAGACCAGTTTTGTGATTTTACTGCCCTCTAAGGTTTAAAAACAAGAGTGAAACTATAATTTAGGTTATATTTATATCAATATTAGTCAAGCACCGGCTGCTCTGAGGTGCAGGGAGGGGGAGGCCTCCAAATCAAATTCATCTAAGGGCCCCATAAAGGCTTGGGCCGGCACTGTCTTTGTGCAACATTTACCTCTTGATTACTCCACGGCATCCGATTTTCTCTTTTAACTTTGAATGTGTTAGACATATGACTCTCCTGTGTGTTTGACCCTGTCAGGTCTCCTCTACATGCTAATAAGACACTTGGTGGACAAATTCAACCTGTGCTATGCCTACCGGCAAGGCCGCCTCGACCGCCGGGTCCACCAGGCAGCTGTCAATCAAGCTCTGGCTGCGCCCATCATCAGCATCATATGGCTTTACTACTTATCAGTTCTCAGAACAAGTAAGAAATGAAAGAGTGGGCTGAACCTGGAAAAGAAATGACAAAAGCTTGTTGGTGTCTCCTGACATTTAACCTTTCCAACCATGACTTCTCCAATGATCTTTAAACCTGTTACTCTAGAGCTCCACTAGCTTAGTGTCGCACAGTCAATGCCCTCTGGCAGGAAATGCCTCTACAGACATTTCAAAATAATAGCAGTCCCATATCACTAAGCAGATCAATCACTATTTTTGGGAGAAATGATGTGTCTGCATGGCAAATAATTTACTTGTACGTGTAGTACATTAATAGAAAACCAACAGACTCAACATGCATGCTGATGCTTCTCTGTTGTTGAATCATTAGTTGAAAGTGGCGTGTTCAAAATAATAACAGTGTGGTGTTCAATTAGTGAGGTCATTCATTAATCTGTTAAACACCAGGTGTCAAACAGGGGCCCTAATTTAAGGACATAGTGCATTTTGACTGAAGAGTTGATTAGACATATATAGAAGTGCAGAAAATGATAGGCTGCTCGGTGCTAAAATGATCTCAAATGCTTTAAAATGGCAATGAAAACCTTTAAGACATGGAGGAAATTGGGAAACCACCTTTTGAACTGAAAAAAATATCCAAAATGGCAATGACTCAGGAATTAATCAAGTTATAACTTTTAGTGACAACAACGCTATTTTTAGCCGTAAGACTCCAGAGTTGAATGTTTGTCACAAAGCCAGATTGCGTCCATTTGTTTCCCTCCAGGCTCTTATAAACTTTCATTGACTCTTGGGAGTAAGATGAAGGGAAGTCCATTAGGAAGGTGAAGAAGGCAGGATACTGCAGGTCTGGAATAATGTCCTCTCTGGCTGCTTCCAAACTTCATCAGACATATTCAGTCATATTTGTTATATTTTGCAATATATTGCTCAATCTCGGTGGATTTAAAGGGAACTGAATCTGGTCGAATCTGTACGTGTAGTGGCATACAGCTACACAATCAAGAAATCAAAACCTGTTGATGATGTTGCTTCAGGTTTAAGGGCTCCCAGATCTTTATTCATCCTGGTGGTGCTGGTGGTCACTGTCTTCATCTGCATTGGCTACACCTGCTTTGGCTATTTCAAATACCTCAGCCCACACAAGTACAAGGCAAGTGTTTGCTTCTGTGTGCATAATGGCTCTGTCATCTCACAGAATGAGCGAGTTCTGATGATGATTTTGCTTTTTTGGCAGGTGGTCGACCTGGGCAAGGACACATCAGAGGAGGCCCCAGAGGTACTGTTGTTATATACTGTATATTCATTTTATTCTAGTTAGTAGTTAGTATTCTAGTTAGCTCATTTTCCTTAAAGGTGTAGTTAAATTTATTTTAAGTTTTATGTCACATGGAAGCCTTNNNATGCCTTTATATATATATATATATATATATATATATATATATATATATATATATATATAAAACACTAATATTGTAGTGACTGACCACATACTGCATATTGTTTGGAGTCGCTATCAAAGCAGTACTTGCACATTTTTTTTTTACTTCGTATATTTTTTATAAAAAGACTGCAAAAAAAAAGTACTGACACAGTCTGTACTGAGCGTTCACCCTCACCAAGAACCAGCCTCAGACACAAAGGGCTCTAATTTCGTAGCGCAGCACATGGTGGCGCAGCATAACGCAGCCCACGCAGTGGTAATTTCATCCAGCGCCACACCGGGCGCAGCGAATTTGGCAATTTGGTAGACCGAGGCACCCATCTTGGTGCAAAAGGGGGAGGTGTCAACAGATTCAGCTTGGCGCAGTGACAATTTCGTGCCAAAAGCTGAAAGCTCGCCAACTCCAACCTGGTCTACTCTCGGCGCAAGGCGAAGCGCAGCCAGTCTAGCGGTAATTTGGCTGACTGGCGCACAGTGAGCACTGCACTGTGCACAATACTTGCAAAATGCACCTGGACACACCCCCTTCCTACGAAATTAGGAACTAAATATGCCTTCCAGTGAGAAAACAAGGAGGAGAAAAAACAATTTTAGCCACTTAATTAAAGGCTCACCTAATAAAATGATAAGTATGTAATATCTTAACATTTTTGATGCTTTATGTTTCCATAAGACAACCAGAAACCAAGGTTTTCCCTCTCTCTCTCTCTTGCTCCTGCACCAAAGTCCATAGAGAATATCTTCATTTTTAGCTTTTATGGACATTGGAGCTGCTTGACAACTCCTGCCTCGTTTCGTAAGTTAAGTTAGCGTCACTTTGGTAAATCCGAACAAAGGATTTCACTAAATTACACATTTGCATTTACTGATAGAGGCAATGGTGGATTGACATCTCCTCTAAACCATGATGTAAAAAGATTGTGCTTTTTTTCAATGGAATCTGGCAGAAGCAGTGGGAAGCTCACAAATAAGTTTACTTCTGTTTCCAGTCACATAAGACTAAGGCTGAATATAATTGGCAAACATAGTCTTCCAACAGTAATGGTAACTTTATTTTGTGATAAAGTTTTTGAAATTCTTTGTTTTGATTTACCAGTGACACAAGCTCACCAAACAAGGCAGCAGTAAGTCAACCAGCAGCTTCTGTGTTCAAGCGAGCTAAAAGCTTTTATTTTTTCCTATGGTGCATGAGAGTGAGCTTTTAGAAACCAGTTTTTTTGTTGAAAAAGTCTTTTTCAATTGCATAAATTCATTTGTTCACCTGTGTCTGCGCTGGCAGCCACATTTTCAGTGAGAGTTTTGTGTCTCAGGCTGCACAGGGGGAGGAGCATATACTGGAAGTCAGTAAGCACTGACTTCCAGTATATACCATGCAATCACACTTCAAAAAAATGTACACTATCCCTTTAAATTTGCTGTATGAGATGCTAGATTGTATGAAACACATCTTGTAACATATTCCAAATCATCTTGGAAATGTGTGTTTTCAGAATTCTCAGTCTCTCTCTCTTTATTTCTGAATTATTTACAGACCTTCATTCCCAGAGAACTTGATCCGCATGTTTATCTGGACGAGGAGGAAAACATGTTCGACATCTATGACCTGATTTTCCATCTGAGTTGAAGATGAAGATTTAACACTGGAGATGACTATTACAGATTTAAAAACAATGGCCACAATGACAGTTAAAGATGGATATTATGATTGAGATGAAGAATTATTATAAAAAGGAGATTATTGTGGCATCTATGACTGTGAAGTTAGTACAAAAGTGAATCGTAAGTAAAAGCAAAAAGACCAGAAGACCTTGTAACAAGAAAGAGAGAAGAAAGTCTTTTTCACATTCATTTCCATATTCATATTTTTCTTTTGGTAATAAGACATGGACAGATATATTGTGTGTTTCAGTTTGCACCCAAAGCCTTATTTTTGCTTTCATTAATGTACAGTACTATATGTACTATGTAGGGCAGAGCCAGCCAAAGGCATAGGCGAACTAATTCAATCTTGGGCCCCCGATCCCCACTACCCTGTCAGGTTAAAAACAAAAGTGACAGTGGTTCAGTGTCAATAGCAGAAATGTATTTAATGCAGTTTATAGTGTCACATTTGCATCAATAATAGTCAAGCACCGCCTACTCTGAGGTGGAGGGAGCTTGGGGGGCCCCTAATCAAATTCAGTTTAGGGCCCCATAAAGGCTTGGGCCGGCCCTGATGTAGGAATATCAAAAATAAAAAAAAGAAAGGTAGTGAAGCAAACTGCTGCATTTGTGATTTATTCTTGTTGCCTCTGTCTCTGTTTGTCTGTCTGTCTGTGAGCAGCAAAAAGTACAAATCACTGCGAGATTATCTGGACGTGTACTAGGGAATGACCAAAGGCAGGAATGATTAGATTGATTTTGGTGGTTATCCATACATACTGTATATCAGGATGTGTTTCTAATATAGTGGAGTGTATGGACACTATAAAACGGAGTGGCCTTGATCGAGTGCATTCTTTAATTACATTTACTTTAGTAGATTTAGTTATTTTTGTGCTGAAATGAAATGGAGATTGTTTAAGCTGTAATTTTTACAGTTTTTTTGTTTTTTTTTATTTTTTAAGTCTGTGTGTTTTATGTGAGTTGTTCTTTTGGCTTGAAGCCTGTGTACCATGATATCAAAATTTTTCAATAGAATTTGGTGCAGACAGTGGGTAAGAGGTATATTGTGTTTGGTCAGTCAGATAAATCTAAGGTTCTTTGTGTCTGTGTGTTATGAGAATTGGTCATATAAGATTGATTCTGCGACACATATGAACTGAAGTGAGTTTTGGAGGTCAGTTTCACTGTTTGGTCAAAGTGCATATTGGTATTGCAGATTTTATGAGGATCATTGAAAAAGTGTCCACCCTCACAGACTTAGGTCAGTCCCAATGTGAAACCTCCATCAAGTGTGTGAGGGCTCTCTCTCTGCCATTTTCTGCACTTTATGGCCACTTGAATCTGTAGAATTCATCCTTGGGAGTTGGGAGTTACCCATAGTTCATTGCATCGATAACAAACCAATTGCAAACCTAGTACTGCAACTAAAAACGTTTTGTTTTTTTTAAAAAAAAAAAAAAGAAGCAGATTAGATACAGTGGGGAAAATAAGTAGGTTTTACTTGCTGTAGGTTTTACGTGCTGATTTTGCACGTTTTTACATTAAAATAATTAATTTTTTAACTCGGTGCAACTCACTTTTTTTTCCATTCCTTGATGCTGGCAACATCTGACTTTCAAAATAAAAGTAATTCTGGCTTGATAAGAGTGATTTATTTTACTTTGTTTAACTATTAAAAAACACTACCCGCTTCAGTCCATTTTCATTTTCACCCATGCCCAAATCCGTGAATTTATTATGTATACTTTTCACCTGTCAGACAGCCTTTCTGCGGGTCACCCGTCCCAGTGCAGGACTCTGAATAGCATTTGCTTCTCTTTGAAATAAAATAAAAATATGTCATTTACAACCCATGAAAATCAGAATACAAAGGTGCTATCAAATGCTCTCAAACCTATCAGGCTACACAGAGTGCTGCTTTCATGGGATTAATGAATCTTTAAGGGCCAGTGAAATGTGTTTTTCTCAGTATTTTCTCTGGTTTTGGAGCCACTGACAGGTTTGATTAGGGGACGGCCTCTAAAGGAGAAATGCAAACTGCAATCCAGCAACATTACATCTGCTTTGTAAACTGTAATCCCTTACACTTTTCAGGGTAAGGTAAGACTCGTACTTACTGCCCAACACTGGGGACAACCAACCCTGCTGTGGCCCTTGCCCTTTTCATGTTAAATGCTTTTAAGCTCAATACATCAACCATTTATTACAATGTTTGCATACTGACATTTTATTCTGATGAAGTCAAAATAAACTTTCTAATATATGTATATATATACATATATATATATATGCATCAAATGAAGTCACATTCTTTGGCATCATAAAGACAAACCCTCAAACGTGACCTCAGCAGAGTCTGCGATGGGCTGCGTTTGCAGTATTGATCAGTTCTTGACAGCATTTGAACAAAACTGGGACTGTATGATCTTTGAGACTTGTGTTGAATTGTACACACAGAGGGAGGCATTACTACTGCTATGGCGTTGCCATGGTGACAACCAAGGTGATTGATTTCCATATGGCAACGAGTTTGCTGCCTCACTCGGAAATTAATGTTTGAAGTGCAGACTTGAACCTCTTCACTCTCAATCTCTCATGTTTTTTTTTTGTTTTTTTTGTTTCCCTTCTCAGTTCTGCTTGTCATTTTCTACTGTGGCCAATAAGAAGAGGCGAGGAGAGAATTACAGGAGAATCCAGCTGTGCTCTTTGTTTTTTCCTCCGTCCCTGCTCTCCTGCGTCTGCACCCTCCTCTGTGGGACTGAAGCCATGCCCATCGTTTCTGCAAACACAGGTACGGCTAAACATCCTAGTTTACATGTTGCACATACAGTGGATGTTATGTACATGTTATGTACATGTTATGTACATGTTGACATGTTGTAGGGCTACATGAGACCCTGGCCCTGCTCACCTCCCAGCTCCACCCAGATGCCAAACACAAAGAAGACCTGTTCTTCCTCAAAGATGTCCTCAGTGAGAGAACCCTCAGTTATCTCATAAAGGTACTGCACATATGAATGAATGAATGAATGAATGAATGAATGAATGAATTCAGTTGTTTTGTTCTTGAAAAAAAGGGGACTTTAACATACATTTCTCAAAATAAATGAAGCGCAAAGCTTATTTTGGCCTAACCTGTACAATTTATCAAAATAACCCATAACATCAGCAATAATATCACAAAACCAAAAATATACTGAGTCTGACTGAAAGTTGCACAGAGCCATGTTTAAACACACTGAAGTCCTGTTGGAACAAAAGCAAGTATATAAAGTATATAGTTAGTGCTGATCTTCCTGTTAGACAGCCTTTTCCTTTCTTTTTTTTGCTTTATTATCCACGCACTTCCTGCACCAAAGTCCATAGAGAAAATCACCGATTTTACATCACAACACACAGGAGTTGTTGATCCACTGTTGCCTCCATCAGTAACTTAAAACGTGCCATTACGTGACTTCAGTGTTTGAAATCCGTCACTCCAGATTTACCTAAGTGACACAAACTTAGCAAAAATGGCAGCACTAGACCGCAGCTCCTGTGTCCCTGCAAGCTAAATCAACCGATTTTCTCTGTGGAGTTTGGTGTGGGGAAATAACGGTTTACAGTCATAAAACTGTTGTTTAACTGTGATACAAAGCCGCAAACCTATTCCTGGGATATCATAGACTTAAGTGGTTGAAGATTAAAGGCTGGTTTACCTGAACTATCCCTTTGATGCAATTTGAAATTTAACAAGGTGAGGTACATATGCTTTCTTTTGTCAAGGTGAACCCACGGTTAAGGAAAGAGAATCATTTACTGAAGCTACAGAATAATATGGAAAAATGAATAGAACTCTACATTTATTTAAATGTTTTTTTTTTATTTATCAAATAATTAAAAATGTGTGTGTTTAGTTCATGCTAATGTTTGTTGATCCACCACAGATCCACGAGAAACTGAAGCAGTACGAGAAACAGAGCCCGACTCCGGTCCTGCACAGCGCCTCCTGCCTGGCTGAGGATGTAGGTGCAATCACGCCTCAAATTTTAACTCCAAAGATTGTAATAAAATTTTGCATAATTGGAAAAAAAGGTCTTTTTTTTTAAAGCGAATTAGATTAAAGGGGAAATGAGGGAAAATACTGCTTTTTTTTTTATTTCAGCTGACTGAAGAGCTTCAGAACGGACCTCTGGAGGATGATGAGAGAGAACTGCTGCTGCTGCTGAACACTCCTCACCTCAAGGTACAGTGGGAGGAGATTTTTGACAACTTTTAAACACAAATCAGCCAACGGGAATGTTGTGTTTACACAGATTTCACGTATAAACTCAACTTTTCATAGCTTTTCTTTGGTAAATAGTGCAATTAAAGTGTGATTTACAAACAATAAAAAACAATCAGCTGATGCTGATTTAGTACCAGAAACACTTTCAGGTCATCTTACTGTTTGTTCGGCCCCAGTTCTTGAGAATGGGGAGAGCAGGCAACGCTACCAAAGGCTGGCAATTCAAGTTTAATCTTATGTCTGTTTGCATTTTCGTGTGTTTGTAAATTGCTCATGAAGGCAGTGCTGTCAGCCCACGACACTGTGGCCCAAAAGAACTTTGACCCGGTGCTGCCGCCGCTGCCCGAAGATCTGGCTGATGATCTGGAGGAAGAGTCTGTGAAGATCGTCCGTCTGGTGAAGAACAAGGAGCCTCTGGTGAGTTTCCTCATAAGAACAATAAAACTGAAAACACTGCAGCTTGAATATTTCCCACTTGTTAACAGTCTTGTACAGTTCCTTTGAAACTGCATAATTAATTAAAAATGTATATTTTTATATACATTGTATTTTGTATAGTATCTTGTCTCTAGCCGGTTGATTGTTGTCTTGCCTATTTTTGCACCTTTCTGTGTCTTGTTTTTTGTTTTTTTCTACCCTTCAAATTACGGACTTTGGAAGTTTTGGACAATAATTCCTTTGTGTCCAGGCTGTATGAGCGACATACACTACTCACAATAAGTTAGGGACATTGTGAGAGACTCAGTGGATGTCGTACCCTTTTCAATGTGGCATCAATTTCAACGTTCTGTGGGTATAAAAAGCTGGTATTGTCAGTAAGCAACTGACAACTAACCCTAACCCTAACCCGTTATACTTAGCACTCATGTAAATAACAATATATAAACATCTTGAATCTTGACAAGTGAAGACTTAAGCTCCTCCATCCTTCCATACCCAGTTTTTTTTCCTCTCTTGATTTACGTAAAAATCATGGTGTTTATCCAGGGTGTGAATGTGTGTCACTGCATCTGCAACTAGCATAGACTATTGTACTTGAATAAACTAATTATGGGCAAACATACACCTATGACCATCAGTTTGCCAGTCAGGTAGGAGTATGAAGAAACACTGACTGAATGACTCATTACTGAGGTGCTATAGGAGTGTTCTTTAAGACTATAAGCTATAACATGCATTATTTGAATCTTAAAGCTCAATCAGTCATGGTCCAATCACGGCTACTCTTGCAACTACTGGACTGGCTATCAACCCAGGTAACACACAGAGAAGGAACATGACGTCAGTCTGTTCTCACTGTCAAACGTTCTTTATGGGGACCCACTTTTTAAAGATTGGAAACTACTGTGACCCAATATTAATCATGACAAGAGCAAATCTGTACAGCCATAAATGGAACACCTAATGAAATGAAATGGTCGATAAATTAATTGAAACGTCATTTATTGATATTATTTATTCATAAATCTTAACAAAAATGTTGGGAAAATCCAGCAAAATTTGTTTGGGGACCCAAAAAACATCTTCGATGTCCCATGCGTGGGTTCCGACCCAGTGTTTGGAAATCACTGCTCTACAATATACATGCTGCAACCACCTTGTAGGAACTCAGGACATCTTATAAAGTGTCTTTATGGTTAACACCAGTGGTTATTTTTTAGTTTTAGTTGCCTTTCTGTTGTTACATTTCGAACTAGTCTGGAGTTTTTGCTCCGAGGGCTGCTGCTCACTTGATATTTTTAGCATGAGAATTTCTGAAATACTCAGACCAACAGCAGTTTTGTCTTCATTCTGATGCTCACTTTGAACCTCGGCAGCTCATCTTCACCATGTATATGTGATGAAATGCATGAGTTGGTGCCATGTGATTGGCTGAGTATTTAGGTCTGACGTGTTATGAAGCAGAAGCTATAGAAAGTAAATTAGCACACTTTTGGACGAGTTTGCTGTGAGTGTGCCTAAAGCTGCATTGTAGAACAAATTTTGCCCTTTCCTCTGAAAAGACATTGAAATGTTGCAGCAAACAATAGCAACCTGCACCACTCTGTCAGAGGACTGTGTCAGCTCACTGGAGTGAAGATTAGATCTGTGTGTGGAAATCTGATTTATCGCCTGCGTCTTCTCTACCAGGGAGCCACTATTCGGAGAGATGAGGCGACGGGAGCTGTAATAGTGGCCAGAATCATGAGGGGAGGTGCGGCTGACCGCAGCGGTGAGACCAGCCGTGTTCACACTCCAAATATAACCAGTCACATTTGTGTTCTTTGAGTGTCTCTGCTGCGCTCTGCAGGCCCTTATTTACATGTTTTTTATTCCAAGACCCACAGGAGAATTACATTTTTTTTGCACACACAAACCAATAAATGATAGTGAATTTGTCCACTGCATTTAAACTCCTTTCTTTTTTTCTTTTACACACCAGTAGTGAGCACATACTGTAAAAACTGGGCGCAGGAGTGAGGGATTGGGTGCCTTGCTCAGGAGCCCTTTGACCCGTTTCAGAATTTGAACCTGCAACTCTCTGGTTGCAAGCCCAATTCCTTTCCTCACAGAAAAGTGCAGTGAACTTTCTTATCACTGACACACTGACAGGGAAGTGCAACGATTACGTTGTGTGACCACAGGAACTGTCAAATGAGAACAAATCCTTGAGATTAGAGCAGGCTGTGTCAAACTCATATGTCCTGGGGGCCAATGAGCACCTAGTCTGGCCAGTAGGGGGCAGGCACAGTTGGTGTATTCATTTAATAGTGCTGGTACCAAGCCCGGATAAATGGGAGGGTTGCATCAGGAAGGTCAAATTTGGGATAATCCGCTGTGATGAGGGAGGGAGAGACTGATAAAAAGAGTGGGGGCACATGTGGCCCCAATCAATTTCATGTGGCCCAGAAGCTTGAGACCTCTGGATTAGAGGCATGACATTGTATATTTTGAGATTGCACACAAGAGTCGCTCCTGTCTGATGCTAAGGACATTTTATCAGTTTTATGTCAGCTGAAAATTTGAATGGGAGCATCATCCTCCAAAAGTAAACTCTCTGTGGCACTGGGTGTGTGTTGTGTTGGTGTCTCTAGGTCTGGTGCATGTCGGGGATGAGCTTCGAGAAGTCAACGGAAATCCGATCACCCACAAGAGGCCAGACGAGATCAGTCAGATTCTGGTAAAGGGGAGGAAACAGAAAAATAAAAAGTGACATGCACTGTTGCATCAGTCTGTAGTGGCTGATGGTTGCTGTGGTGACAGTGGATAAAGCTGCCGCTCTGCTGTGTTTTTTTTGTTTTTTTTGTTTTTTTTAAATCAGTCTCAGTCACAAGGATCCATCACGCTCAAAATCATCCCTGCTGTTGTAGAGGAAGACAAACTGAAGGAGAGCAGGGTGAGCACTTTGCCTCAGTACACAATTGATACTCGGTCTCATGACACTTAAATGTGTTGAGCAACAGTAACGGTCGTTATATGAAAACACACCATCACTTTCATGGCCCACACCTGTGGATTTGTCTTGTGATGTTGACATGGTCATGTTTTTGTCACACATTATGATTTACAGTTACTGTCCTAATGTTGAATAGAGGTCGTTACGGGTTTTCCTACAGATGATCTGGGCGGCCAGATGCATATTTCCAATTTTCTTTTTCCCCCTCTCCATCTGAACTGTTGAGAAAACAAAAGTTAATACAAATTTGAATTATTTGGCTATTTGATAAAAAATAAGTGGCCAAGGCAGATCGATCTATCTATCTATCTATCTATCTATCTATCTATCTATCTATCTATCTATCTATCTATCTATCTATTTATTTATTTATTTCTAAAAACAGGAAGTTTTGGCATGTTAAGATAATCTGCTGCTTTCTCCAGGTCTACCTTCGGGCTCTGTTTGACTACACCCCCTTTGACGACAAGGCCACGCCATGTCAGGAGGCAGGACTTCCCTTTCGGAGGGGCGACATTCTTCAGGTGGTGAGCCAGGAGGACGCCACCTGGTGGCAGGCAAAGAAAGTAGGCGACTGTAACCTGCGTGCGGCCCTCATCCCCTCCACACAGTTCCAGGAGAGGTATAGTCTGCGTGAAAAAAAACCCACATAAATACACATTAATTCTTTTACTACATGAATAATTAATCTGTATTTCCTGCCAGGCGCCTTAGATACAGGATGAAAATGGGTGCTTCCGCGTCATCAAAACCTTCCACATGTAAGCCCTGTTTTACTCCCACCAAACTTACAACCATGACGGAAGCTTAGATGTACAGATACAGCTTGTATCGCAGGTCAAATCTAATCTAAACAAAGACACACAGGAAGAGATTATGAAAAAGAGAGCAGGGGATCTGTGGTTAATCTCTGAAAATAACAAACCCTAATCCATCACTTCATTCCCCATTACAAGTTTTTGAGAATGTTAAAGAGGTGGTGTTTATAATTTCATTTTTCAGATATTTGTATACATTTATCATATCTATCTGCATGTAAGTGAATTTGAGAAAATGTACTTCATAATGAAATAGACTTAGCGGCACAGACACATGCACTCTAACGCTCTACAGTGACCCTGTGTGTTGTTCCTTGCATTGCTGTCCGCAGATGATCGCGCTGACAGAGGTACGTGCACGAACCCTCACACTGGAGCAAATTCTCTCATGCCTGGACTGAATTTCTCTGCGAAATTCTCTTCAGCAGCTCATTTCAAACTCACAAATCATCTGGTGTTTCTCAAAGTCAAGGATCCTTCCAAGTCAGGGCGTACAGAGACGAGACAAGACTCTCTACTACACTGCACAAATGGAACTTTGAGAGGTTCTGCCTGGAAAAATCTGCATCCATAACAAGAAATTACACAACACGTAGCCAATGTACTGTATGCATTTTTCCTAAAGTACATGTAAATGACAATAAATGTAGTTTTTGTTACAGATCCACACAAACTATTTATTGTGTCAATATATGGTAAATGTTAGAATGTTATCATGTACTGTAAAGATGGAAAGCATGAGATTAATTTAGCTTTTTGTGTTCACTATTAAGAAGAATGTAAATTCTCAAATATGTTCCCCAATTTTCTGACTAAGTTCCTAGACAATATGAAAAAGTACATGAACCTTCTCAAGGAGGAATAATATATTTTCCCTTTTTTTTTTCCTTTCTCATTTACAGATTTACTTTTACAAATTATTACGTTGTGTTTTTATTGCCTTCATAACCCCATACATATTTTGAAAAGAATAGGGTACATGACTTCTATGTTTGTACATTAAAACGTTTGCAGTTAAGTTTAAAACCTTATAAAACCTGTGTGGGAAAGACCCACTTCTTTGTAGAAATGTAAAGCATCCTATATTTTGACACCTCCTATAGTGCCAAAACCGTGTGACATTAAATGAAGCTTTTGAAAACTTGTTGTGGAGGAGGATGTTCTAATACCACACGTGTTCAATCACCTAAATTGGCCCAAAATGGCTGTTTGACCCAAGATGGCTGTCATCCTGTTGGGTGATGGGTGCAAAAGACTTGTTTTCTCAATCTTATCCTGACAAACGTGTGCCAATTTTCATGTGTGTGGGTGAAACCAACTTTGGAAGCTGTTGATTTTAAATTTTCTAGTGGGCGCTGTGGAGCCATTTTCCTGCACACAGTCCTGGTGTGCTGTTGCACATAACGTCCGTACTTGACTTTGAGAAACACCCACAGATTCCTGTCAACATTTGTCTCTACACAAACAAAACAAAAAAAAACCCCGCCATTAAAGAGTTTGTACAAAGTCCGTGTCTCCTTCCTGCTCTTACACTGTCCTCTCTTCCTGCTTGCCGTCCCACAGAAGACTGTGACAGTGAGGCTGCTCTGAATGGAAAGGACGTAGGTGAGGCGTCTCCGGCGATGCATTTAATCACTGTGGCATCCCATTTCCGCTCAAGCTATATGTGCTAATCCATCTCGTCTCTATAGAAGCTGCATACTCACCTGCTCTGTGCTGCTACGGTTGTGATCTGAGGGTCAGGGTAGAGAAAAGTTAGAATGACAGATGTCGTAACATGTTGCCATGGCGCTCCAGCTTTTTATAAAAAAAAAGACCCACTGCTATAATTGAAAGTCCAGTAGTCATGAGAACATGTTATTGTACAGCAGGGGTGTCAAAGTCAACTACAGAGGGGGCGGAAATTAAAGTCTGTGTCCAAGTCCAGGGCCAGACGAGATCAAATAATAGATCAAGCTCATAGATTAAATAAAGAAACAAATCAGAGGTCAAATTTGAAATTAATGCCGCGTCAGTGAATGCAATGGATATATTTTTTCATAAAATAAAATGAACTGGAATGGAATAGCATCACAAGGGCTACATGTCAACACTGGACTGTTTCAAAGTCACGAATAATGATGGATTTTTTTTTTCCCCATTGAATTCAGAAGTACAGTAATGCAATTTTCCTCCGCTGTGTTCCAGCAGAAAAGTATCTTAGCCAATAATTTGCTGTACTCAATCATTTTTGCTAGACGTTTAAAAAGACAAATGATGGCAAAAATACAAATGAGCCCCCTCTGATTATGGCTCTTTGGTTTCAAAGCATTTAATTTGTTAATTTCATTTACGGTTGATGTTACTTGATGTGCAGTACCAACATGTGTGTTAATGGAGGAGCGTAAGAGACATATTATTTTGCGGGCCGAATACATTTGCATACATTTGGCCGGATGTGGCCCACGGGCCTCGAGTTTGACACACGTGTTGTACAGACTGAGCTAGTTTCAAGGTTGGCTCCAAGAGAAAGCTATTGTGTGCATTCCTTGTCAGTAAGAAGCCAATCAGAGCCTGGCGTTAAACCACAATACAGATAATGATGGAGCAGATTATTCCAGAGAGAGAGAGAGTTCTTGCCTTCCTTATTCTAATGGACTGTGTTAAAGGTCACTGGACAGGTGCTCATCCGTGTCGTCATGACGACTGATCTTCAGACATGGAGGTAGCTTCACACTGTGGAGCGAAAACTCCCTGAACTCCCATTTTAAAGTCTCAAGATTCACAGTTTGACCATGTCTGCATTTTGCAAACCAGCAACCTGACTCCTATTGGACAAGACCAGCTGTCAATCACGCTCCACTGATGTCCTCTCACATGTGCCTTAATTTAATCATCTACTGTATTTCCCTCAAAATGGTTTCTTACTAGCACACAGCCATAGTAAACACAACACAGAGCTTCTCTGTTATGGCCAAAGTTGGGATCAAGATTTAATATTTAATCAGTCTGTTGAATATAGGAATTAGGATTATTTTCAGTGGTTCCCAAACACTGGGTCAGGTCCCACAGATGGGTCACGAGGGGTTCTTTTTGGGTTCCCAAAGAAACTTTTTATAAACATTTCAGTAAGATTTATTTGTATATGTTTTAAAAAAAATGGATAAAATGAAGATTTATTTTATTTACCAAACATTCATTCATTCATTCATTTTCTACCGCTTCATCCACTGGGGGTCGCGGGGGGGCTGGTGCCCATCTCCAGCTAACATAGGGCGAGAGGCAGGGTACACCCTGGACAGGTCGCCAGTCCATCACAGGGCCACATAGAGACAGACAACCATTCACTCTCACATTCATACCTACGGGCAATTTAGAGTCTCCAATTAACCTAGTCCCCAAATCTGCATGTTTGGACTGTGGACTGTGGGAGGAAGCCGGAGTACCCGGTGAGAACCCACGCACCACGGGGAGAACATGCAAACTCCTTGCAGAAGGCCCCTTGTTCCAACCGGGTTGTGAACCCGGGACCCCTTGCTGCTATTTACCAAACATCTCTATGAAATTAACACCTGTCATTTCCAAACTTAAGAGTGCCAGGGTCCACACCTAAACCTTAAATCACCAATAATAATATATTAAATAATCTCATTTCATGTGAACATGGGGAAACAAAAAATTCAACACATGCATGTGGTTATTACAGCTGGGCTCCACATAATATTTGAAAAGTTTAGCTTCATAACAGATTGCATAATTATCCATCAACATAAATAACAGTTTACAAATTTGCAAATGCAAATGTGCAAATACAGAAATGCTAGGCCTGTATGCTGCCATAGTTTTATTCCTTATAAATGTTTCTTCACATTTTACAGAAATTTAAAACTGAATCACACAATTAAAAACTTATTTATTTATTTACATTTAATGACCTTTCACAGCCCACCTGCAGTACCGTCAAAATCCACTAGGGAGCTCATATTTTGGAAATCACTGCATTAATGGCTGTAATAATAGGCACAAATTTGCTCTTTTTATCATTTCCATCGTGATTTGGGTCACGATAGTTTGCCATCTTTTGTAAAAAGCAGATTGATAGCATTGATAATGGGGTTAATTATTTTTTTTTAATTGTAGTGTTATATGTCGACGTTAATGCCGTGCTATATGAATAAATCTGGGTCTGGGCCTCGAAAGTGCAGCTGAGTTTCTCACAGTAAACATTTTGGGAAGTTTGGGAAGCTCTGCAGCAGAGATTTAAAATGGATGACATTTCTATTTATTTATTTAATGTCGCCTTCTGTCTGGAGTTGATGAGCGAAGGTGCGTTGTCATGTCCCTCACTGTGAGAGGCTCAGCACTTGTGTGTGTGTGTGTGTGTGTGTGTGTGTGCGTGTGTGGAGCCCCTGCCAGTGTATATGTGTGGTACAGCCCATTAATCTCACACTGTGCTTCATCACTAACAGTGTCTCCTCCACACACTTACACAGCACACGTGCTTTATGGCATGTGTTGTGTGTGGAGGCAGCCACTGCAGCTTGCATGGCTCCACCTCACCTCCGCAGTAAAACTGGTTGATTGAATAAATCAATACATCGATGGTCTAATATAAGCTGTAGTCTCTCCCAAGAGTAAGGCAGCCCCTGCCTTCTGTGGCCATGCTTTCTCATGGGATTTTTACTCAGGTACTCTTCCTAAACTTCTTCTGGTGGTGTTCAGTGCGTCTGTGTTGTCTGATGTTTTGCCACAAAAAGTATGACATGAATGATGTTTAAATTACTCTTAAATTATTATTTTTTTTTTTGATTGATCACAGCCAGCCTGCGCCGAAGTCTCCGCCTAAGGAAGGATCGTCAAGGTTCGCCAGGAGAACCTCGCACTCCAGAAGCCAATCACACAGACTTCCTGATATATGAGGAAGTAACACAATACCAGCCCCGCCCCGGAGAGAGGCCCCGCCTCATCGTACTGATAGGTACATCTACTGAGGGGTTTGATGACCAAAAAAAGGACTAGTTCCCTTTTCTGAAGTGTGGGCTAATGAGGTTCTAATACGTAGTCTGGTGTGACTGTGCTGTTTTTTTTTAATGAAAGGATTTTGGTGCAGAATTTTATTCTCAAGATATCGGTGACTTAAAGGTCCAGTGTTTAACATTTAGGAGAGTTTATTGGCAGAAACTGAATATGGCCCATAAGTATGTTTTTATGAGTGTATAATCGCTGCAAAATAAAACAGGTTTAGTTTTTATATGTACTTAAGGCAAGGGTCTGATTTTAAGGAGGCAGCCATCTTGTGTCGGTATGTTTTTACACTAAACAAGCAAGAGTGCGCTCCACTCGCTCCAATCACATACCCTGGTTTATACAGTAGAACGGTATTTATGATTTTCCTCCAAATACCACCAGAGGACACTCCCGTACCACTGGTGGTACATGCACCACAGTCTGAGAACCGTGGATTTATGGTATGTGAAAGCCAACATACTGTAGCTCCATGACCTGCTTGGTTGATCAAAGGACTGAAGAGTTGTTGCAACCTACAGTCTCAGCAGTAGATGTCACTAATTTTTAGGACCTTAAACCAGGTTAAAAAATTTTATTAGGGGAGTCTTTGCTATGTAAGAATGTGCTATGTGTCCCTGTTGGCAGCCATGTTTTCAATGGGAATGAATTAATCACCAGTCATTCAAAAGGTCAAATGACTGTGTAATGCATGCAGGGTTTTATTGGCTTGAGAACCGGGGTGAACGCACTTACTTCTGCTTTATTCCTGCCAGTGATGCACATTCCCGCGTTATTTCCAGAACATCTTTAAACTTGGGGCAGCACTCAGTGTTTTTTTAGGGACTGACGTAAAAGATATCAGCTTCTGTATTGTTTTAAGCACTTTTGCTGACGAAACTTCTAAAAACTGGAACTATTCCTTTAAAGTAAATAATGCATACTCCTATTACATAAAAGTGTTATATAATATTATTGGCTGTTATTTTATAACACTTTTATGTAATAGGAGTATGCATTATTTACTTTAAAGGAATAGTTCCAGTTTTTAGACGTTGGTGGTGTTTTAAGGTGGTTGACATCTGTTATGCGACGGTAGCTCAGTGGTAAAGTGAGTTGTCTTTCAGTTGGAGGGTTGTGAGGGTTTGATTCCCGGCACCGCTAGTCTCTATGCTGATGTGTCCTTGGGCAAGACACTTAATCCCACGTTGCTCTTAATCCCACGTTGAAAGGTGAGAAAATGTGCTGCACATGCGTGAGTTGTATGAAGGTGTGAGTGAACGGGTGTGAATGGGTGAATGGCAAGACTGTAGTGTAAAGCAGCTTTGAGTGAGGAAAAGAGCTGCGTAAAAACAGACCAACGTACCACTCATGCTGCATTATTACTGCCCTCCTCTGGATTTAATCATCAGTTTCACCCTCTTGTCTCTTGTGTGACCACAGGTTCTCTGGGTTCTCGGATCACTGAGCTCAAACAGAAGGTTATAGCTGAAAACCCTCAGTGCTACGCTTTGGCTGTGCCTCGTGAGTCTTTTTCTTTCTATTATTATTTAAAATTCAGTATTTACCCTCCAGATGACATGCGGCTCCTCTGGAGGCGTAGAGTTCTGTGACTGCAGTTAAAGGGGAAGTCTGGGATGTTTTTACCCCGTGCCACATCTTTATAAATGTGGGCGTGGAAGTGAATGGTAAGGGGCAAATATGTGACATGCTCCGTAATGTCCAATAAAGGTGGCCCTGTTTTTGCCATAATTGACTCGTGCTGTTTTTGTAAGGGTCTGACAACAATACTGAAGCTCTCCTGTCACTCAAGTCTCACTGTGAATTTTCCTGAGACTTGAGAGACTTGTTGTTGCAGGGGAGATGAATAAGCAAATGCAAGAGACAGAGAGACAGAGAGAGAGAGAGAGAGAGTCAGAAAAGGAGTTTGGAGTCTAGTCTATGGCAATTCGTAAAAATGGTAAAAATGATCACTTTTTCATCAACATAATGACAAATGTTGCAGTTACCCCATCAGTCGACACTGTAGCTGTTGCTCCCCTTTAAGATGCAGGCAGTCGAACTGGGAGTTGGTGTCATGACCTCTAAACTCTGACCCCTGGTTCAGAATAGTTTGCTTTTATTCACTTTGGATTGTTTTGTTGTTCATGTAAATTAGGTTTTCTGTTATTTAGACTATTTGTTGAATTTTCCAGGACATTTAATTTTAGTTATTCTATATTTCTCTTTGGTCTGTTTCCTGTTTTATTTTCAAGCCTACTTTCCTTGTTCTTCTGGTCTTCTTTACTTCCTGTCGTCCCATACTCCCCTATGATTGTTCCCCTCCTGTCCTGATGTGTTTCACCTGTGTTCCATAACGCATGAACGTGTGAACATTAACCATTCAAATACATTTGGAACGGCATCATAAACATTATGGAAAAAACCCAGACATTAAAAGAAAGACACAGACAAATAAATAAATGAATACATGGATAATCCAAATTATAAAAAAGAATCCATAATAAATATAATATTTGATCAGATCAAAAGGGTAAAACAAGGTGAAGTAAATGCAAATCTATAGTGTATGAGGGAGATATAACATTGCAGTAAAAAAAAAAAATATTTCAGATATTGTATCATTAAACGTGACCATGTCTTTAATCTGTATGAGTTACATTACAATTCTTAATTATTTAAATTTAATGGCTTTTTTTGTGTAATGCAGTTTTAGAAACAGAGTCTATTGCAACTCAAAATAAGTTAATGTTGGATTTGATCATCTGTCTGTTCTTCTGATTGGTTCCTGGTTACGTGAACTCCCATCGTCTCAGCTTATTCACTGTGACATACTGTATTTGGATTTTACTCTCCTATGTTCTGCCTTTCAAGCAGTACAGCTTTTCACTGTTCATTAAAGGCTCTTGTTTCATTTATTTTCTGCTTTATTTGTAAAAATGGCCGATATTCAGCTCAGGTCCATGATGCATTTACCACCTACAGTCATTTCAAGCTGTGCAACAGATATTCTTCTCCCATTAAGACAAGGCGCAGGCAGAAGTTTTCTTTTGGGTGGACCGTCTTGTCGCAGAAAAAGTAAACTTAGACGTAGAAACAAGGCAAACATAAAAATGCAGCGCAAAGGCAATAACAGCAGCACACTGCCTACATATATAATATATCCTTAACGAAAAAGGCGTCTATTAAAGTTGAATACAATCTTCAGACTGGCAGCAGCACATTGGCCGTACAGTGCACGTGACTGAATCATTTCATTACACAATGTGGAAAGCATAAGCATAAGCCCAAACAGCAGATAATGTGTTAACCAACATGCTGCACGAGAAACATCAATGTTCCTGTGTCACTGCAACTTCAGTACCATCGGACAGCTCACGAATAGCAGCAAACGCACACGCGGCTGCTTGCACAAACCAGCAATCAAAGGAAATTATCGAACGAAAACACCCAACAGAGGAATATTTGAATGAAGAAAGAACACATTCCCTAATAATCAATCACACATACAGTAAAAAATAAAATTTACGAAAAAAAACTGAGCAATTCGTAAAATTCTTTTGCTGATATTTATTTTTAATATTTGACAGACTGTGCACAGTGAAGCTTGTGATATATAGGATGTTTGGATTGTATTGGATTTTTCAACTTTTTGCAACTTTGATAAACTATTAACCATTCATAAATTCAACACGAATGTTACAGTATTATTAAGAGTATGTCTTCCTTCCTCGCGCAATACGATAATTGATACGCCAGCGCAAGTATCGATATTTTGATTGTCAAGTTAAGGCCCTCTAAATGAAACAGTCCGGGCGTCATGGTGGAGCTGCTCAAATGAATGAGGGAAACTTGGGCTGAAGTTACCTGGAAAGAGAAGAGGGAGTTTACAGCGGGATATGTCGGAGACAGCTACGTCTTCACTTTCCATGGACGTTTTGTTTTCTTTGCTTTGACAGATATCACGATATATATCGATCTTATGATGTCTTGCAATATATTCATTATCACACAATCGATGGATCGTGATAATTATTGGCATCACGGACCATGTCGCGTATCATATCGTGAGGTACTCCGTTATTCCCAGCCCTAATCACTAAATGCATGTCAGTGTGGGCAGAGAGACAAAGAGAGTGTCTTGAGTCAGATGTCACCCACTTTTTTCTTCCTACTGCAGCTTTAATCATTTAATAAATGCATCAATTAATACATTGATGCATTTATTTCAGGTCAGTAAAATCCATAATTCTGATTAAAAACTAGTTTGCATTTAAGTGAAAACAGGATCTGTTCCACTTGTAGAGAGGCCAATCATGGATTTCAAATATACTTATTATAAAATAGACACTTATAGAACACGGAGGAAGATGTTCAGTAAGCCGTTTTCTCTCCCCACTATGTCTTCCTGCTGCCTGTGATTGAACACGCGGCCTGAAGACACCACTCGAGCCAGGAAGTGTCATGAGAGAGAAGGAGTGGAGTACCACTTCATCACCAAAGCAGCTTTCGAGGCCGACATCCAGAAGAGCAAGTGAGTCCTGCAGGCTGAACAGGACAAAACGATCTGACAACTCAGTCAATTCTGTCCACAAATAAGTAAAAAAAAAAAAAAAAAAAAACTGTGTATGTTATTGCACATTTCCTTTTCTATTGAATTAATGTCGCCTCTGTTTCTGCAGGTTTATTGAATATGGGGAGTATAAAGATAATTTGTACGGCACCAGTTTGGAGTCCATCCATAGAGTGTTGGATCAAAGCAAAGCCTGTCTATTGGACGTGCAACCTGAGGTTTGTAGTTATATACAAATGCAAAATTGTAATTTTATTTCAGTTGCAAATACCTTTATTTTTAATTCACATAAACTGCTGACTGAAACAGACGCATGTATAGATTTAGTATCATGTATTCAATATTTTAATATCCGTATGGTTTAGCCCACTTCATAGCATCTGCACCTGCTTCAGTCTACAATATCTTGAAAATGTAATGGCTCACTTTGACTAGAAACTGACGATTGTGACGCTTTATAAACCGCTCATTCCCTGCACCAAAGTCCATAGAGAAAACCAACAATTTGAGCTCACAGCACACAGGAATTATTGATCCCCTGCTGCTTCCATCAGTAAATTCATATGTGTTATTTTGTGGCCTTCTGTGTTTAAAGTCATTCGCCCAGTTTAATCAAAGGGACACAAACTTACCAAACAAGGCGGCAGGAGAACAGCAGCTGCCACGTTTCCTGTGAGATAAAAATGCTAATTTTCTCAATGGACTTTTGGTGTGAGTTTACTTTGGTGTGTACTTTACATGTGTGTAAACCAAATTATACATACCATATATATATATATATACCATATATATATACCCTCTGCTAAAATAAACAGGTGCTTCTCCCTCTACATCCAGGCACTGAAGATTCTACGCACTGCTGAATTCAAGCCATATGTCATTTTTGTACGGCCTCATATCTTTGACAGTCACAGGAAATGGCTTGGCTCCACTTCCTCCCTTAGCGTAGGCCTCACGGTGAGTTGAAGCATAAAGAATGTGCCTTTAATAAGGAAGCAGTAAGAGGAACGCTTTGAAAACATTAATCGTGCTCTAAATCAAATATTGTATCAAGGCATGATGATTTGGGCATTAATATACTGTATGGACTCATAATATATGTGTGTATATGCCTACAAATATTCTTTTACTGCTTATTTCTTTCAGTTGATCTGCACAGTCTATATATTTTGTCTTTTTTGGATTATTTTTGTCATTTTTTTCTGCCTATACATTTTGAAAGGAAGAAACTCTGTCATGAAGAAATACTGTTCAGTCTTTTCCCAGCTGTGTCTAAAGAGCATGTCATATGTTGGGGGGCGGTGGAGGTAGGGCTTACTAGACGATTAAGCAGTTTGATCCCCACCAATACCTCCAAACCCCAGATATTAGAAAATAAAATCTGGAAGCCTAAATGTGACATAAATGCTTTACTGAACACAGGCAACATGCTGTAAAGAGAGATATGGATTTACCAAGACCATCATGTGACCTCACCAGGACAAGAAATTTGGTTTTGAAGTGCAGATTAAAGCTTAATGGTAAATCGAAAAAAGAAAACACAAATGTTTGGACTTTAAGGTTGGGATATTGGTATCTCCTATATTAGAAACCACTCACATCACTTTATGATACTACTATTTT
Organism: Brachirus orientalis; assembly: GCA_016785285.1. Lineage (NCBI taxonomy): Eukaryota > Metazoa > Chordata > Actinopteri > Pleuronectiformes > Soleidae > Brachirus > Brachirus orientalis. Next base: position 159,286 of record JAFBJR010000234.1, read on the forward strand.
CATCATTCAAACCCATTCATACAGTGAATTTCTCTCTCTCCCCGACCAGGAGGATGACCTACAGGAAATGAGGCAGTCTGCAGAGCAGGTGGAGGACAGCTACGGCCACTGGGTGGACTACGTGTTGGTGAGGGAGGATCCAGTCAGTGCTCTGGCAGAGCTACAGGTCGTCCTGGAGAGGGTGCAGACTCAGCCTCAGTGGGTGCCTGTGTCCTGGGTCAGGAGCTAGTGGAAGTGGACCAGTGTGTGAGGACACAGATGAGTCCTGGGCGTGATCCACCGTTTACTTTACCACGCAACCATGATTTCACGGAGCAAGGTTTCCGAGGGTCATTGCCATTGTCTGAAAGTCCAAACCTCAACAACTATGTGGTTCCGATGAGAATCCATGACTCGTGGCTCGACTATACTCCCTTTTGGACGTGCAAGTTGTCACTGAGAACTCCTTGGCCTTTTTATATATATATATAATTTTAATACGCTTAAAATGGCACTAGCTATTGAAAGTTACATCGATAATGTCAAATTTACACTCAGTGACCACTTTATTAGGTACACAAGACATCTAATAAAGTGACATGGTGTGTTAAATTTTAAATTAGTTACATTTCTGAGAATTTAACAAAATTAAAACTTTCCATGGGAATTAACTGGAAATGTTCAAAGTTGGTGTGGTCGCAAACCGGTCGGAAAAAGGGCCCTTCTGCATGGAGTTTAGATGTTCTCCCCGTGTGTGTGGGTTTTCACCGGGTACTCCAGCTTCCTCCCAGAGTCCAAAAAAAAACACATACAATTAGGCCAATTGGACACTCTAAATTGCCCATAGGTGTGAATGTGAGAGTGAATGGTTGTTTGTCTCTATGTGGCCCTGTGAGAAAGTGAGTGAGTCTTCAAAGTTTAATCTTAGCCAAAAAAAAATCTGATTTTAGGAAAATACAGTTAATTACAGCACACTACCTACTGCGCGGTTATAGGGTAAGGAATATTTAACTCAACATTCGTTTTGTTGTTCAGTGAAAGAATTACAGTATACATTGCTAAAATTCTACTCACAAATGCATCTGCAACATTTATGTTTTTTTTTTCTTCAATTATATCACTTTGAATGCATGTCTGCTTATGGCAAAACGAAATGTTATCCAAAATGTCCAGCTCATTCTAACTAATTCCCCAAAATTCTCTAGGAAGATTTCTGCAAATTCACCAGGTATTTTCCACCCCTTTGCAACCCTAGTTCAGAGATAATCATCTTTAAAACTTTTAAACATTACAGTTGCCTTTCTATTGTTTCACACATAACTTGGTTATTCTGCTCTGACCGCTGGCACCAAGAAAACTGCTGCTCACAGCAGATTTTTTTTTTCCAGATATACCTTTTTCAGAACCATCCTTTGTAAACATTAGAGATAGTTGTGTGTGGAAAATACCAGTAGACCAGCAGTTTCTTAAACACTCAGACCACCTCCAAAGTCACTAAATCCACAATTTCCCTCATTGTAATGCTCAGTCTGAAATTAAGTGACTCGTCTTGACCATGGCTACATGACCATGTCTACATGCTTGAATGTGTTGAGCTACTGCCTTGTGATTGGCTGGTTAGATATTTGTGTTAACAAGCAGGTGAAGGAGTGTACCTAATAAAGTGGGCAGGGAGTGACAAAGATACAGGCCAACAGGTCAAGACTGTTGTGAAATACATATGCTAGTGAGTGCATTTGTTGGCTGTTGAGTCACAAAGTTAAAATGTCCTCTAAAATGGTGACAGCCGTCACTGTTTGAAATAATCAATTTTTATTTGTACATCTATTTAGCTGTGCTCAGACTCAATGTAGCCTTTTGCAAACCAAAACACTCAATATCATGGTGGCAGTATACATAACAGCTGGCATCCATGTTTTAGCAGCTATAATATCAAGTGCCATATTGAAAATGAAAAATCTAATTGTTAAAAAACGCCATCTGTATCTGTCGTGCTGGAAACTGCACCCACATTTCTGTGACCATATTTGTCTTTGATCTGAAATAAACAGTAGAAAATGTTGGATTTCATTTGAAAGAATGAGGAAAAAAATATTTTTGGGGGGAAAAACCATTTACTTTAGAATGATGTATGCAACAATAACAAACCCAACCATAAACAGATGAAAAATATACATATTGTTGTTGCATATTGTGCAACAAAACACAAGGCCTTTTACTTCCACAGCTTCTTGATGGACATGTTCTTCTCACTGTCTTTCTGCATGACCTGGTGAAGAGTACGGAGAACAGAGTCAGTGTCAGGCAGAGACATTTATTTATTTACTTTTTAAAAAAATAAAAAAAAAGGGTGGAGGGTGTGTTCCACTAACCTTTGCCACAGCCATCTCAAAGTCCTCCTGGGTGACATGAACTCTCCTCTCTCTCAGAGCGTACATACCTGCCTCTGTGCAAACTCCCTGAGAAAACACAAGCTGCTTATTAACTGCTGCAACTCAACATTTTATGTCTACGTAGCACATTTCATACAGCACTCAGTCACATATGAAATAAAATTTATTGCAAAATATGATAAAGACAAGTCTCTTAAAATGGTGTAGGAAGTAATATTAGAAAATGCTAAGCTAAAAAGAGAGTTCCTAAAGATTAGTTTTGAACATATTTAGTCGTTGTGTGACTGTAACCACTTTTCAGTGATCAGCAACAGGAATGGTTTACTTATTTTCACAAAAACGTCAATTTCATAAAGAATTCAGAGCCTTTATACTGAAAAAAATATAAACTGATTTTGTTAGAAATGACAAACTGCCACGTTTAATTTGAAATATAAAAAGTAAAACACAGCTGTTGTAATGGATAGCTAAGTTTGGAGAGTAAATGTCCATTAAAAAAAACTATTGTTATTGTTATTGCATGTTAGACTTGAAGAAGAAGCAGTAATTCTCAAAATTAAAATGATGCACAATAATTATTAACAGTAGTAAAATGGACAGGGAACTTTTTAATGTGGGTTTTTGTCTCCGACTGAAGACGTTTTAAGACGGTAGCAACAGTCGATGGCAAATTGTAGTTCCTTTTTTTAAAAAAAAAAGAAGATACATTTACAGTTGATACAAGTGAAAATTATACGGGAGTTGCTCTTTCATTGGAAATGGAAGAGAGAGCACGGATAACAAAGAGTGAAGATTTTGTTGAAGGAGTCAAAGAAAACGCATGAGAGTGATAGGATAAGGGTGAATATAGGTCCTGCTTTCGTTCGCTGGTGTCAGCTGAGAGACGCCCACAGTGACAGTGACCTGGCTCTGTTACTGTTGGACTAGTAAGTAGACATTGTTAGCTTACAAACTAAATGTGTCAGGTGTTATTGAAGTCATGTTGTTCCCTGTTCATGTTTGGTATTCAAAGTTATTCACATAGTTTTGCTCCTAGCTGCTAGTTTTGGCTAACATGCTTGTTGAAGACATGGCTAGAGTTCTTTCCACTGTGTATGTTTAACGACAGTCGCAACAGACAGGACTGTTTTTCAACTTTAGGGGGATCCTGAGAGCAAAAACTACATTGTGTCGCTTTAAGGAGCTGAAAAATCTGAAAACTTGTTTTAATTCTTAAAAAAAAAAAAACACTCAAACCGAATAATTGATTATCAAAACAGTTGATAATTAAGCAATTTGCTCACCAAATTACTCGATAATGGAGTAATTGTTACAGCCCTATATGAAAAAAAATATATATTAGTGCTTACCAAAGCTGTAAAAGATAAGGTTTACTACAAACATTCTTGGCTATTTACATACTAATGGCCACAAGATGAATGTGCATTAAGAAAGACAACAAGAAAGTAGAGTGTTCACCTGAGTCTTGTGTTCCATCAAATGACAAATTAAGTCAAACCCAATAAAAAAGCACATACACTGCAGAGTCATACCTGAATATCTCTATTGTGAAATGAGACAAAATTTGGTCTTAAATATTGGATATCGTCATATTGTGATAAGTTATGTGATAATTGTTTTCTGGCTTTAAAGGCTGTTGCAGTGATAATCATCATATTTATTACATTCAATAGATTTTGAAATACACTAAATATTATATATATTGATTGGAAAATTGATTGGAAAATAATGTTTAAATTATGTTTAAAAAAGGTTACTTAATAACACATCTTTAAATTTAAGCCTAATAATTTATTTTAGAGCTGAACTTGACCATATTTATAGTCAATTTCATTGTTTCCAAAACCAGTAAGTGTCATTCTTTTCACATTAAAAAACCAAAAAAATAAAGCAGGTATTATCTGAAATGAAAGGTAATAGTTGTATTTTAAGATCATGTAATGCAGATCATAAACAGTAGATATTTTATTTTAGAGTGTATTCACAGTGTACTGTCACTCTACTTTCTGAAGCACAAACATCTCAAAACAAACAACCTGTGTGGAGCTTAATATCCCAATATTGGAATATCGCCTAAAAGCTGAGATGAATGTACATTAAACACAGTCCTACTCTTTTTCTCCCACTAACTCTCACCTTAACCTCAGCACCAGAGGCTCCAGGCATGAGCTCAGCAATCTTCCTCAGGTTAATGCCACGGGTCAGGTTCATCTTCCTGGAGTGGATCTTCAAGATGTCCAGACGGGCCTAAAGGGTGCACAGTTAGAACAAGCTCAATCACTAAATATGCCCAGAGAGGCCTGTGGAGTGAAGTGAGGTGAAAATACTGCGCTAAGAGTATCGACCTCTTCATTTGGAGGAGGAAACTCAATCTTCCTGTCGATCCTGCCTGGTCTGAGCAGAGCCGAGTCCAGGATGTCGATACGGTTGGTGGCCATGATGACCTGCAGCAACACAGACAGAGATTTTGATTTTGATTCACATGAGTCTGGTGGCAAACGTGTGTTAAAGCATTTATTCTTGTCAATTATACAATAACAATATGTTCAATTTCAATGAAATTATTGGCTGTTATTATTTATTATTCCAAGGACTACAGGTGTTGGATTTTTTTTCCAGACAAATTCTTATGAGATGCTTCAGACTTTAACCTTACAAGCAATAAATACAAAGAAGAAAAATAAAAGTTGTAATAGATAGATCAGAGAAGCCACCACTTAAAATGTTTTTAAGGAAAGTTAAACATAATTAAAAAAAACCCAGACACTCACTGCCACTTTTTTGCACACCAATAGTTGCACTTTTATATTTATTGCTCTTGTACTGTTTACTGTTATGAATTTTCTAGTTATTGTATAGACCAGGGGAGTAGTGCTCCTAAATTCAATGTATTGTTTAAAGTACAATGAAAACTAGAAGCACTCGAAGAGCGCAGACCTCCACCAAGCAATGATAAAACAGTCCTTCAAAAAATTCCAGGTTCCAGGTGGCAATCCAGATCACCACCAAAATCTAATAATCTGTTCCTTTACACACTTTTCCTGAAAATCTCATCAAAATCTGTCCATAATTTGAGTTATTTTGCTTAAGAGACAAACAGACGGACAGACAGACAAACCAACAGTGGCAAAAACGTAACCTCCTTGGCGAATTCAACTTTGTTACTTTTTTGGTTTTTCTTCATTTTACAGTGTGTCAGTTCTGTAATGGTAAGTATGTTAAGCCGTATCCTTTATACATATTTGTATTTTTATTTTATGAATATCGTCAATGGAATATTTATGTCACTGTATGTGTGTGAGAGAGAAATACCTTGATGTTCTTTGTGGCCTCAAAGCCATCTAGCTGATTGAGCAGCTCTAACATGGTCCTCTGCACCTCACTGTCACCGCCTGAGCCGCCCTCCAGCCGAGACGAGCCGATGGAGTCAATCTCGTCCATGAAGATGATGGAGGGAGCGTGCTCTCTGGCCATGACGAACAGCTCACGCACCATGCGAGCACCTGAGGTCAAAAGAACATGAAGGTTCTTACTCAACTAGACAGAAGTGGATGTGAAATTGATTACAGTATAAAGAAAAAAAGGGGGAGAGACAAAAGAGCTCACCCTCTCCGATGAACTTCTGGACTAGCTCAGAACCAGAAACCCTGATGAAGGTACAGTCGGTGTGGTGGGCCACAGCTCTGGCCAGCAGGGTCTTCCCTGTACCTGGGGGGCCGTACAACAGCACACCCTACAAAAACACACAGCAACAAATGAATCTCAACCATGTGTATACTGACAGAAAAGAATATATAACATCAATCAATAATTTTTTTTTCTTCATGTGTTGAACTGTTGTTTTATTTCTTAATGTCTAAAGCTGCATTCTGGTGATTTTTGATGTTGATATTTTTCTGCCTGTTTGGCCTTTGTGAACAGAAATGATGTAACTATTTGTTTGCTGTTTCCTTCATCTGAGCACAGGCTCTCAAGCTACCAGACTAAGGGAGTGTTAGTGTATATACAGAAAAAGCACAGGGGAAAGAAGCATTTATCCTGTCAAACAAATGAACGTCCAGAATTTGTAAGCAAGAGAATTCAATGTTTCGTGCACACTTCTTCGTGTTTTCAAACCTTACCTTTTTGCAGGTGTCTCACTTCATGAGAACAATGTAGCTGTTACTCCTGTCTTGACATGAAAAAAGTCACTTCCTTTGTGCAGTGCAGCAATGTCACTCACTGAGTCATTTGGAGCTGATAGAATTAATCAGCTTTATGGGAACTCATTTGATAACGGCTTGAATATCAGACATAAGTTACACTTTAGTGTTAAAGAATGTTTGGTATATATCATTTATTTAAAATAAGCATTAGATTAATCTGTATCACTATTGTTGAAATCTGTATTTCAAGAATACAGGAAATTAAAATGACACAAAAATTAAAATTATACTATAAGCTCTTCAGTCAGTCCCTCACCTTAGGCTGTGCGATGCCTAAAGCCTCAAACAGCTCTGGGTGCTTCACAGGCAGCTCAATAACCTCCTTGATCTCCTTGATCTGCTTATCCAGGCCACCAATCATTTCATAGGTGGAGTCTGGCACCTTCTCCACCATCATGAGGGATACCAGAGGATCCACCTTGTTGGGCAGGATTTTGTGCAGGGTGTAGCTGTCATTACGCAGAGCCACGCGGCAATTGGGAGTCACCTGGTGCAGAAGTGATAAAAAGGAAGGAGAGAATACTTCAGCTTTTATTTCATATTTCTGAGAATGAAAGCCTCAGTATTTCAACTTGTGCCATGGAGGTAATGACATTAAGGAGTAATGTTTAATTTCCAAATGTACGATAAAATAAAATGTACTTATTTCCATTTGTAATTACTGCATACTTACATCATTAATGTCAATGTTCTTGTCCACATCCACCACAAATTTCCCTTCTGGATGCACCTGTAAATAGTGACAAGACATTTTATTCTCACTGCAAACTTTCAACCAGAATGGTGTGATATGACCTTTGAAAACAAATACACAGTTTACCTTTACTAAAACCTTCTTTTTGTCCATGACCCTAACCACTTCTCCTACATAGGATCCCTGCTCTTGCAGCAACTGCAGCTCCTCCCGAAGGAGACGAACTGTGAAGAGAGAGAGTTTGAGTTGAGTTTTTCCACCCATACGAACCATACCGTTAGCAAAGCTTCACTTGACACAACTTGACTGTACCTTTAGCATTGAGCTCATTCCTCTGCGCCTGTAGACGTCTGAGATTCTGGCTCTTTTCGTTCACTGTCAGCTGCAGAGAAAACACAGGTCTAGGTTTTACAAGGACACAAGAGATGTTTGTACGTAATCAAAGCCAAACTCTGCTCATGTTTGATTTTCTTACCTGTAACTCTTCTATCTTAGACAAGTAGTACTGCCGGAGACCTGAGCCACCTTTACTGTCGCCCATCTCCATCTGTCAATTTATTTATTTTATTTTTTTTTTTTAAAAAAAGGGAAAAACGTAAGAGTAGGGCTACAACAATTGCTATACTTCTAAAATAATCACCCAATGCTCGGAGGTTTCGATAACTGATTAGTCTATAACTGAAGTGTTTTGTTTTTTTTAAATAAAAAACATTTATTTTAAATGTAAATATGACATTTGAGGATGTCATTTTGATGTTTGAGAGACACAATTCATCTTTTACACAATTTACTGCTTTTTAAGATAAACAACCAATCAATGAATCAAGGAAATAATACCAGATCAACTGACAATGAAAATAATCATCAGAGAGCTTTTGCCGATACAGACTTTATCTGTTATCACTTTGAATGATATATAGAAAAAAACACTACTACTCCAGTGACACCTTTACCTTTCATTTAGTGTCAAATATCTTACATATCAAAACAGGAGCTCCCCAGTGGCAGCCTTACATCTGAGCTATTGATTAAATGTAAATTATTGTTTTTATTAACCTCTATGTGATAATTTTCTTTCTTTATTTTTTTTTTTCTTTTGCTAATTTTCCTTCAAGTGATTGTTAAAGGATTGTATAATTTTCTATTACTAAAACAAATGAGAGCTATTGGCAGATAGAACTGGGCAATAAATCATTAATATTTATTAAAAAAGAACTTGCAGTAAACCAAATGTTTAACATAAATCAATGTGTTTATAGAATGTGCAAGTACAAAGAATTGAATACTGTATATAATCTCATATTAGTAACGTGATGGAGAATTACATTAACCAAACAAACATTTTATGTAATAGTGAACACTGACTTTTTTTGCATGGCATTTCTTTGCTAGTTATCGTTAACTTGCACTTACATAGACGACATAACGGGATTACTCGGAAGTTATATACGGCAACAGTTGTTTTTTATGAAAATAAACACAGCCAGCTGCCAGTCATTGGGAGAAGCTAACCTATGCTAAGTATTAAGTGTCAGTGTGCTCGGGCTAGCTACAATGAGACCGCAAACCGGGTACTCATTCACTATTTCAAAGTTTACATATTTAGATTGCTTTTTACAGGAGTTTGTGCAACAGTGTACTAAAGCTTTCCTGCGTTTCTATTATGACCCAACTATTTTTTGTAGACGCTTGGTAGCCTTGGCTAACCTGTACTTACATAACAAAGACGAAATACTAAAACAATACGAATTACCCGAAGATAAATTCGGCAGCAATTGTGTTTCATTAGGATAAACGCAAAGCCAGCCTCCAATCATTAAGAGAAGCTAACCTATGCTAACTGCGCGTATAAGTGTCAATGGGCTCGGGCTAACTGTGTAGCCGGGTTAGCTACAATGAGACAGCAAACCGGCTACTCACTCACCGTTTCAAAGGACTTACACTACAACTGTCACAACAACACACAATCACACCACCTCACGATAACTGTAAACAAACTTTGAGACTCTATAGATAAGTATGATGTTTCCTTCATAACATACCAATGAAGTCACCTAAACAGCAAAGAAAAAGCCACTTACATGATCAATACCGTCCACCTCCATCTTGAATTTTCTACATCCGCTTGACAGAAACCGTTTCCGGCAGAGATTTTTTTTGTATAAAAATTAAAAAAACCGCACATCGCCATCTACAGGTCTGGTTTAAATTTGCACTATTTAATATCAGGAGCGTCATCCCAGTTATTAAAATCACACACTTTTCTAATTTAATGAAGCTAAACTGGTCTTCAAAGCTTAATTCGTTGTCACAGTCAATACTAGGTGACATTTATCAGCATGAACCTTTGCTTTTGTGTCAGCAAGCAACTAGACCAGCATGAACACACACACAAGAAAAAGGGCGTGCTCTGCAATCTTCTTCTTCTTCTTCCATCTTCTCCCTTTAGGGGTCGCCACTCGCCACAGCAGATCATCTGCCTCCATCTTTTCCCCCCATTGTGTCCTCTTCTGTTACACCGATTATCTTCATGTCCTCCTTAACAGCATCCATGATCCTTCTCTGTGGTCCTTTTCCTCCAAAAATAATAATAAACTAAGGCTCCAAGCAACACTGAACGGCCCCCCGCTCCCCCATGCCTGCTGGGGTGTGGAGCGACCACAGTAGGCCCTATTGAGAGGCCACCAATAATTTGTCATATGAAAGTATAGCAAATGTAGACCATATCCTGAAACCTTCATGTAAATGAAAACGTTTGTTACTGAAGGCATACTTTGTTGTGACGGCAGGTGGTGCGATGACTGGCTTGTCGGGTAAGCATCGTGGACTAGTTGGCCCTAAAAAGATGATGGAAAAGAATATAGACAGGGTGGAAGCCTGCTGCATGCTATTCCTTCCTCTAAAATTAGTAATTTCTTATAATGTGAGATATAATGCTGCCCTCAGTTCAAAGTCCTTAATCACTTTCTTCTTGTCCTCTTGTCATTCTTCTTTATTGCAGTTCAAAGCTCCTCAGCAAAGTTCAAAGTTCCTCTATGCAGCCCTGCAAACATACTTTTGGCCACTACTATGGTTGCCACGGTAACAGATCAAAGGAAGGTGAGGGTGACATCTGTTTGGACAGAGCTGGCAGCAGGGCTAGTGGGAACACTAGTGGATACAACAAAGCTTCACATCAGTCTCAACATTACCTAGGAAACAATAACGAGAAAGTAAGAGTGTAAACACTCTAAAAAAGAGACAATAGAATAATCATTTGTAAGTATGTTTATTGTAAAAAATACTCCAAATGTATAAAAGATAAAGGCCTTTGATTGATACACCGCATACACAAGCTGTACAAAAAACAAGACACATTTGTCAAAAGAGTCTTTATAACAAAAAACTATCTGATAATATGAAATGTTTTTGACAAATTAGAAATATTTTCTTAAAAAAAAAAAAACCTCAACAGGATTCAACCAAAAGTCAAGTTGCAAAACTGTTGAACCGGTCCCTGCCACAGTTCCTCTTCCTGGCATTAAACATAATAATAAAACACCCAGCAACAAAGAAAACACAACATGTAAACATTCAAGAAGTACAAATAACTGCTGTATTATGGCTCAACAGAGTGGATTCCCCTCTTTGTATAAGTAATGTTCCTAGAACAGTTTTCCTAGCAATCCCCAAGAAATATTTCAAATCAAATGATAAATTCACTAATACAAAACAGCACCAATACCTGAAAGGTCACCATCAACATCAACAGCTTACTAACAAAGTCTATATAGATATGTCATAAATTCCTTTATAAGGAAAAAAAAAAAACATTTTAAAATGGAATTTTGAATTCCTTGTATAAACTTGGACAATAAAGCCAAGTCTGATTCTGATACATTAAAATGGAATTCTTAATTCTAACATTTCTCCTCAGTACTGAGATGTTAGCAGAAATCAGGCTTAAGGTTATGGCTTTATTATCACACAGAATCAGCAGCGACGCTCACAATGTTTTTAACATAGTGTACCATAAACAAAACATAAGGCAAAGTTATTTGAACGGCTCAAAATAAGAGACAATGCAAAGCAAATGTGATATCAAAGATGTAAATATCAATATGTAAATAAGCTCTAAACTCTCTAAAAGAAGAACAAAGGCACAAGGTGGTTTCTCATATCAGTGAGAATGGCTTTATGAACACAAGCTGCAACATAAGCTTGTGCCTTCCAGGCTAACTCCAATTTGAGCAAAATGGATAGTTCAGGTTTTGAAGTGAGGTTGTGGTATTGACACATAGTTGGTGCTTAACAAAAGGCTCACCTCATAGAACATATGCCAGATTAAGTGCATTACACAGCTTTTTCAACAGCTTAAGTTTGTGTAGCTCGGTAAACTGCTCACTCTCACACACCAAAGTCCATAGAGAAAATCGCAAAGCACTTTTAGCTCATCGGGGATACGGGAGCTTTTCAACTGCTCCCTTGAGTGGTAAATTTGTGTCACTTAGATCAACCCACACAAATACAATCACTGAAGTCACAAAATAATACGTATCAACTTACTGATTGAGGCAGCAGTGGCTTAACAATTCCTGTGTGTCTTGATGTAAAATTGCTGATTTTCTCCATGGACTTTAGTTTAGGAGAGTGAACATTTCACAAAGCAAAGCAAACTTCAGGTTCTGGTTATAAAAAGCTGTCTAACGATGAGATAAATTGAATAATTGAATTTTGAAATTCTGGGTTCAAGGTGAACGGAAGACATATAGCACTGTACCCCAGTGTTCATGCAACCAGAGTTCAAAAAAAGCTGAACTATCCCTTTAACATTTGACACATAAACTCAAGTTGGCTTGAGCGCTTCTGGAATGTGTTTAGGTTAGACGGATCCCCAGCACCTGCTCCAACTCCTGTCTCCTTTGTTGCACCTAAAACAGCGCAAAGATTACAGTTACAAAAAATGAAGTAGAATGTACAGTAGATTATTTAAATGAAGACTGTGTGGTTGCTTACTTTGGAGTAAACGTATCTGCCCACTGCCTCTCGTACCCAGGGTGCCTGGTAGAACTCAGTTCTCCTCTCCTCCTCTGGGTTTCCTGCCACATCTGTCATCAACTGATGAAAAGGGAACATATTGTGAATAAGGAACCATAATATCATGAATAAAATAAATTATATCACACATATAAACCCTGCTCTTCACTAATATTTGAGACTTGATTGATATTTGACACAAGATCATGATTTACTGATTCACTAAGCAAGCACACAATGTGCAACTGACCATATAATTTAAACTGATGCTAATTTTGGCTACATTTCTTTGCAGCTTCTAATAATGAAGTGATACAAATATATAGTTATGAAACTCAAGAAGGAACTACAGTAAAATGGATGAGGTGATCTATGGAAAATAATTATGTCTACTCTCTGAGTAGCTTCTGAGCAGCTTCTCAGTACATGGCAATGTATTTAGCTGCTTCAATAGCCCGAAAGTACAGTAGTCAGGTGGAAACGTACCTGTAGAGGGCAGCATACGACCTCAAATGTGTAGATTTTTTACATTTTATTTTTTTAACTTGGGAAAGGGACCAATAATAGGAAACATTTGCTAGTGTCTTGATGAAGATACAGGGATCAAAAACAACATGCAAATAACATGTAAGAGGAATAAAGAACAATTTTTGTGTCTTCGAAAAACATATGAAACCTGTTAACTTGAAAACAAACTACTAAATGTAACGTTGAGTATATTGACAGCAGAACGTGGGTTTTTACCTTCAGATCTCTGCTCTGAGACTTGAGCCAGTCCTGGATGAATTCCTGAGGATTATTACTGAAGCTCAGCATGAAGTCTCTCTCAGTCTTTAGCTGGTTGATGTACTCAATTGTCTCGTGGATCTGAAATCAATAAATATGATCTTTATTTTCTCTTTTTATCAAGGTTCCCCTGAAAAAAGCCAAGCAGTGAAGAACTAACAGCCTTTTACCTTCATCTCGAGGGCAGCAATTTCCTGTTGGTTGGTTGTAGAGGACAAGAAACTGTTCATCTGTCCCTTCAGTGGGTCGTCCACTTCCACGTCAATGTCATAACAGGCTGTCTTCTTCTGATCTGTGGGGTCCACGCTGCTCAGAGACAACACAGGCGTGAGACAAAGTAAACACTATTCTTGTCTATCTATAAATGTATGTACGTTTTTTTTTCTAGTGTATATTTTTTAAGGACCAGAGGGACCAAGGGACATGCTATTTTGATTTCTCTGTGTGTCATATATTGTATATTGACTTGGCTTGACTTAATAATTAACAGTTTATGCAAATTGGACTATGGCTGAAAAGGAAATCTAGCAAAATGTAAATCTTTATACATGGATTTACAGAGAACAAACCTTTGAGGAGAGTAAAGGCCACATGTGAAAAAAGGGCAAGAGAAAATGATAAACACTCCCATACCTAATCATGTGATTGATAATGATGGGGTCAGGGTGGTGCAGCAGGCCGGCCAGCTTCATGGGAATCTCAGAGAACCTCATGCGAGGACAGCCAAAGATCTGAAAAGCATTTAGATTAAAAAGATAATGTCTGACCTGAGAAACGTTATGCTTTATCTTCACACCATCAGTACAAAACATGAAAACTTTAAATAAAAATGTAGCACATTTTTTCTTTTACTGTATCAAAGTGCTTTAAAGTGATTGCTCAGTTTTTTGTTGTTTTTTTTGACTGTGATTGTAACTGATTCTGCGCTGTGCAGAGAAACAACCTGAGACATGGCTGCCAGTGGGAACACACAAAAAGAGATTTTTTTTTCTCATTATTAGACAGCCTTTCCCATCTGGAATCCAAAGTTTGTGAAGTGCTTACTCTCCTGCACCAAAGTCCATAAAAAAATGTGCATTATTACCTTGAGGGACACAGGATTGCTTCCTTGTTTGGTATGTTTGAATTACTGGAATTCAAAGTTTCAAAGATGAAAAGATGAAATTCAAACACCTAAGGTACAAAATAAAACATTTGCACTTAGTGCTTCAGGCTCCAGTGGACCAACAACTCCTGTGTGTTGTGAGGTAAAATTACTGATTTTCTCTATGGACTTTGGGAGTGAGCGGTTTACAAAGGACACACATTTGGAAAAAATGAGATAAAGCAGTAGTTATAATCTTAAGATTTAAGCAGGCATATATTTTATTAGTTAGCTGGCTAAAACTGTGCCTTGTGTCCCCTCTGGTAGCCATGTGAGACTCTGTGTCACAGGCTGGTTCTTGCCCACCCAGGGAGTGCAACCAATGCTGTATGGAAGATATGGCTGTACTTCAGACATTAAGAATTACTATACCTTTAAAGTATTTTGAAACTTTGATGTAATGTAGGATGGGAATGTATGCTTTTATTACTTGTCTGAAGTAGCGATTGCAGTTGATGTATTCCTTCTCATGACCATCCTGCAGCTTGTTGTTCTTGATGTAGAGCCAGAGAGCTTGCATGATGCTGGCCCGTGTCTGTGTGTGCACGCCCAGCAGACGAGCCAGCAGTGGATCCAGTTTATATTGAGGTGGCTGGAAAAAAAAATAAGTTAAAACCAGGTTGATCAAGTAATAAAAAACTGAAATGCAAACAAGTTAAGTTAAGTTAAGTCAAGTAAAGTATGTGGGCGTGTGCACATACCTGGTGGTCAAGCATGAGCAGTAGGGTGCATTTCACATTCACATCACCGGGTCTTTTAACCTGGAAACCGTCAGTCTCCTGAGTGGTGGGCATTCTATGCCACTGTAAAATAAAAACACATAAAACATTATTTAAGTTCCTTTTCTAAATTCTCTAACATTTTAGTCTGGGTTTGTCAAATGTTAATAAAACTGACTTATTTATTTACACTATGTAAATAAGTCCCTATGAAAACCGTTGTCAACACTATGCAACTTTTTCCAGCCTTTTAAAATCACAACTTAAGAAATGTCGTAACAAGGAGAATGGAGCCTTTTTCATTCCTACTCAGTATCTCTGTCCTTGTTCTATGTAAAACCCCCTTTTTCACAGGTCAACACCCACTAACATCTGGCTGGTTTCTGCTAAGAAAGACACAGGCTTTTATTGCCACCAACTTTTAACAGCAATAATGTTAACAGGACAAACTGTTTAAGCAGTGATCTAAAATGGTTCAGTTGCCGTTAAGTTTATTGGTTGAAGTAAACAACATATGCAACGAGTGTAACACCGACTGTGTTCTCTATAGTTTTTTCTTATATTGTGTGTTGCATGTTGGCACTTTTATGGTGCATTTGTGACACTGAATATAACGTTAATTGGCAATTTTTAGACTGGGCTTACCAATGTTCGTTTTGTTTATGACTGCAATGATTAATCACTGAATCGATTAAGAATCAATCCCTACATTAATCGTCATGTTTTGATAATCAGGTATTCGGTTTGAGTGTTTTTTAATTATTTTACCTAGTTTCTCTGCATTTTCAGCTTCTTAAAAAAGTGAATATTTAACAACTGTCTTAAATGATACGATCACATGTGTACAGCTTTAAGCTTAGGTGTGGGCTATCTATCTATCCTTTTTAAAGCAGTGGGAGTAGAGATTTGAATTAGAGATGAGCATCGAGTATTCACTTGATTGTAAATTGTAAAAAGTCGATCAGTTACTGTGGCTATTTGTGTTATATTAAAAAGATACAAATGTTTTATGCAATCAATGATTGCATTAAAGAAATAAATGTTACTACTCCTATGATGACATAAACTTCACATGCAGTGAATATTCAAAATAGAATTTTTGCTAAAGATTCCTATCTCTAAGTTGAATCAGTACGTTCCTCTGGACTATTTTTCTTCTTTTACCTAAACACAAAAAACCACATGTGTAATTGTATTCAGACTGGGGGAATCAAGTCCAATCACATGTGGCCAGAGGAGATGGATCCAGGACACATTTTAACTCTGATAATGGTTTTGATTATAAAATTGTAGCCATCTGAGTGAGTTCTTGAAATATTGAAACTGCTTGATTAAACATGTGTTCTCAGTAACGCCCTGTCCCCCAGACAGTCAAAGAGGATCATGACGAAAGAGCAACAGCTTGACTAATTCCACCTCAAGGCTGTGGCTTGTGAATCAGCAGCAATCTTAACTGTTGGTTGTATTAAATGCTCATTGTGCAATACCTCGACCAAGTGGTTGTCAGGACCATAGAGCTCCTTATCAAGCTCAATCACCAAGCTCTTGAAGAAAGATGAAAACTTCCTCTTCTGCTTGCCAGGCTACAAACACAAAGCATATAAAAAGAGTGTGAAAAACAGAGCAACAACAAAACAAGGTTGGTATCTGTGTCTCCTTATTGTGCTGAGTCAGTCTACATTGCTGCGCTCTGACCAAACTGGAGATGGCGAGGCATGAAGAACTGTAGAGAACGAGAAAAAGCTGTTGCTCCCCCACCTTCTCCCCAGCCCTGTCAAACTGTTTGCACAACACGACCCCTCTCCCTCCTCTCCTGCACATCCCTTTTTTCTTTTTCTGTTACTCCAGGCAAAACTCCTACACATGCCTTACCCTGTGAGCCTGAGGGAGAGAAACTAACAGAAAAAAATCCTTCATGTGGTCTGTCTGTGATGACAATGAATGAGTTTAGCTTGAACTGATAGAGAGAGGGGAGACATGTCAGCTCTTGGAATGTAAAGGCCAATGGTTTCAATTCCTTGTTTCAAAAGAGAACATGTGTGTGTGTGTGTGTGTGTGAGTGTGTGAGAGAGAGAGAGAGAGAGAGAGAGAGAGAGAGAGAGAGAGAGAGAGAGAGAGAGAAAGAAAGAAAGAAAGAAAGAAAGAGAGAGAGAGAGAGAGAAAGAGAGAGAGAGAGAAAGAAAGAAAGAAAGAAAGAAAGAAAGAAAGAAAGAAAGAAAGAAAGAAAGAAAGAAAGAAAGAGAGGGGGGGAGTCATGGGGTGGAGTGGGAAGAAACACACATCTGGTTGCGTGGTTGAGCCAAGGACACAGGCCAGCCTGAGCTGAGTGACTGACTGTGGAGTTTTTCAGAAACAGAGACAGAAATACTTGGGAGTCAGACCGCAGTGTTGTGAAACACTCAGAGCAAGAATATTCTGATCTAAAATGCCGTGTTATTCACATACTTCCTCCAAGAGTTTGCCCTCCACTCTCAGCTCCCACGAGGACACCTTCTCTGCCTCCTCACCCTCAGGCTTGCTGGGTGTGTAGGTGTTGGAAATGTAGATCCTGAGTTTGCGTTTTTGCTGTGACACAGAGACATATCATGACTTCAAACTGTTTCTTATATTGCTTCCACATTCATTTAGTAAGCAGACTTTATATTTCAGTGGAGAAAACATTTTAAAAGGCATTTTGAGACATGGACATCTGAACAAGGTCCGAAAACAAGCCTCTGGCCATTCACATACGTATACCGCCAGTCAAATTTTGGACACACATTCTCATTTAATGTGGTCCAAAGGTGTGACTGGTAATGTATACTAAACATGACTGGCAATTAGTTTTATCATCATCAAAAAATCTGATGATGCATGACCATGAAGAGATACCATAATGGGCTTTTTGATGGCTTCCTGAATCTCCATGCGCTTTCGGGCAATAGTCTGGTCCAGTTTCCTTTCAAAGGCTAAGAGGTCCATGTAGGCCTGGGACTCGGGGACCAGGTCACGAATCTGAAGAGCCAAAAGGTAGTAAAGTAGTGTTAAAGTATCAATGGAATACAGAAAACTATCAACAAACTGGGTCATACTTTCTGCGTTCCATATCTGCAGGTAGTTGTACTTAATAATAAACAACCATGGGTGGATGACACGGACACATGAAAAGTATGACTCAGGCCTAAGTTAAGAATGAGAACCCAAAAAACTTCTTACCCTCTGTGGCAGAACCTTGTCTGCCATCTTGCGTCTTTTTGCCCTGAGGAAGACATAAAATATATATACAGTACATGATATGAAATATGTTGATTTCTGAAAACTTCAAAACATTATGACAACATCTTGGCCAGTTCTAGCTCTTCATTACCTCCATTCAATAAGCACCTCGGTCTGCAGTATCACTGATACTGTCCTCATAAAAGCAGACCTGTCTCTACAATTAAATTACATAGTTCTCCCTCATCTTGTCTCCATTTACTTAAAAAGCTCTTTAAAGAGAATTGGTGATGTTGCATGTAGCCTAATGCAACTATACTGAGTCTGTTATGAAGTGCAAAACAAGAGGGTTATTGTGGATTAAAACTGCCTCACATACACAAACTGTCACATCTCTAAGTAATTTAGAGACAAAAATAGAAACTAGTGTCTGCTGCTTTGAAGGCACATGTCAGTCATGAGATACTGACCTACAAACATTTACAGCAACTACACTTTTATGACTATGCATTTGCCACAGTTGCCACAAAAAAAGATGCATTTACAGTTCATAGAAATTGTGAGGTACAGATATGAAAGCTAATGAAAACAATAATTAAAAAAATACTTGTTAGCTTCAAGTAGGGGTGATCAAAGTATCAATTTGGTGACATGTTGTCATCCTTCCTTGTGGAATACAATAATCGATACCAATATTATTAATATTTTAATTTAAAAATTAAAGTGTTCTAAAGTAAACAGTCCCTGCCACTTTCACTCGCTGGGTGTCTCTACTTCATGTCTCCTTTCGGTGGCACTGCTCAAATGAATGAGGGAAACTTGGGTGAAAGTTACCCAGCCAAAGAAAAGGGAGTTCACAGTGAAATAATAGCTGAGAATGCTACGTTAAAAGATGCCCCATCCGTGTTCAATACATAGTCTTTATGCACTTTGTTCTCTATGTTGTGAATAAATAAAAGAAATCCTGCACTTTTAACTTTTCAGACATTTTTTTTTCTACAGTTAGACAGTGATGTATCGCTATATGATTGTTTTGCAATGTATTAGTTATCACAGAATCGTTGTTACATGATATTATTGGTATCATGGACCAAGTATCGCATATTGTATCATTTCGTGAGGTACCCTTTGATCCCCACCCCTATTTTCAAGTAATTATACATTCCCCTAGTTCCCCTAAACCTACAAACTGAACCTAGAGCCATTCAATAAGTAAGCATAACAATATATTGTCAGTGGCAAAAAATAAAGATATTTAAACACGTCACTTGTTAGAGAAAAGAATCAACATATTTATGACCATTTTTATATAAACAAAATTTAAGTGCCGTTCTCTGATTTGGCGCCAGGCTGTCTTAGTCAATCATCTTCAGCATTCTCCCTCCTCCTCCTTCACTCAAACATGAAAACACTCTCACTTCTCCACTTTACCCTCGTCTGAGGCCTCCTCCCATTGCCTCCTGCTGCTGCTGTTGATGTTGATGGAGGATCCGCTTCCTTGAAGCGTCCATGCTCGGAGGCCCCATGCCTGGCCGCATGGACATGTTCCCACCGCCATAAGAAGGACCCGGCAGCTGACCTCCCATCGACCCCATGGGGCCCCCGACCCTATTAGGTGGCATTCCTGGGCGCTATAGACAAGTATTGGAAGCTGAAGATATCATCACCTTCAAAACAGTGTTTGTACACTAAAAACATGATGCTGTTTAACCAATATGCTTAAATATTCACTCCTTTCGCGTTAAAACATATTTTATCAAAATACATATGATACATATGATTACTATCCATATAATGGCATTTTATTATTGGTCCACCGCAGAAGATTTCTAGATAGTATATTATCAATATGATGTGATTTTGATATCATATTTAAAATTAAATAAAGCATCATAAAATAATTAGACGGAGGATAGAAGTTGGACAGGATCATATTGAGCAAATTTCAGGGACAGCAGAGTCAGGGTTGAGATGGTTTGGTTACATGCAGAGGAGAGACAGTGATTATATTGGACAAAGGATGTTGAAGATGGCGCTGCTGGGCAGGAGGAAAAGAAGAAGACCACAGAGAAGGTTCACGGATGTTGTCAAGGAGGACATGAGGAAAGTTGGTGTAACAGAAGAGGACACAAGGGAGAGGACAGGATGAAAGCAGATCATCTGTGGGGACCCCTAAAGGGAGAAGCCAACAAATAAGAAGAAATTGGCCCTTGAGTCTTTGGATGCTATTTTACAGATGATTTCAAGGAGAAAAGTGTAGTATATAATATATAATATTTAATATATAATATATAAAGCAACAATATGATGTTTTGGAATTAAAGTTCTAATGGAAAGTTTCTGTAAACTCACCAGGAAGTTCCCACTCCTTTACAACCGTAGACATGAAATGTATATAGAGTATGTTGTACTATGTCTAATGTCAACACTGCTGTAGGCTTTGTTTGGCCTGGTCTTCCAAGTGCAAAACGAATATCTAATCCCTTATGCCTCCAACTGACAAAAACAAGACAACTACAACAAAGCATGTCAGCTATAGGAGCTAAAGGACGGAGAGTTGCAGATGGTGTTGGTGGCAAAACTGGGATAACAAATATGCAGGTTTAGCACCCACAGATGGTGCTAATAAAACACTAATATTTGTTTTCAAAGTCACAGGAGTTTAGCTGAGGGCGGCCATGTGAGGTTCAGCACTTACACACGCACTGTAACACTTTTCAGATACTCAAACCAGTTTTTCAGTGTTCCCACACATTTTTACCACTTAATTTTTAAAACGTTTTTTCACAATATTTACCTATGTAACAATTATCAATCAACAATTATTAATTATTTGAGAAATTAACTGATTAATCAATAAAGAAAAATTATATCAACATCCACTGTGACATGAATGTGAAAAAATGTGTTCATTTCACTACAGAAGAAAATAAAATTACTTCTGCAGTTGGGCACATGCAGAGAAAAAACATATTTATCAGTATTGGTTATTGGCCCATGTACTCCTGATATGTCAGCAGAGAAATCGTCTTTAAAGAAAGATATCTTTAGATACAGTCTTATATCTAGTGTTTATAACAACTTAATTGGTTTTATTTTGTAGTTCGGCAAAAAGGTCAATATAGTACATCCTTAATAAAAGCAGAAAAATGAATACATTCCCAAACTTTTTAATGACAACTTTTTTCACAATCCAAACATATCCACCATGCTTTCATTCTATATTTAAAAACTTACAAAAATAATTAATACAAAATCAAAATGGTTGAAAAAAAACATTTAGTAATTGATTAATGATCGAAACCCTACTATTTATTGCAGCCCTTCTTGAATGTTATAACTATGAAAGAGGGTAATTACAGTGTCTAATGCGGAAGTGGAGGATATTTTTGGACTGATGAGCCAAATGCTCGTCCTTACTTTGGTATCTGTGTTAGGTGACTTATTTTAAGCCAAACCTCGCTTTTGCTCTGAAAAGCCATAATGTGTTTGTTATACGAACTTGGCACAGCCAGAGTTAACATCATCCACACAACCCTGCGCTCAGCGCCAACTTTCCCTCTTTAAGATAGATACACGAGGCAGAAGACTAACCTGCAGGTACTGGGGAGAGTGGTTCATGCTGCGGGGGTATCCTGACAGAGGCTGCGGCAGTCCTGGCATCCTCATGCCCGCCGAATGCCCCACATTCATGGGGTTCACACTCGGGTTCATCGGGGGACCCGTGAAGCCTCCTCTTGATGCCATCTTCTGGCTTCACAAGTGGTTAAAATCGTTGCTTTTTGAATCTAATTTCACGTCAAGCACACGTGTAACACACGGGCTAAATGAACGCCGCTAGCACAAGTGGCAAAGTGTTCCGCTTCGATAAGAGGGTTTTCGCTCAACAGTCGCAGCTTTGACAGCGCGCACTGTCAACAAAAAGCTAGCTAACGTTAGCTCCCCTTCTCTCACACTCCTCCGCTTCAGTTCCGGGATTTGTTTCAACCGACAACAGCAGCGACTGTCACCTCCTCCCCTTCTCCTCTTTGGACATCACCGAGTCGCCGCTCTGTCACTGTAATGCCGATGGAAAAACATTGAACCGAAACACGACAAAATATGCGACTTTAGCGAATAAAGAAGTTGACTTTTAACTGCCTACTCTCTCTTACACTCTTACACACACACACACACACACACAGGGCTACATGTTCCATTTAAGGGCGTCGGAAATTTCACAGTTTCTCCCCAGGGCGTGAACAAACTTTTTATTTATTTTTAATTTTTAAAAAAGTTTAAACTGTTATGCGGCTGTAATGGTAATGGTTATTTTCTTGATTAATCAAAGAATCTTTTGGTTCATAAATGTCAGAAAGGTGTCGAAAAATGTCGATCTGTGTTTCCCAAAACCTGTAAATGATAATGTTCTCAAATATCTGGTTTTGTCCACAAAACGACATTGAGTCTTAAAAAATGTCTTTCTTGTGTGGAGCGAAGAATCCAGAAAATACTCACGTTTAACAAACTGAGAAATCAGGGAAGTTGTTTTATTTAAACTATAATCTATTTTACAGTTACAAAAATGCTCAAATTAACAAGATTGTTGAAGATTCATTTAGTAATCGACGAATAAGTGATTAATTATTGCAGTCCTTGAGTAATATATGTAAAGGGGAAAATCTTTACTTTCTTATTCTTTCTTTCACCCACTTTTTTAAACTGTAAACTATGGATTTTTTTAAAGGGTGACAAACAACTTGCAATTTATTCTTGTTTATGACCCCTTCCACGTTGCTGATGTCAAGTTTCAGGCATTTTTACTCTCAAAGTGTGGAGAAAAAATAAAAGTCAGTGTTTCTGCAACTTTGTTCAATACTGAAATCTGTAATTTTCTACTGTAAAATATTCATTTAAAGTAATCCTTACAAGACAACAAAGGTCTTCTGTGTTTACCATCTACAATCGATAATAGATTTACTCCATTATTCAGCTCAAAATCCCTCGAAGAGGCGTAGTTTAATTACTGTAATGCCTAAAAATCATTGGATCGACAGCACCCCCTGTTGGCAATTTGGTTTAAGTACCACACAAGGGCATGGGACAGGTAACAAATCATTTATTATGCTAGAGAGATGAAAAAAAAATCTGAGCCATGATAGCAGCAATTCAACTATTGGAACATTTACACTATCAAATTATACAAATGATATATGTAACCCGTTACAATGTAAACACATGATACAAAGACATGTTTGAATGGTAGAAAACAACCCAATCTGTCAACAGGTGGAAAAAATAATAAAGAAACAAAAACAAAAAAAACAAAATACGAGTTTCTACAGTTGAACGACAATCCCACACACACACAAACCAGTGATGGTGGATGTGAAAATAAAAAAGACAAACCACTTAATAAAGATTGTCTTTGACATTATTTTTTTTCCCCAAAAGGATGAGGTGAGGAAATATAAGTATGCCTAATGCCTATTCATTTCTGTATTTTTAAGAAACATAATACATATGTGCACACACAGCTGTCTCTGTGCAGTCACATTATATACTGTGATATTCATTATTACGCAGCAGAGAAACAAACAAAAAAAAAGAAATGGTAGATGGTGTAGATGGTGCAATGATTTTGTGGAGAAAACAAACTGTCAAGTATACAGTAGGAGGTCTGGACTGCCTCTGTCTGAGGAGCAGCAAACACCATACAATGTCGCTCATGATATCAAGGTCCACTGATATCACATCGTAAAGAACCAAAGGGTAAGTGTTCTTGGTCTCCTAGTGTGTATGTACACACCATACACACACACAAACACACACACACAATGGAAATAGAATGTGTGTTTGTGGACAACTGTGTTATTGTGGGAATGTCTCGTCTTTCATCAGCATGCGCGGGCTCTCCTGGTTGTCCATGCGACGTCTGGGACCCATCATGCCTATGGAAAGACAAACGTGAATTGTGGATTCACTTAAATTACACACTGAAACATTTGGGCAGGATTCATTGGCAAAAATTGAATACATTACCAATAAGTATATTTGTAGAAGTGTTTAACCACATGAAAATAAAGAGAAAAACCTTTGTTTATGTGCTTTAGGGAAGGTTAATGTTTTAATGAAGACTGCCATGTTTCTACAGCAGCCATTTTTTTTCCAATAGTTAAAACAAGTTTTCTGGTTTTTCAGCTTCTTAAATGTGAATATTTAAACTACTCGATTAATCGAGAAGATAATGGACAGATCAATCAATAATGGAAAGAATAGTTAGTGGTAGCCCTACAAACAACATACATTTCACATTTTGTAACCAAAGCTTGCAACGCTTAATTGGCTCTGCCCACATAAACCAGATTCATCAACAGAATATGGAGGAAGTTATGAAAAACTGTTTAGTGAAATCCAAAGTGCTTGTTTTTAAGACAACCTGTTTTTCCTCATGTCCCTGCTGGAATGAGACTGAGGCTCTAGGACATACATTTTATTTTTATTTAAACCAAACAATGACAAACTCCAATAAACTGCATGTACTTACTGTTTTTATGCTTGAATGATTTTGGTCTTCTGGGTGAGTTTGGATTCTGGGGTGAAGGAGAGAGGAAAAAATGTTTTGTTCACATGACAAAAATAAATAAATAAATCTGGAATAATAGGGTTCTTTTTGCATTCTTCATATACTGAAACACACCTTATCAGATTTCCTCTTCTTGGCTGTAAAAGAAAGACAATTTTTTCTTTTAGATTAAAAGCATTCAAACTAATTGTATGTGCTTCAACAATCAACATCTCACTGATGCTCTACCTTTCTTTTCTGCCCCATACGACCAGTCATTATCATTGACGTCGTCATTATCCTCTTGGTCGCTCTCCGATTTGTTGTTTGTGTTGTTACCAGTGACTATTCTGTAGAAGAGATGTACGATAGATTTTAGAAATGCTTATGAGGAATAAAACAAAGCCAATGGTGTTTAAATTATGTGTTATTAATCTTTTTATCTGACCTAGTATAGCAGGTGATATATATATATAGCAATATTGTGACACTTTATGTGTAAGTATCCAGTCTCAGCCAGTCAGCATACAGGCCTAACATTTTAGTATTTGCACTCAATGTATATTTGTTACTTTTACTTTTATTTGTATATTGTTATGTATGTTGATGGATAATGCAATATGTTGTGAAGCTAAACCTATCAAACATTACATGGTGTAATATCCACATACATGCTTGTGTGGAAATGAGCATAAATACTGCGAGGATGGCCGCACGCTCGCGTTACCTGCGGTTCGCTATGCGGCTGCTGTTGCGTCCCATCCCCAGGCACTTCTCCAGGTGCGGAGCAAAGCGTGAGGCAGCGATGCTTCGGCTGCAGTTGGGACAGACGCATTCTTTATTTTTCCACTGGTTGTACACCTGGCCGAACACATCCAACCCAGGCTGGTCCACAATTTCTGCAAATTTCACAGCATTTGGTTTCATTGTACACAACCCTCGTGACATTTTACAGAGTGATTTCATTTCCTGAGTGTGTTGCCATCATGCCTTTGTCGTTCATTAGTCTATGTTAGGTCAATATGGACAACAAACTGAATTCAGGCAATGCGCAGCATCACCACATAAATGTAATGACATGGCTGAGAGATAACAGAATACTCACCAAAGTCCCTCATGCTTTCTTGGTCCGTGTCCTCCAGGAAAAAATAGCCCTGCTTGACAGCCCGGTGGACCTCGAAGCAAAGACCCAGGCACGCATCCTCCACCAGGTCAGACAGGATGTCCTGAGCCAGGCCCTGATGTGGTAGGATCAGGAAACACAGACACAAAACAGGTCATTTAATTTGTACACTCATCAGCCACAAGAAAACATGAAAAACTGATTTTACATTACTTAACTAAAGGTAAACTAGTAAAATCTATACTTAGTGAAGTCTATGACATCTTAAGAAATGCTGCTTGCTGCTGTAACTTGTTTTCTGGCTGTAGACTAAAGAAAAATGGCACTTTGTTAGACGCTCACTCCTCCACCAAAGTCCATTAATAAAATCAACTATATTACATGAAAGCATGCAGGAGTTTGTGATCCACTACTGCCTTCTAATCAGTAAGTTCAAGTGTATTATTTTGAGACTTTGGTGATTGAAATGTATTGTTTGGATTTAAAAAAAGTCAAACAAGCTTACAAAAAAGGCAGCAATAGACCAGCAGCTGATATGTCTTTATAGTTAAAAACGCAGATTTTATCTATGGACTTTGGTGTAGGAGCGTTAGTGGTTTACCCAAGTTCCATTTCCAGTCAGAAAATAACCTGAACAATCACTTTATTGTAATGGCTGATCTCTCCCTCTGTGTGTGTGTGGCTTATGCTCTACTGTACCTCCAGCTTGCTGTTGTCCAGGCTGGACATTGAAACCTCCTCCATTTTCATTTGCCAGAACTATGAGATGAGCCGACACTGCTGTTGTCATGCTGTAGCGCAGCAAGCATTGGCCAGAACAGGGGCTGCAGCAGGGGAAACAACATGCACACAGGGCGAGACAGACAAGAGAGTTTAGCCATTGAATCTTGATTCTTCATCTTCTGAATTACATGATTCTTGTTATTAATCCTGTATTTTGAACAGTTAATGAACCCACATTTTAAAATAGCTTCCCATGAGTCATAATAGTTTTCAAATGAAAAAAAAAACTGCAGTCATAACAATTTCCACTTCGATGTTCCTTGATGGTTTGATGATTTTAGCTTTGTGTGTATTGTCAAACTATCATGAAGTCCCCTGCACACTTCTCTCTCCAGCTTTTCGTTGAATTTTTTCTCTGCCCCATTAACTTTGCTATGGCTTCTTGATACTGTTATGTAAAAAAGCTTTTGTTTCCATTTACAATATTTCCAAATCTGCATAATAAACATACACTATTGAAAAAAAAAACTATATTGGTTGACCTCTACAGTAGGTGGTGCATTTGGAGTGACAGTGGCAAAGAAAATTGTGGAAAAGTAAGAAAAATTCTCATAGGTAATAAATGGAAAGGCTAAGGAGATGTTGTTATGTTGTTTGGCTGAGACTGTGTGCTAAAGCTTTTCTGTATGTAAGAAAAAAATCTGTAAACTTTCCCCATTTGAAATGAATGGAAAGTGCAGATGAAATTCCTTTGCCTTGGCGAAATGCCGTGTAGCAATCAGCAGGAACGTCCAAACATTTCCCCTGAGATACTTTGTAGTTAGTACACAGTCTGGTCTCTATGAGTGTGTGCGAAGCAACTACTTACAACTTACACGGTGGTGGACAGTGGCAGTCAGAGAGACACAGAGACACGCAGCGTCCCCACGTTATAACCTAAAATAAAGAAGAGACAAAGAAGTCAGACACAAGTACATACACATACACACACACAGGCGGTGGCTCCACGTTTCCAACACTGTCCCGAGCAAAGCAAAGCAAAGCTGAGAAGAGCCGAGCCGTGCCGTTCTGCTGCAGCAGAAAACAAAGAGCCAGGCTATGAATAGGTTGCTGGAGGAATTGGAAATGCCAAGAGGTTAAAGAGGAGAGGCGCTTACAGAGCTACAGCTACAAGCTAACCTGCTCTGTTTGTCCCGGGCAACACACTGAGCTCAGCGGGTACGAGACTATGTAGCACGTTATTGTGTTTTTTTTATTATAAAAGGAAACAAATGAGTGCAAAAATGAGGGTTGTCCGCGAACCAGGCAGAGCGAGCGAGCGGTGTTGCACTGCAGTGCGGCTGTCCGCCTCCCACCTCCCCGCACAAACCCTGAATGAGGAGCGGGGGCAAACAACGACGCGACGTGCGTTCATATAAAAGCCTCGGTAACCTGGAGTAGCACAATCACGGCCACGCAGATCATCAAACACTGTTTATTTACCTGTTTCGGCAGGCATCCATCTTTACGTCAGCCAGATCAGACAGTAGCAATCGATCCCGCGACACGACGACTTCCCAGCAGTGAGTGCTTCCTCTGCAGCACCGCCGGTGTATCACAGCAGCGGACATGGGCAATGTGGTCACATTCATCCGGATTCCTGCACACATGGGCTTCATATGATGCGACGGATCAGAAAGAGCGTTGGTACAGGCCAAACATTTAACATGTTTGTTTCCCAGTACCCGTTCTTTTTAATAAACAAGAGAAAAACTGCGTTCTATTTACATCGGAGGAAACTAAAGTGACGTCACCTCCAAGTTGGCCATATTCCAGTTGAGAAGTCAGAAAAAATAAATGACAAAATGTAAATGGGCTTGCAATTGTTTGCCCTCCATAGGAATACTACTTAATAAACATATTTTTTTATCTTGATGCAGCCATCTTGTAATCCTTTGTTGGGGTATGTGAGCTTCATCTGAATTTCTGAATTGGAAATCTGGCTTGACTCGGAAAGTTCCGACTTCCGATGACAACTGGAACGCACCATTACCTCACATATGATTACAAGATGGCTGCCATTCATACAAACACTGCTGCTTTTACTGTTAATTGCACTTCTATTTGTCTCATTTCTGTCACAGTAAATCAGTTGTATGCATAGCGCTGTTCAATTGTTATCAATGAAAAAACATATTACTGCATACATGTTTCCTGTATGCAATCCAATCAAGTGATTGAGAAACAGTTATACTGTATGCTCATTATAGCTTTGCTTAAACACCAAATCTAATGCTGGCCTAAAAAAATTTTTACACAGTACTATATTTATAAAAGGATGCATGGAGTGCATCCACTATCACAAATTTTAACCATTTTATATATTGATTGCATGGTTATGCAGTCTGTATTTATTGTTTGCTATTGTCTATACTGCTGTAACACAGCTAATCTCCCCCTTGGAGGATTAATAAAATTATATTCTATGACATCATTGATGCGATGTGTAGATTGGCAGCAGAAAAGTGATTGAGCCCATGACATTAAAAGGTTTTGCAGCATACAGTGCAAAACAGCCAGATACTATAACAGCTTTTTTCAGTATTCACTCAACTATTTAATATTAATGTTGTATTTTTACACTGTGCAATATAGATATATATACACACGTATATACACACGTGTATATATACACACACACATATACATATATATATACATACATATACATATATACACTATACTTGTACTATATACCATATGTATTTATTTTTCAATCACTTTTGTACAGAACAATATTAGCCCACCGGTTTTATTGAGTCAAATTACATGGCAAACAGAGAATAGCATTACTTTTGGCATGCAAGGTCTTCATAGTTTCCTGACAAAATTAGAGACCTATGATTTCCACAAGAATTGAGCAATAAAAATGGAATCAACTGGTAAAGGCAGAAACTTGCAGAATTTGCCACAATTACACCCCCCCCCCCCCCCCCCCCCACCCCCAAACCCCCCCCCCCAACACACAATGAACAACAGCATGCTACCAGGAACTGGTAAAATGTTAAAAAGGTGAATTCAAGAAAAAATAATTAAATAATTAATGAAAAAATAACTGAATTCGGAAAAAAATCAACAGATTTCATAGAGCTCTACACACTTAAGGGAGGGGTGAGCAGAAAAGTCCTCTATTTGTTACAATCTGCAGTCTCACCTTTAGATGTTACTAATTCTTACACACTACAGTTTTCTGTTTACCTCCTACTTTGTTTAATCTAATTATTTCGTTTTTTAAGTCACATGAGAATATTTTGGTTGTTAACCAAGGCTAGATTTTCATATCTTTCTCTTCTACTGAGATGTAAATGTTCTTCAATAATAAAAAGTGAAATGCTGATAGAGTCCGGCACTACTTTTAATTATTTTTTTATTATTTCTTCGTCATTTTTTACATACTTTATCCAAAACATTATTATGAGATACTAAATCTTAATTATTATATGATATCTCATAACTATGAGATGATACAACAAGGAGATTTATTACTATTTCATTAATTCTATTTCAAAAGGATGAGATGCTAAGTCATAATTATGAGATACTAAGTCATTATTGTGATATATTTAGTCCAAATTTTGAGATAGTGTCTCTTTATTATGACTTACTGTGCTGTATAATTATGATTGAGTCATAATATTGAGATACTATCTCATAATTATGAGATGCTTAGTCATAAGTTACATAAGTTACTCATAATAATGTATAACAGATAAGTAATAAAGTTATCATTTTGAGATGATTTCCTCTAATTATGAGTTGACAGTATTTCATAATTATGGCTTGAGTTTGCTTTCTTTAAAAAAAAAAAGTTGGCGGAAACAGGCTTCCATACTTTGGGGATTCAAAATAATATTATTTTGGACTCGTGGATGGATGTGACATTATTTTAACAAAATAAAGAGATTTTAAAGACGAAATATGAAATCATGTTTTTCTCCTTCAGTGCCTTTTTCCAAATTCTTCTAAGGAACCCTAACAAACCAAACTCACCTACCATAATGAGCTCACCTAACAAAATGTGCACTTTTAAGATTAAAGAACAGATAAAAGGATTGTCGTCTCCCATGTAGGGTCCAGCACTTCACATCCAGATGTGTAGCTGTTGTGTCATCTCGCTCTATGATTGGCTGACAGCAGAGGAAGGCGGGGGTGGTGCGCACTTCACTGTCCCTCCCGGCCTGTAGGAAAACGCAGATCTCTTCCTCACACGCACCGGTAGCAGTAGCGGCGGCGGTAACCCGTAGATAATTCGACTCAAACGGACTCTTATCAGTGGGGAAATTCATCCGACATGTCTGTGCTCAGCCTCATCGGCAAACAACTGAAGAGCCATCCAGCTGTAAGTCCTGAGCGCTGTCTTCTCACTGTTGTGAGTGTGTGTGTGACCCGGTGACATTGAAATGTACGTGGAGGACACGCCGTATGTGACGGCGCGCTCCCGTTTCTCCGCCTCTGTCTAATTACCTTTCTATTCCTGTGACATTTATTAAAAATATATAATCTTTATATGTCAGATTCACGGAGACAATGCGAAATAAGAGCAGAACATTAGGGAGGAAGCGCTACATTCTCGCGATGTTGAATTCCTCGGCAGCTGGAGTCTCAGTTCGGATAAAACGATTGATTAAAGACAAATATTAGAATAATGCGACTCCTATTAATCAATTTCTATGTCAAAACTCAATATTTCCTCAATATATTCAGTTAATAGTCGTCTTCTCGTGTAGCTCTCCCTCTGCCACCTTCATTACACCTTCATTTGTCTGCTTTAAATTGTAGCCGAATACGACTATGACTATTAGCAATAATAATAATAAAAATATTAATAATAATAAAGATAACAATAATAAAAACAATGATAACACTAATAATGTGAGGGACAGATACGTTGAAAACAGGCGTGTTCATGTCTGTTAAAAGCCATGTTAGCACGCAGCCGCAGCATCTACAGGGTCTCCATAATGGAATGACTCAATGCCATGCCGTTGCATGTACATGCAGGGGCGGATCAAGAGACTTTTTTTGGGGGTGGGGGTGGGGGGTGGTACTGTATTTAACCCATCCTCTACTAAGAACCCTAGAACCCCTAGAAGCACGAAGCACCCAGGAGCAATGGGTGTTCCCTTTGCTCAGGGGTACCTCACCATTTTAACCAAGTGGGGATTAGAACCAGCAACCTTCTGGTTACTGCTCAGTTCCCTTTCCACTTGACCATGGGCTGCCCACAATGTACCGTGTTACAGCACCACCTACAGGCCAGGCGTATGCACTTCAGCCTTTAGGGTCAAATTGGGGGTTTTTGTGGATGAAGATATCTCTTGAAACAAAGCTGTTTATGAATAACTTTTGATCGAAAAAGGAAAAAGTATTGTATAGGAAAAATTCCTGCTTTTGTGTGTAGTGGACCTCAAAACAAAAAAAAATCAAATTAATCTAAGATAATCAAGCTAATTAATCCTATCGGCTCCACACAACTCTGTGTGTGTTTCTCACTGGAGCATGGTTTAAATCTTGTGTCACCCAGTGACAACTGCAAACAGTTTGGAATATAACTGAAAAACACAAGTAAATTCTACTGCTGAAAAAAAATGGTTGTTCAAAAGTATTATGGAATAAACACCTAATAAATTCCTGCCTGCCCCTGCGCTACTGCTGTATACAGGCAAGTGCTCCCTCAGTCAGGTCTGATAGTATTTCTTGACAGAGTCTGGACACAACATACACATAATGTTGCATCATTTCTGTTCACTCTTTCCATTTAGTTTGTTTTCTGCTATAAAACTAGCATATCGATGCACATATATGTAGTTTTGTTAGCACAGTTGTGGTCGCTGCCGTCCAGTGTAATCAGCTGATCTTAGGTACAACCCCCGCTGTACACTGCCTTCTGTTAATTACTGCAGTTATTAATAGACCACTGGTTAGTCATGTTTTTGTCCTCTGTTGTTACACATGAGCTGTCCTTCAGGTGAAACACGATCGTGTCTTAAATAAAAACATGACATGTATGGGCTAAATAGGGAATTCATACGTGTTGAATAGCATAGTCTCACACAGACAAGCATTGCACTGGATTTAAAGCAGTTTTCTGACCATATACTTAAAAGCAAAACAAAAAAAGGACTCAGTCAAAAAGAAATTCTTAAAAAAAACACATTTTAACAGACATGAGGTGTGTAAATCAATAAATATCTTTAATTTCAATATCAATTTCTTCAATTTCTTCCTAAGTTCCTAAGAGAATTCTAAAATAAATCACATTCATAGCCTGGTATTAATATGAAGAGACAACAACTCTTTGTAAATGATGTAAACTATCTATTAAAAGTATTAGAAATTATCATATTTTCTTATGGTGATTATCCTTTAACATAATAAAAAAAAATAAGAAATATGCATGTTTATATGTATAAAATTTGTCTTTTCGAGCAGGGTTGGGAGAATGAGACTCACCTAATAAAATCTATGTCTACAATATCTTAGGAATATAAATATCATGCCACTTGACAGCGGTCAGTGACTGGAAACTACATTTTGTAAATGACTCACTCTCACACCAAAGCTTATAGAGAAAATCAACAATTTTACATCTAGGCATACAGGAGTTGTTGATCCACCGCTGCCTCCATCAGTACGTTCAAATGTGTTTATTTTGTGACTTTGGTGTTCCTCATTCTTTGTTCGAATTTACCTTTGTGACACAAACTTACCGAACAAGGCAGCAGATGCCCAGCAGCTCCTGTGTCCCCATGATCTAAAAACCGTGATTTTCTCAATGGACTTTAGTGCATGAGAGTAAGCGGTTTACAAACTTGTATTTCCAGTCATCAAGATAAATTAGCAAACACATTAAGATATTGTACATTTAAGCTAAAATTGGCAGCCATGGAGATAGGCACCAGTGCCCCCCGCGACCCCTAGTGGATAAAGCGGTAGAAAATGAGTGAGAGAGAGAGAGTTTCCAGTGAGAGTAAGCTGGTTGTCGGAGCAGAGGTACAGTCAGTAATGACGATGTGTCAGTACTTTATATAACCGCACTTATACAAATAAATCCCTGTAAGTTTCAAATTAAAAAAGGTTCAGATCTAATAGAGTCAGCTATAGTATTATGAAGTGTGACGTATTATGCATTATTATGTATTTTGAGCTATGGCAGATTTTGTTTGTTGTTCTGACAGAACGTTTTTCAGTTTTGTTCTTTTGCTTTCCAGCTGATCCCCCTCTTCATCTTCATCGGTGGTGGGGTGACCATGAGCGCCACCTACTTGGCTCGGCTGGCTCTGAAAAACCCAGACGTCTCGTAAGTTCCAGTGACATCTCAGACACGTCTTAAACTCACGTCTTGATCATTTTTTTCCATTGTGTATATTATGTATAGCACATACTGTATGCATCTGGTGGCGAACCTCTATGTGTGTAGAAGTAATCCATGATGCATGACCATCACTTCAATGCTTTGTCTTGAAGTTTTTTTTTACTTCTTTTATGTTCTTAGATGGGATCGCAAGAACAACCCTGAGCCCTGGAACAAACTGGAGCCAAATCAGCAGTACAAAGTAACAGCTCTGTGCTACACTTAAATATTAACGCTCTCTCCAGAATAACTATTATGGAGCCCTGGAAGGGACATGGAAGGAAAATCATTAAAAAGATGAAAGTAAAATAAAGACATTAAATCTGTATCTGGCAGCAAAAACAATGGGAGACACCTGAAGAGACCTCTGATCTGTGTTGTTACGCGGACTTATTACATCATTGAATGAATTCTCTGCCCTACATGTCTTTTTTCACGTGCACCATGTCCTCTTTAGGTTTCTTTTTTGGCCACAGGAATTCCTCCAATTCCTCCTCCTTAACTTAGCCTGTTAGTTAATTCCCAAATGACCAAGTGACCAGAAAATAAACAACCCTCAACCCCCACCCTGCACTTTCATTTTACATTATATGGAAGAGGATCAGGGCCACGTGTCCAAAAAAAGAATTGTCAGAATTGTGAGATAGTATGGCAGAATTCTGAGCTTAATCACAGCATTTTGACTGAGATTAAAGTGAGATGAAGAGATTGTAATTTCTGAGAGATTAAGAGATTTAAGACAGAATTCTGAGATTGAAGATAGAATTCTGAGTAGGGTCAGAATTCTGACTTTAATCTCTACAGATTTCTGACTTTGAGACAAAAAGGCAGAACTCTTGATATTAAAGTCAGAAGTTTTTTTGTTTTTTTAATTTCTTATGTTGTTTTTTAAAGTATTCACATGTGGCCCTAATTCTTTTCTGTCATTCCGTCAAGCTTCAATATGATTTTCCTTCCATGTCACTTCCAATGCTCTGTAATGTTTTTCCATATTTCTTTGCATGTTGACCTGGTTAGATTAAAAGCACAAGTCACTTTGTGTAAATGACACACCATATCTTCTCTGTTATCAAAGCCTCAAAGTCCATGATTGTCTTCTACTGACTGTGTACATTTGTGTATCTTTGTGTGTTTGCAGCTTTTCTCAGTGAACACGGACTACTCCAAACTGAAGAAGGACAGGCCTGATTTCTAAGTGGCTGTGTCTCTGACACTGTCAGTGTGATAAACCTTTGCACTTTTTAAGATATATTTTTTCTTGATGAATATAAAATAAAATGAGTGAAAGTGAAGGACGGTCACGACACACTGCTCGTCGCACACTCAGTTCATTCTGTTCTGTTCCAGTGAGAAGAAAGATCATTCACTGCATTGATGGCTGGCTGAATAAAGCAGGCAACCACCTGTTTTACTAATTTATGATTTTTTTTTTGACTGTATTGTTAATCATTAAAACTGTTTCAATCACACGCTCTCACTTGAATGTATGTTTTTGATGCCACAGTATTTGAAATCACAACTGCGGGTTTTTAGCCAGTGCAATTATGGTATGTTTTTTGCTCAGCTCAAAATGGAAAAATAACTGATTTAGATTTTAAAGGATCAAGGTTTAGACCAAAGGAAATCACTGGATTTTGGTGGTGGGTGAAACAAATAAATCACTTTTTGGCAACTGGAATACTTAATGTTATTGTTTGCATTCACCCTTTATAGGCATTTCAATGGTTAGAATGGGCTGAGTGGGCAATATTGTATAAAATATTGTATGTCCCCCCCAATGAAACCAAGTGATTTTGACCCAAAAATATCTCCTCAGCTACAAAGTAGGAACACAAATCACTTTTTGGCAAATGGAATGCTCCATGTTACTATTTGCACTAGCCCATTACATGTATTTCAGCAGGTAAAAGGGGCTGAGTAATGTATAAAATATGTTAAGACCAAAACTCTGTGTTCTCCCTCGATTCTCCAGGTGGTGGCGGTAAAAGGCTGAGCCGTAACAGGAAATCGGCCGAGGAAGTACATGATATGTTATCGCGAGATTAGAATTAAATAAAACGCGGGACGGAGCGAGGAGCGAATACGTTGATTCTGACAGATTTGGAGTCAACAAATATTTACAACAGCGCGTGACTACATACAGTTTGCACTTAATGACACTGGCCTCAGCGTTCTTTGGTAAAGTCACTCTTAAAAAAAACTGCATTGAACACGGACTTCGTGGACGCCTGTCAGCTAACAACAGCTAACCATCTGAGTGGGAGCTTCTCTAGTTACAGATGGATCAGACGGAGGATTTATCAGCCCGGGTCCTGCTGAACAATATCCTCAGCACCGAACCACCGCGGACCCCCATCACCCGCAGGTACTTCCCAACACCACTGAACCACCCATGGTTGTTTTTCCTGGTTAAGTTTTTGGTGTTTTTAATGTCTCGCCTGTTAGTTGTACAGAAATGTGACGCCTTCATTTCGAAAACTGTTGAAAAGCGTCCAACCCCTCTACTTTTTGTTTTTTACGTTCAGCATTTTTTAGCTAAAAGTTAAAAAGGAGACTGTGGAAAAAAAAAGTATTGAATTAGTCTGCAACACCGAGGGGTGTTCAAAGGGACTTTGTGGTGGTGAACCATCCCGAACAACTAGTCCCATGGCAATACCTTGGACCTTGTTAGCACTGATTCATATATTTTCCACATCTATATGTCTTTTTGTGATCATACGCACTTACTTTGCATGCCACATGTTATTTCTGTTGTTCCAGTCTAGTAGGATGCGCACACTTTTTTTGGTGGTAGAAGATGATTAACCTTGGGTCCTGACCTACGGTATTGAGCGGTTTGCACATTATAGCTTTTTTTTATGTTATGAAAACCTGTAAATTAGCTGTAATTTGTACTTAAAGAGAACATTTACTGAGAAAAAAAAATCAAATTTCTGATGTTTTTTGGTGTGTTCCTGTGTCCTTCCCGTATCTAAACGTCACTATGGTGTCAAAATAAACACTTAAGCCACTTTTGAGAAAAAAAGGCTTCTCTGTTTACCTGCGATCAAGCAAGCGGTTTTGAAAAGTCGAGTTTAGTTGCGTAACTAGCACATTTGCCATGCAACAAACCCTCCCCCAACAGATTTGAGTGATTTTCACTCCCCCATCTCACTGAAGCACTTTACAGCATGAAACAGTGTTAAATGTTTTAACTGTATGCCATCAACAGCACTCAAGAACTTTGAGGTGAGGTGAAAACACAAACTACACAGATGTTACTACTACTACTACTACTACTGAATGTTCTTGGTAATTTTGATGGAAAAAGGCCATTGAAATGTTTGATTATCACGAATGAGTCCTAATGAATTGGTAGCTAGCGTTTGCTTCATTTTGAATTGTGTTGTCACAGTGCCTCTAAAGCTCTGAGTCCCCGCGTGACCCGGCGCAGCAGCAGACTGAGCAAGAAAGATGCTGCAGCCCAAACACCACAGGAAATCCTGAGGCGCAGCCTGAAGTATAAAGTTCGCGAGGTGAGGAGGACAAGGAGAGTGTATACTGCTGATGGACATTTTGTTCAGTGTATTGAAACTCACTCATTTGAAATATTTGCAGAGCATAACCAGGAAGTCCTTGCCTGCCACCACAAGGAGGACGACAACCTCAGGCATGCTGCAAAAGACCAACACTCCAGGCCTAACATCGATGTTGTTTGAAGATGATGACACACCAAGGCATATACTCAGGCACATCCTACAAACAGGTGTGCACATGAGACGTATCACATTACCGATCTGTACTAGAAACCCAATTTGTTCTGTGCATGTGTGAAAGTCCAGGAAGTACAGGAAGTAGAAAAAAGCCAAACCCAGTAGCTCTTATTTTGAAGGCCAGGGTGAGTGAATGGCATGTGTAGTGCTGCACATAACTGCTCAGTTACATCACTAAAATGTATGATGACTTAAAAATGTCTATTTTATTTTGTAAGTATAATCACTAAAATGAAAGATAACATAAAATATGCACTTGTCCTTTCAGACAAACTAAAACAAAAGATGATAAAAAACGTGCTTTTATATTTTCTAAGAATAACTACTAAAATGAAAGATACCTTGAAAAATATTTATTTTATTTTATAAAATGAAAGATAAGATCTTTGGTTGTTGTGACGACTTGCCTGATTTTCCTCTGAGACAGTCATGTCATTTTGCAGCTGTTTGTTTAACCATGTCCTTGATCATGTGATTCAGAGCCTGTGAGGTCTCCAGTGGTGAACGTGAAAGCGGTGTCAGGGGAGCCTCAGCTGCCCTCTGCAAACTCAAGCATCTCCAGCAAGCGTCCCAGGTGAACCAATTGTCAATAACGTGCTCTTTTGCATTTAGAAGATTTAAGAACTTGAAGTCTTTAGCTTTTTTTATTGAAAATTTAAAGTTTGTTTATAGTTTTTCATGAAGTGTGTTGGTATATGATATACAAACACAGTGTGTATCTACCTGTCTTATGCTGCTTCTTTTGCAAAAAAGGTTGTTAGTAATGAAATTTTAGTTTCATTGTGTGACCTGAACAATCTTTTACATCCCCTATTTCTTTCTTTTTTTTTGGCTCATTCTTCCATCCTCTTTTTTTCATTCCTTCTTCTTCTTCTCCTCAATATTATTATTACCTATTTTGTTATGTTTTTATGCAGCTTTCCATATTATGTTTTGTGTTTTTGTAGGTGCAACATGCACATATATGACACTTTGATAATTATGTTGACTTTCAGTATTGAGGTCTCAGGGCTGGATCTGCCCGATTTAACCCTTGGCAACACAGGGACCACAGCTAAGGGACTGAGCAGGAAGAGACCACGACGAAGCCTTAATGTAACAGCTTTTGAAAAACGACTCAAAGGCGCAAGTGGTAAGGTCAAATCCAACACTGCTGGAGTCTATAATGTCATATAAAGTCTGCTTGTTGTTGTCAACCCATGTATTCACTATAGACAAATTGAATAGTTATCCATTACAAATCCATTACTACCACCACAGTAATGGAACGAAACACACAAAATGTCTGCTCCGTTCTATGATGCCATATAATGTCCCCTTGTTGTTGTAAACCCATTTACTTACTATGGACCAGTGGTTCTCTTTATATACCACCTGAGAAAATATTGAGCTCTCAAAGGAACACCATTATTGCGAACGTTAAAATACAGTGGTTTAAATAGGCCAAGCAAAGTCAATTATGGACTTTTCACAGGAGGCACATTTATTCCCAATAATATCATTTGCTCTCTCTTCATCCTCCTCTTTCTCACATATACTATTCTCACATTTTTTGTTGAAGATTGTGTCAAAAAATGGGAGGATTGTGTCAAGAAATATTGATCTGTCTCACTGAGCAGTTTATATTGATTACCTAGTTTATACTTGTGTTTTCAGATTTTCAAGAGGAACATGAAGAATCTGCAGAAAACTATTCATCACTATCATTATCAAGGTAAACAGAATTTTAAATAAATACACTGTAATGTTGGTGGTTTGGTGAAAGAATATTTGTATTATAATTGTCTAACTCATTAGTCAGCTTTTTTCTCTTTTTAATCTTGTAAGTTCCTCTTCATTGAGTCTAAAAACGCCCTTCGTGGATGTCCAGAGTGAGAAAAGGGGCCTGCAGAGAAGAGTTTCCAACTGCCGAAAAATCACAGAGGAAGAGTTTGGGGCTGCTGTAAATAAACAGTGGATGGGACATGATCATGGTAATAAAATATCTTATTTTTCTTGTGTGTTATAGAATGTATAACATTAACCATTTATAAAGAGCTAAGCAATTAATAACACATGCTTTTGATCTTGATGTCAAGCCAAAGCAGTCATTTTGTTCCATAATTTTCCAGCTGTGCATTTAATAATGCCAAAGACTGACTAAGGATTTTAAATTTCCCTCACACCATCCATGTCACAATCACACTTAAAAAAACGTCTTGAAACTTCTTTTAAAAAAAACTTTATTTCCTTTCACCTTGCAGCAAAAGAAGTGGAGCTTAACCATACAACCTACAGTGAAGGCTTCACCCTGGGCCTGAGTTCACTCAGTGAACCTAATATCACGACTGACATCGTCAACTGTAACACAGCCCTCTACACACAGCCGGACCCCATGACCTCCACCTTTTCCATTATGGCAATGCAGGACAAAGCCACGGTGATGGCCTCTCAGCTCCAGAGACAGATAACAGAACTGGAACAGAGCAAGTTGGGAAAAGACAAGACAGAGTATGTGTTTCCAACTGAGGTTGGAGTCATGGCAGAGACTCAGAATGAAGAATGTGTTCCTGAGGATCAGTCGGAGAAAGAAGTGGAAACAGCTGAGTGTTGTCAGGAGGAATGGAAGAGCAGAGCTGATGGTCAGTCCAATATGACTGAGCTTGAGGGGAACAGAGGGGAAGCAGAAGAAGAAGGAGAAGAAGACAATGACAAGGTTGATTCCCTGCCTGAAGATGATGTTCAAGCCAAATCCCAAACTGAGGAAGAGCAGGCTGAGCCTCAGTCTGAAAGAGAAGACGGAGAGGAGGGTGCAGCTGATTCTCAGTCTGGGGAAGATGTTGAAGCTGGGTCTCAGACTGAGGAAGAAGAGGCTGAGCTTCAATCTGAAAAAGATGATGGAGAAGAAGGTGCAGCTGATTCTCAGTCTCAGGAAGACGCTGAAGCCGGGTCTCAGTTTGAGGAACTGGGGGATGACAAAGAGGACTATCAGCACGACCAAGAAGATCCTGAGGCCCGATCTCAGTCTGAGGAGGACAAAGATATGCCTAAGTCTCAGAATGAAGATGAGCACGAGGAGGAGGAAGAGGAGGAGGCTGAGCAAACATCAGAACAGCTGGAGCACATCAGTCGGAGGGCCCGTCACTCTCAGGGTGGACAAGTCCTGCCTTCTGCGGAAGCAGAGAGGAATTTACCAGATGTCTCAGAGGGAGGTAAGGTCCAAAGTATGGTCTGTTATTGTGGACAGTATGGCTGCAGGCTGTAGCTTTTGTCAATATTCAGTTG
Source organism: Brachirus orientalis (assembly GCA_016785285.1). Classification (NCBI taxonomy): domain Eukaryota; kingdom Metazoa; phylum Chordata; class Actinopteri; order Pleuronectiformes; family Soleidae; genus Brachirus; species Brachirus orientalis. Next base: position 200,216 of record JAFBJR010000234.1, read on the forward strand.
TTTTGTGCTGATTGTTAAATGTCCAGCACAAGATCATCAGTATCAGAATACTTCATTTCAATTCCCTAAGGGAACTTGTGTTAGATTTGTTCCTTTATAGAATTAAGATAAACCAAGAGACAAAAGGAATAGATAACTAACAACAGATAAAATATATATAAATATAAACATGAGGAGAAATAATATGACAATAAATATAACTAAGCTATAAACTGTAAATGTTCAGAAAACTGAACAGAAAGTGTGTTTAACCCACAGGGTTCATTAGAGCACAATTATTACTATAGAGACTAAACTAAAAGTATTACTTTCAAATGATTGAGTAAAAAAGTTTCATCAAAGCTGTTTTACATTTTGAAAGATTTATTCACCAATATTGTTTTGCTACCAAATGAAATTAGAAAACATACCTCATGTATGTGCTTAATATTTATTTTGCTATTTCTGTGAAGACAAACAAACTAAACTCTTGATGCCAGTATTTGCATTATTTCTAACTGAAGTGTTGTTTGGGGTTTTTTAGACAGGTCCAAAGTACACAGTACTGATGATCCACACATCAGCTTGGAATCGGGAGGCCGTGACAGCAGCCCACCTCGTAGGGGGACGCCTGATGTAAAAGAGTTTTTAACCCAAGGGCAAGATGCTGTGGACCCTGTTGAACAGGAAGAAGAGTGGGAGGATGAAGACAATGATGAACAAATTGAGGGTCAGTGTCTCTTTTTTTCATGTTTTGCTGTGTGTTTTTGTCTTGGGCTACTTGTGAGGACAGATTTCAGACACAGAGCAGTTAATCTATATATCTAATCTGTAAAAAGGTTGGGGAGAGTTTGTCTAAGTGGTAAGGATTAGTGCTAGTAAAAACTGATTCAGGTGTTTTGAAATTGTGATTTCATTAACACATAGATAGTACTGAGCACATTCCCATGTGTGCCACTTTCTGTTATATAACCTCTTTTACTTGGAAACTGAAGTTTTTAAACTACTTACTTTCCTGCACCAAAGTCCATCGAGAAAATCAGCTTTTCTTTAACTCGCAGAACTACAGGACCTGCTCATTTACTGCTGCCATGTTTTGTAGGTTTGCGTCACATGGGTAAATCCAAAGAAATGATTTCAAACACCAAACTCACTGAATAACACATTGAACTGACTGTTGGTGGCAGCAGTGGATCATCAATGTATGTGTGTTGTGATGTAAAATTGATGTAAAATTTTCTGTATGGACACTGGTTCAGTGAGTTGATTGGTTTACAAAAGGACCCAAATCTTCAGTCATAAAACATGAACTTGATCTTTTATGTATGTGCTTTGCAATCTCTGTAGAATTTCCCTGTAAGACTCCAGCATTTGTCAAGGAGAAGAGGAACTTTTTTCTCAGTGAGCATCAGACCTCACCTTCTGGTCTTGGGAATATTCAAACCAGGCAAGTTGCACTTTGTGCTGTTACACTAGAACATTTGAATCCTTTTGAATCCTTCATTAGACAAAGTGGTCACACATGGTTTACTTAAAAACTATAAACTAAAAAAAACATCCCATATGATCATTTAAGAAATGTAAATATTAGCTTGTGTGTACTTCCAGAAGACCACATTAAGGTCAGTTTGAATGTTGAATGAAATTTCCATGGGAAGTTAAGTTGGCAAATTTTGGAAATATTCCAAATTGGAAACTTTTCATGGGAATTTATGGGAATTAACTGGGAATTGAGGGTAATTTAATTTAAAGCAGACATCCATCCAAAATATTACAATAAAACAGATTTAATTGTAAGTAGATCAAGTGTTAAATATTTTATTGAAAAATCAATTCTTTCATTGAAGAACAAACACGTGAATATTGAGTCAAATATTACTATTAAAATGCACCCCCCCATCCAAAAAATCCCAACAAAGCCCCATTCAAAATGTTAAATGAAAAGAGACCCCCCTTCTCTCTCTCTCCAAAAAAGTCCCATTCAACATGCAAATAAAAAAGAATCTTCCTTCAAGCTTCTCAAGGCCTGCCTCTGCATTTTTGCTAAACCTTTTCAGGCAGTGGGCTCTTCCTGGGTCTCATCAACATCCTTTATGTCCCCTTCCTCAACCACAATCATCTGTGCATATGATGGAGGAATGCACAGTTCATGTAGGGAGCATGGTCTCAATAGCCCCGTAATAAGCAGTGTGCTATATGTGCATGTGTGCTTGATATCTGGTGGTTTTATTCAGGATTATGCTAGAGTATATTTCCCTCAACTATCTTTTAGTTCCCTATTAAGTACATACCTTCAATTTAGTAAATTCCTGGTTTATTCCCATTAGTTCCCATGGAAAGCTTCCAAATTTGAAAATAACAGAATTTTGCAGCCCTACTGACCAGCTCCCCGATGTGTGTTGTGCCACCAGTAGTACAAGTAAAGCTATACCTGCTGCCAAGCCTAAGCAGGTGCGACGAAAGGAGAGAGGACCAGCTGAGAAACAAGCCAGCCTTCCTAAGAGCTACCTAATGAAAGTGTTCAGACACTTTGCAAAAACCAAGGTCTCTTCCAATGTGTACCCCGTCCTTAAGGAAACGTAAGTTACTCTGACTACAGCACAGAGAAGTGTTGTCAGCCACTTAGTATGAAACTTAAAAAAATCTTGACTCCAATTTAACATTTTTCATGCATTGCTCTGTAATTTGGTGAACGTGTCATTGTTGAAATAACGTTATATTTTGACAGAATGGATCAATTCTTTGATCGACTAGCTGATGACCTGGAGTCTTACGCAAATCACGCCAAGAGAAAAACCATCGAGTTTGAGGACACTGTTCTTCTATTGAAAAGGTCAGTCTGTTGCCATGTAAGAGTCGGACTCGGGCCACAATTGTCTGTCTGAACCCGACTGAACCGGAGAGAACATTGACTGAACCTGATAGGCACCTTTGTCTGAACGTGGCCCGAACCCAACATGCTTTTTGTTTGGAGCCAGTCACAATTAGAGTAAGCTGAAGCTACTCTGACAGTCATGCGGGAGGTTGTAAACTGCCTGTCTCTGAGTCATTGCACTCTATTGGCGTGTGTTTGTGTGTGTGCGCGCACGTGCTTCCTACAGTCAGTGATGGTCCACGAAAGTTATTGTCAGTTAAGTTGTTGTGGAGGAAAAGGATAAACATCTGCTGTTGATGACTTCAGTAGCCTGTGTGTTATGTTCACTGACCTGTCATAAATGTAAACTCTAGTTCTAAATGGAAACACTACATCAATTACTTTTGAGTTTCTAATTATATTGTTAATTATATTATATACTGTACATCTATTTATTGAATGTTTACACTGTAAGTTCAATGAAGCAATTAAAAAATGCCATTTGAATTCACCATATTTTAACCTATGTTTAACTAAAAGAAGTTGGAATTAACATGTCAATTAATGTGACTGAACCTGGCTCAAGCCCGGTATCCACGCTCTAATGTGTAATGAGACAAAATTAGTAAGACTTTGTCATCAAACGTTTTAAATCTGACAAAACCATCCCTTAAAAAGTAAACTTTTCTAACATACTTGCAAAAAACAGATGAGTAGAATAGAAAAGAAGGAAGACAAAGGACACAGTATTTTAAGTGTAAAAATGTTTGTTTATGTATTATTTGATTGAGGGCCTGGTTTGACTTGGACAAAAGCAAGGGGGGGGCTTCAAGGAAAAAAGTTTGGGAATCACTACTGTAGCTGAGCAAGAAAAACCAACGTGAGGATTATATTGACCACTAGATGGCATGTTTGAGCTCTCAAGCTTTCTCTGAGACAGTTCCGGAGTGTGATGAGTCAGTGCAGTCACTTTGCTTGTGAAATATCCTTCATCTTTGAGAGCACACATTAAGTCAGAAGTGTGGATAATAACACGAGAGACACATGTTCACTGTGTATCTTTATTCTCTGCAGGCTGGGTTATGTCAATGACAAGGTGCCAGTGGAAGTGTTGATTGAAAAATACCTTCGTATGGATCAGCGCAAGCTCCTGGTCCCTATTGCAACTAGTGGTAATGTTGTTGTCCCTAAACAACGCAGGTGAATATTCCGTAAACAGCTTTGTGTTTTTGTTCCTGGTTTTAACTCTTGGACTTGCATATACTTTGTGCTGGATTTGATTTGTTTATCCTGTTTAGAACAGAATATAAAGATTTGTGTACATTTGTAAATATGTGTCAACATACTCTAAAACAAATATTACATTCTCTGTGATGTATGTTTATCCAAGTGTCTTGTTTTATGCAGATATACAGTAGTATGTTGATAATTTGTAAATAGTGCTAACATTGCTGATAACTGCTTACAGTGGGCACAAATGTGTGTCAGCTTTCTTTATCTTTTCATGCTTAAATTTTCTGAAACTATGAAATAAAAGATGCTGCTCAGACATCTTAATACATTTCCTCATTTAACATTTCTCTGCTTGGTCTGCAACCAATGATAAAATCACATTTTTAACTTGTTTACATTGTTTTTGTGAAGAAAAGATGGCATTCCTCAGAAGACTGGATGAATGAATGAGAAAGACTGAGGTGTTTCTCATTGAAAACAGCTGCCAGTGGAGACACAATGGAAAAATGGATTTTCCACACTTTAAAAGGCTCATCATAAAATTTACACCTGTGTAAGTGAACAATATTTTAAGAATATTGCCACTTTACTGTAGATGGGCACGTTGGAAACCACTTGCTCCATGCACCAAACTCCATAGAAAAAATCATTGATTTTACTTTATAATACAAGGAGTTGTTGATCCGCTGCTGCCTCCATCACTAAGCTCAAATGTGTTATTTTGTGACTTAGTTGTATGAAAACTAATGAAGATGGTCGTCTGCACACTCTGGTCATACCTAGTTGTTATTTTATGTTGAATTTCTGTCTTCTTTAACCATCAACAAGACATTTTCTCCCAGAGAACAACTGTTCACAGGATATTTGTAGGACCACTCTGTAAAACCCTAGAGATAGTTTAGCATGAAAATCCTATCAGCAGTTTCCAGAATTCTCCACCAACAACTATGCCACAAAGTCACTTAAGTCACCTTTAGCTAACTGAAGAGCTATATTTAATAAAATGGCAGGTTAGTGTATATAAAATACATCAAACCAGATTAGATGGCAAAAACAAAATGCAGTGGTAGGCAAATCTGGGCTTGCACAGAAACATTAATCCTCACAACAAAAGCAGACATGTTCACTTTTTGATTTGAACCTTTTTAACAGATTAATGTACAGTATGTGGAAAGTAATTATTAATTCATATGATGGTATATATGATTATTACCATTTAATGTAATAAAAATGTCTAATTATCAAATTGTGCATCGACAACACAACATGCTTTGAAAGGTGAAGCCGATATCATATATTTTCTTCTTGTGAGTTTTAGATTGCTGCTTTTTTTTTCATTTTTAACTATTCCCAGTGGAGCAATTACTCCAGTGCAGCAGGGGGCGCTGTGTGCGAGACGGTTTCTCTCTCTCCCTCTCTGTATGTCAGTATCTACAGACAGCTAGCCTGCTAGCTAACAACAACACAAGCTCCCGCACGACCGCTGTTAGAATTTAACCCAACATTAAGGTGAGTCAGTCGATAAATGAAACGTATAGCGAAACATTATGACACAAGTATTCAACTCACACAACAGATGTCTAGTTACAAATAGGCATTTAGTCTTTGTAGTATTTTCACCGACATTTTTGTTTGGCTCATGTTATCGGCTACAGGGATACGGCTAACTGGCTATTGGCTCGATCGAGTTAGCTGTCGAGCTAATGTAAGATTGTGGGGACTATTTTGCTGTAGTATTAACGCTATCAGACGTCGGTGTCGTTTTTGTTATTTCTCTGCAAGCGCATGTGTTGTCTACGAGCAGCTTAATTTAAGAGCTCAACGAAAGAGACGTTATCTTTATTGTTAGCAGCTTATCAACCTGCTACTGTCATCGCCTGCATTAGTCTGTGTTTGTATCCAGAAACAATCTGCGACAGGTGATATATAGTATAACTTTATAGAAATATGTAGATTATTACTTTGACAGCTAAAAAAAATATTTCAGTGGTAAATAAACAGTCCTCAATATGATTTGTATACTGGGCCATCATCGTAGGTTGTCTTTTGTACAAGTTCATGGATGGTATGTTGTTGAGGATTTAGCCTTGAAAGTGTAATTGTTTGGGCCAAAAAATTCGAAGAGTTTTGTTTTATAATTGGCTACAAATAAACTCGAATAACAGCACAGCAATGGTTATGTCATACAGTATCCTCTCATTGACATGCTTTGATATCATCATAGCTTTTAAATGCATGAAAGTGTCATTGGCACATAAATATACAGTAGCCCTGCCATATATATTGTTATTATGAAGATTGTGGTCATAATGCAGTTTGCACTTTATGCACTTTGAAATGCTGAGTGAGTAGTTCCAACTGTTTGCCTGTTTTCTTTATTGCTGAAATCATTGCCATCTCCTGCATTATTCAGTCAACAATTCGTACATTAAATTGTTTGGCTTCCTTCAGTTTAGTCTTGCTAGTGCCACAGAAAACATGACTGCCAGTTGATACGCAATACAATTAGGGCTGCAACGATTATTTGATTAATCGATTGCTAAATGAATTAAGGCAAATATTTTGACACTTGATTAAATTGTTTGAGTGTTTTTTTTTTTAATAATTAAAACAAGGTTTCTGATTTTAAGGCTTCTTAAATATGAATATTTTCTGGTGTCTTTGCTACAAATATAGCAAAGAAATCATTAAAACTGAATAATTTTGGTTTGTGGATAAAACAAAACTTTTGGAAGAAAAAAAAAAAATTTTCCAGGTTTGGTAAACACTGATCATCATTTTCTGACATTTTACAGCCCAAACAAGTTCTCAGTTAATCAAGAAAATAATAGACTAATTGATTATGGACATAATTGTTAGTTGCCTACCCTAAATAAAATGCACATCTAAGAATATGTATGTCCTCCTAGGTCTCCTTTATTTCAAGAATATGTTCCCAGCGTAATGTTGCCAATCAACAGCCTTTTTTTCCAAAGGGAAAGAAAAGTGATTTTTACATCACAGCACGCTGTAGTTATCCATCCAGTAAACTATTGTGTTTTTGCAAATATTCACTCATTTTGAGTTTGATGCCTTAAACAATGTCTGAACTTGATTGGAACTAGGGTTTGTACATCATACAGCCACACATACAAAAACTGAATTATCACTTTCAATCACTTTAAAGGGCCAGTGTGTCAGGATTAATATGTTTTCACACCATTCGCACCTTCCTTTCCCAAGTACACAATCGAACTACGGTGGCCTTCGCAGACCAGAAAGAATGTTGTTTATGGCGTAATTTAGCTGTATTGATTATAAGAGTACATATATCATATAAACAAGGTGACAAGAATTGAGGTGGAAAAAAATGAAGGTTTTTTTGAGAGGTGAAAAAATAATCTTGTGGAGAATAAAGCTGTTATATTGAGTGTAATAATTTTGTGATTGAACACAGATATGACTGGACATAGTCATAGATTAAGACTTGATCCTGTGTATCAATTTCTCTGCTATGACGAACCTACCACTAGATGTCAGAACTGCCATGTAACAGATGTATTATAGGGATGGGCGATATGGGTAAAAAAAATATAATCATTTTTATTGGGGGGGAGATTTTGCCGATAATAAAGTACATCAATCCTTGAAACATTGTTGCTAACAATTTATATCAATAGACACAATGTTTCAGTTAAACAACTCCTAACCTTAGCATTCAAGTAAGAAGTCAAAAACATAACTGAACTACAGTGTAGCAACATTGAACTCTTGGTAAACATTCAGATGCTCTGGATTCAAAGACGTAGATGCGGGGCCTGGTGTCTCCATGTTTTCTCCCTGTTAGCATATTAATTAATATTAATTGGACAATTAATAGATTATAATTGATTATCAAAAAATTGAAAATTGGCCGATTAATCAGTCTATCTCTAGTTGAAAATGTAAAATCCGCGCTGTAACTGGCTTGTCCACTCATGCTACCATAGAAATAGGATAGTGCAAGATGGCAGCCCTTAATAATAATGCCCTTAATAATGCCCTTACCTTAATTAAATATAAAAAGGCTTATTCCCAGTACTACAAAAAGAAGTCATTACTTTTAAAACTTTCATACACTTATACAAACACACTTTATGGATACTATATTCAATTTCTCCCAATAAACCATCCTAAAATTTACACACTGGACCTTTAATCCTTGTATATTGACAAGCCTCCTGTTGAGGTTTTAATGACTGTACTACTTGCAGCATGGGAAGGCTTGCTCTTTCAGGTCAAAATGTCAAGTGTTTTAATGTTAAGAGACAGGTGACTGGAGACATTAGATATGCATTGAGTTCTCCTCTCCCTTTAACCTCCTGGGTGAGGGGGGTTTTAGTCAGGAGTCCAGACAGGAGGTGAAACCTGCCTGCTAATGCTTTTTTTTGCCCTGTCAAATCCCCTTCAGTGTAATTGTGAGCCTGCATGAAGTCAGAGATGGGAGCAAGGCTGGCCAATCGCTGTAGCAAAATCAATAGTTCATACCTCACATAGATTGAGCTTTTAGGAAAGGTAGAGCGCCAGCACCAAGAGCATAATATGAAACCACTCCCATAGAGCCCTAACACGCACTGTGCAATCGATCCCCAGTCCCCGTCCCAATTATAGTTTTAAGGTTTGTCCGTGGCTTTACTGCAGTCCTGTAAGACCACAGCTTTGGAAATCGACATTGTGTTCACTTAGATGATGGTTGCAATTTTTTCTTTCCCCATTGGAAATTGCTGCCTGACCTGTCTTAAATTTAGAGAGGAGATTGAGTTTTCTTCCTTCCTTGGTCTGTGGGATGGTTGTAACTGCCACCTCATGCATTATAGTATATTTTTACACTTATGTCCTCATACATACCAGCAATTTCAGAGATGGAGCATGTTTTTCCCCCTAAAATTCTGTTTTCTCCTGATTTTTGTATTTCCTCCATCTTTTTATGTTGCTGTTTTCCTTGTTATTCTCCTGAAAATGTATCCAAAGTTGTAGAAATAATATCAAATATTAACTCCTCATATATACTGCCAGTCAAAAGTTCATTTTATTTTTTCATGACTATTTACATTGTACATTATCACTGAAGGCATCAAAACTATGATTGAACACATATGGAATTATGTAGTAAACAAAAAGGTGTGAAATAACTCAAAACGTGTTTTATATTTTAGATTCTTCAAAATAGCCACCCTTTGCTTTGATTACTGCTTTGCACACTCTTGGCATTCTCTTGATAAGCTTCATGAGGTGGTCACCTGAAAGTCTTTTTTCGGACTGACTGACTATTTCTTAAAGTAAGACTGTTGTTTCTCTTTACTTAGTTGATTATTTCTTGCCATAATATGAATTTTAACAGTTGTCAAATAGTGCTGTCAGCTGTGTACAAACCTGACTTCAGCACAACACAACTGATGGTCCCAACCCCATTAAGAAGGCAAGAAATTCCACAAATGAACCCTGACAAGGCAAACCTGTGAAGTGAAAACCATTTCAGGTGACTACGTCATGAAGCTCATTGAGAGAAGGCCAAGGGTTTGCAGCGCTGTCAACAAAGCTAAGGGTGGCTACTTTGAGGAATCTAAAATATAAAACATAGTTAGAGTTATTTCACACTTTTTGTTTACTACATAATTCCATATGTGTTCATTCATAGTTTTGATGCCTTCAGTGAGAATATGACATTTCAGTGGATTATCAAGAAGACCCGGGTTCGCAACTCGGTCAGAACAAGGGCCTCCCTGCATGGAGTTTCATGTTCTCCCGTGTGTGTGTGGGTTTTCTTCAGTTTCTCTGGCTTCTTCTCACTGTCCAAAACATGCAGATTTGGGGATTAGGCCAATTGGACACTCTTAATTGCCCATAGGCAATTAAATAGGTGTAAATGTGAGAGTGTGTGGTTGTTTGTCTCTATGTGGCCCTGTGATAGACTGATGACCTGTCCAGGGTGTACTCCGCCTTTTGCCCTGTGTCAGATGGGATTAGGCACCAGCACCCCCCCACAACCCTAATGTGGAGGATAAAGCAGTAGAAGATGAGTGAGTGAGAAAAGAGTTGCATCATGTTCTTAAAACATTGCACAGTTGCCCATGGTTGTGCTGTGAGTCATAGACTGTTATGGAGTTTCTCACTCAGGATCACTACAGAAGTATAAGACAGTAAATGCTTATATAAAAACTTAAATTCTTATTTACTACTACTTCTAGATTTTTGAGTTGGTATTTGGTAAATATGTTTTTTGAATGTAACCTTTATATTTCCAAATCCTAGGTATGCTCAGACATACAGGCACATATTTTGAATGTATGTATTTGTATGAATGATAAGTGCATAGATTCCCCTCGTTAAAGTTCAGCTGGTAGCTATAGAAAGTGATATGCTTGTACCCTTTGATCCTCAGGTGACAGTTTGTGTTTTGTTTTTGCAAACTGATGTGTCTTCAACAAGTGGCGACCTGTCGTAACAGCTTCCTGTTTTATAGTCTCGAGAACTGATATGATCTGTGCCGTGTTTTTCTACATTTTGCAAGTTGAAATTTAGAGGCATCAACTGCAACCAGGCTTCTATTGGACGATCACAGTTGTCAATCACACTGGTGTCCAATCATTTATCGTCTATTTTCCTCTAAATGGAAACATAATTTACAAAATTGACATTAGGTTCTATTGAAGATGAGCTGAATCTAGTGATTTAGATGATTAACTCCTCAGAAAAATGTTGTTCAAGTGAGAGTAGAAACTCATTTTCTCATAGACTTTCATTCAAACCAACTACTTTTGCAACCAGAGGAGTGGCCCCCTGGTGGCTACACAATGTATTCCTTATGCCTGATTGACAAGGAAACCACAAGCCATCTTTTAGATACAGTCTATGGTCCACCAGTGAGGCTGACATCACTGCTGCGGTTAATGCAATACTGCAATTAAGCTGATTTGTAATATATGATTTGTGATTTGTATGAACCTTTGATTTGGTTGTTATGTTTTGAGAAGCATTGACATTTTTGGCCATTTGTCTTTGCAAAACAGCTCAAGCTCAGTCAGATTAGATGGAGAGCATTTGTGAACAGCAGTTTTCAGATTTTGCCACAGGTTCTCGATTGGATTTAGGTCTGGACTGTGACTGAATGCATATGTTTTGTTTTAAACCCTTCCGTTGTACCTCTGGCTTTATGTTTTGGGTTGTTGTCCTGCTGGAAGGTGAAACTCCGCCCCAGTCTTGTCTTTTGCAGACTCCAATTGCCCTGTATTTGGCTCCATCCATCTTCCCATCTACTCTGACCATCTTCCCTGTCCCTGCTGAAGAAAAGCACCACCACAACATGGTGCTGCCATCATTATGTTTGACAGTGGGGATAGTCTGTTCAGAGTGATGTGCATTGTTAGTTTTCCACCACACATTGCATTTTACATTAAGACCAAAGAATTAAATTTTGATCTCATCTAACAAGAGCACTTTCTTCCATGTTTGCCGTGTCCCCCACATGACTTCTGCCACACTGCAAACGGGATTTCTTATGGCTTTCTTTCAACAATGGCTTTCTTCTTGCCACTCTTCCATAAAGGTCAGATTTTTGTAGTGCACAACTAATAGTTGTCCTGTGGACAGATTCCCCCCACCTGAGCTGTGGATCTCTGTAGCTTATCCAGTGTTACCATGGGCCTCTTGGCTGCATCTCTGATCAGTGCTCGGCCTGTAAGTTTAGGTGGACAGCCGTGTCTTGGTAGGTTTTCAGTTGTGCCACCTTTCCAAAATGTGGAAAGGTTCAAGGTGTATGAAGACTTTTGCAACCCACTCTATATGTGTGTATTTTTGCCCACACGTGACATACAGATCAGGGCAGGAGGAAAGGAAAATAATGATGTAGAAACACGCTAAAAAAAAAACTCTGACCTGAGATAAAAGTGAAAGTTGAGAAGTGACGTATGCTGCACACTGTGAGTACTGGGCCCCTGTTGACTGAATGTGGAGGAAGCATTTAGCGCAGTTCAAATGGTTGTGATATATGTATTGTACATGTTGATGACTATAGATTTAGAATACATTGTGCAGCCCTGGAAAACATGACATTTGATTTCTGTTGTGTTATACATCATAAATTTTATTGGTTTAACTAAGCTATGAGTAAAAAATATACTATGATTGGGATCACTTTTTGAAGAGTGGCATTAAAATATGTGATTTTGCCTCTTATGTCTTGATCAGAATCCAGTCCACGAATCTAGATTTGATTTCTCTCTTATTCCTTTGTTAGATTTTTCTTTAGTCTCCCATCAAACCACATTTTTTGTGGCATTTAATCTCTTGGAATGGTCCTGCAGACACTGGGCCATCCTTCATTCCCCACCTGTTATTCCATTTGGCTTCTCTATCACTTTACTTTTCTATTTATTTACCTTTACCACCTTCCTCTGTCTTCAACGTCTCACTCCATCTTCCCGATTGCCACTGTCAAAGAATCTAAAAGATTTTCCAGTTCTTTATTAATTTGATTTTGTAAAGAAAGTGTTGGTACTGGACAAAACAAAGCATCTGTGGATTTTTGTGTTGGTTAGGCTCAGTGGACCTTTAGTCTTTTATGTATACAGGCCTGGAAGCTTTCCTGTATGTGCAGGCACCGATGGGAAGTCGCACTCAGCTTGCAGCAGACATAATCACTCAGGCTAATTTGAAAAGGTGTCATTATGGAAATTTGTCAAAATGCAGCAGAAGCTCTGTTTAAAAGCAGCATAAAATGAGTAATATCAGTTAGACAAAAATTACTAATTAGTCTACTTTGTAGAAATAACAGTGGCTAATTGCCCATCAGTTCCCCCCCCAAAAAAAAGTTAATTATTACAAAATAATTCTTAGTATTGCTGCACCTACTACAAACAACACTTAAAGGTGAATGTGAAGTATAATAAAAAAAGTAAATATTTTTCAACTTCACGTTCAGTTAGTACCAGTTTCTACTCAGCTTGAATCATGCGAGAGACTCACACATGGCTGTTTGTATACTGGACTGGAATTAGTGAGTGTAAGTTGATTTAACTGAACAACAAAAGTATAAGATACTGCAACCATCGAACTGTGTTCTGTTGGTTCCGCACATTGTGTGCTAATCAACTGGGAGAAATTGACAAAATTATTTTGGTTGGACCCTGGTTCTGTGGCAATTCAGCAACAAATTAGTAGTTCAAATTTGTAGCCTACAGGCTGAAGTCAGCATAAATTTGTGTTCAAAGTTTAAGGTCACTGTGACCTGGTTATAACTCTCAGAAATACAGTAGCTTGGCACAAATAGTTGTTTTATTAAATACTATAGGTTTCCATTACAATGTATGACAAGTAAGTGTAAAATAAATTTTTGAGTGTTTCCATCCAGCTTTTAAGTGAATATCAAGATTTAATTCAACAGGATAAGCAGTAGGTGGTTCAAAATTTAAGAACCAGGTCACCACAGATGAATGGTAAGAAGGTGCAACTTGATGATATAAAAGCTCCAGTAGTATATCAAAGAATTTTGTGGTTTACTCATCAGTCCACATATACCTCCTCCTTGTCCACCATTTCCAAAATTTTACCAGTGCAGTGAAATTCCAAGTCTAGCATGACTTTTCACTCCCTAATTGCACTTGTAATTTTTTATGTATTTTTCAGTTCATAAACAACTATATATTGTAGGTCGAGATGTGTTTTCAAGGTTTTGTATTAAAGGCCTTAATTAGTGTGTTTCAATTATGGTACAGTCCAGTAGAGTTTGGAATGGTAAAGGAATGGTCGGCTTGTGTTTGTTTCAAGCTTTGTAAGACATCAAGCTTTGTATGGGAATAGACTGTGGGCCTGGAAAGGATAGGCATGTTTTTCTGTCACCCAATTAGCTGACTGTTGGGGGTAGAGCCAGTCTTGCTCTACCCTGACCTTACTCTACCATTTTATTCTGGTACCTCAAGGGAAGGGTGGCAAAAAGTGGAACGGTTGGGGCTGGTTATTTTGGTACTAATCCTAATGGAAGTGCAGAAAATTACATACTTTATTATACCAAACCAAACTGTTGATGGAAACATGGCTTATGTGTGAGTGGGTAGAAGCGGTTTGTTTAGGAATTTATCTGTTGTATTTCTACCAATACCTCTTCCAGTTCTTATCCAAACAATAAAATCCAAAGTTGGCATTGCACACATTGGTGCACTTAATAATGCACCTGCTAAGTTTGAAGCCAGTGAGGCAAACCTTTGGACAGTTAATGTGATCGACTGACAGAAGTACGGACATTCCTTGCATTTATAGATGTATTTGTATGCAACACAAATGTACATGCCTTTACAGTTCATTTTTGAAACTTAATTGCGCTTGTGGTTATTGATCGAAGAACAGACATAGACCTCTGATCTGCTGTCCCCTGACAGGTAATGGACAATTTTCTAAGCACTTTCGAAACAAATCTCAGCAGTGGGCTCTGTAGCCACAGGAGTAACATCTTATCTAGTATTAGTGGAAGATGCAGTGTGCTTGTCTGCTGTATCAAAATAAAAGCACTGATGCTGTAAAACTACTACCCTCAGTCAGGTCTGATAGTAGCTGGGGTTATTTTATCTAAGACAAGCTCTCTTATTTCTCAGCTTCTTAAATTGAGTATTTTTCTGGTTTCTTTGATCATATAACAAAAAAAATCATTGGTATTGATTTTGGTTTATGGGCAAAATGAAACATTTTTGAGGTTGATCTACATTTTGTGACATTTTGTGGACCCAACAAGCAATTGGTTAATGGAAAAAATAAAGGCTATTTAGCCTTATATCCGTTAGTGTTGGATTTCCTGCCTCTGTGATGAAAGTATTTTTTTGAAGCTAAACCAGATTTAAGTTTAAGAAAATGGGATTTAAATCCTGATCATATTGTTCTGTTTCTAGGGGGCAAACTGCTTCCATCTGATGTGTACTGATGCAGATGGACATCAGGAGCAAACGTTGACAAGTGGAACTCACTGACATCTTCACCCTCTTGCCCCCCAAAACCCTCTGTCACGCTGGCAATGTCAAGAGTCCCGAGTCCCCCTCCCCCTGCGGAAATGTCCAGCGGGCCTGTGGCCGAGAGCTGGTGTTACACACAGGTAAAGTTACCTCCTCTGTGAACTTTTTTTCCTAGCTTAAAATGAACTGCAGTTTTGCTGATATATATTTTACCTATCAGATCAAAGTGGTGAAGTTCTCTTACATGTGGACCATCAACAACTTCAGCTTCTGTCGCGAGGAGATGGGTGAGGTCATCAAGAGCTCCACCTTCTCCTCTGGGGCCAATGACAAGCTGAAATGGTGGGTGAGAAAAAAGCTACCTCGTTTCAGCATATTCTAAAGTATCTGTGTTGTACAGGAAATGTATTGTTGAGAAACATCTTTAAAAATTCACATTCAATATTCTGTGTGTTAACAGAAATGTTGTTTCTCATAGTCTGTGACTGAATTATTTCTACATCCAAATTTTATGACATTTTTTATAATGTAAAATCAAAAACCTGTCTTCACGTAACAAAAGCAGAAGATTACAACCAGAAATCTTAAGACCTATTCAGAGGGGATTACCTTTACATGGAGAGGTGGGGTAAAGTATTTATGATCTGAGCGTCTCTTTGATTTTAGTCCTTTTTGAATGTGCCATGTCAGTAATTATTACTGGACGATGTCATTAGAGATTATGGCGACTTTTACCTTGGGTAAACGGTTTCGAAAAAATTACCTTAGGAAGTACTTATCCCATGTGAATAGACCAGCAGTAAATATGTGCATACATATTTCGTTATATCCTTTTTGCAAGTAGTATTCCTCTAGATTTTCAAGGATGGAGCCACTTGAAGAGGACTGGCGACCTGTCCGGGGTGTACCCTGCCTCTTTCGCCCTATGTCAGCTGGAGTTAGGCACCAGCGCCCCCCGCGACCCTTAGTGGATAAAGCAGTAGAAAATGAGTGAGTGAGTGAGCCACTTGAAGAAGCATTCAGTTTCCCACTAGTTTGTTGGACAAGTTGGGAAAACCTCAGGTGTTTTCGAAACTCCTAAATAAATGTGGGAATATTAACTCAGAGGAACAATGTGGTACATGTTTGCTCTGCTGTACAAAAGTGCCTCTGTTCATACAAGAGTCGGTCCGGACTTATTGACAGCCAGTTACAGGATGAGCTAAGGGTAAGCTGAGGTGTATCAGCGCAGTACCAGAGGTTCCTAACTGTGGCTCGGGCTACATCTCCTCTTAGTGAGGTAAAGGAGGAGGAATGGTGAGTCGGGAGCTGTGCAGGGGGCATGACTAAGAAAGCCAGTGGCAAAATTTGAATGCAGAAAAAGGTGTTTGACCAAAGAGGCAGTAGATATATCATTTCTTATCACAATTGTGTACACACTGGTTTTTACCTGAAAAGGTGTTTTATTTACACTTTAATTCTCAGTCTGTTCTGTTATCTGATGTTTTCCTGAATTGCTACCATCTTCACTGTGATATTATTTTTAAGATTCAGTGTGTCAGATGTATTAGCATCTCCAGGGAGTGTAAATATTATACACTCCCAACCGATTCTAGTACTTAAACACTTAAACTTTTGAGATCTACTTTTCTTTTTCTTTGCTTTTGGTTCTGCGATCATCCCTTATATTGCACACTTGCATGTCCGTTAGAATTAGAGAGTGTAAATGGATTTAGCTGAAAAAATTATTTTAAAGACCGCACAACCCTATATTTATGTTCTGTTGATTCCACACACTTGGTCTGATCAACTGTGAAAAATTTATTTTGGTTGCACCCTGGATCTGTGGTGATTGAGCAACAAATTATTGGTTTGCATTGTTAGCCTACGGGCAGAACTCACCAGGACTTTGGGGCTCATAGGTCAAGGTCACTGTGACCTGTCCCTACATCACTCCTTGACACATTATCTATTACATTGGCTGGGTTTTTATGTATGACAAGTAAATGGAAAAGAAAGTGCAAATTTCTTTCACAATAAAGTCTTATAAAATCATGCACCAAGTATATCCAGCAAATAAATTTTGGATTGATATCGAATACTTGTACTTTTTGCGTGTTGGACAACAAAGCTGTTTCTCATTTGTTTTATTATTGTACATATGCTTAAATGTTTTGGGTGGATGTTCAAAATTGTATTATTATGAAAACTGGTCATGCAATTCACCTGAGAAAACATTTTTATTTGCTTTGTTGACACAAAGAAAGAGAAATACTTTATTTTTTGTACAACTTCTTTAATTCTTAGGAAAATTCAACATTCATAAAAAAAGGTTTCTAAATCCAACTTTGAACATTGTTTACAAGAATCATTATGGCACTACTTTTAAAGGACTAGAAAATAAAAAAACTTTGACAACTGACTGTTTTGGATACTTTTCTATGAACTGCCAAATGTTCCTATTATTAATTTATATTCCTTTTCTAATTTATTTGTAGTTTTCAGTTTTTCTATATTTTGTAATCCTTATTTTTATATACCCTTGGTAATAACAGCTTTGTTGTATTTGTAATAGTTAATAAAGTTCTTGGACAAAAATACATAAAAGAAAGTTGAGGTTGTGGTTGAGGCTGGTTTAAAAAATAAATATACCTACCTTACTGTACCAAACCAAATTGTTTCTTTCAGTGGAAGTGCAGCTTCCTATGCCCCACTTTTGAAATAATAATAATTTAGAATACAAAGTGACAACCCTACAAGAAGACTTAACTCTTGAATCTGGTGTTTGTTTCAGGTGTTTGCGAGTGAATCCCAAGGGCCTAGATGAAGAGAGTAAAGACTACCTCTCTCTCTACCTGCTGCTGGTCAGCTGTCCAAAGGCCGAGGTGCGCGCCAAGTTCAAGTTCTCCATCCTCAACGCCAAGGGAGAGGAGACAAAAGCCATGGGTGAGTCGGCTAGTTAGCATTAATTAGGAAGAATAAAGAAACATTCCCCTGTGAAGGTGACTTAGATGTAATCTTTGTTATTTTGTATGGCTGTCTGCAGAAAGCCAGAGAGCATATCGCTTTGTCCAGGGGAAGGACTGGGGCTTTAAAAAATTCATCCGGAGAGACTTCCTCCTCGATGAGGCCAATGGACTTCTACCCGACGACAAACTCACGCTTTTCTGTGAGGTAACTGTCCATTCCTCATGTTCAACATATAGTATCTTTACATACCAGAAAACACACAGTGTTTTGTCCTGCAATTTTCTCATTTAGTTTCTCTCCCTCAGGTGAGTGTGGTGCAAGACTCGGTCAACATATCCGGACAGAATACCATGAACATGGTGAAGGTGCCTGACTGCAGGCTAGCAGACGAGCTCGGGGGCCTGTGGGAGAACTCACGCTTCACAGACTGTTCCCTGTGTGTGGCTGGACAGGAGTTCCAGGCTCACAAAGCCATCCTGGCAGGTACAAACAGAGGGTTTGCCCTTTGGCTGTTGATTGATACTTCTCTTACTCACACATTAACATTTTCCCATTGTCCCAACCTTTCTCCACATCTCTGCTTCCAGCTCGATCTCCAGTATTTAGCGCCATGTTTGAGCATGAAATGGAGGAGAGCAAAAAGGTGAGTCCAAGGCCCGAGCAGCTTTTTTTTTATTCTTTAAAAATAAATGTATTTTGTTCCCATGGCATAGCAGCAGCAGCTTAGATTTGCAGTGCTGTATTCAGGATTTTGTGCTGTCACGTGGTTCCAGCACAGATTTCTGTGCTGAAACGGAATGAGTGCGCACCTGAAATGAGATTGTCCTGTCGTGTTTGAGGGTCAGGATTCTTCCTTCACCGACAAAGCTGCAGAAGCAGGGAATAGCTTTTTTTTTCTAGTTGTGCAAGAAATCAAATTGCTTTAGAAGCTGTCCAGATTTCTTATATCTGAGATAAAACCATTTCACTTACTGGAAAGTGATCAGTAGAATCGAGGAGAAAAAAAAAACAAAAAGGAAAAGTTTTGGTTTCATTTATGCTTTGAGAATAACAAAACATCTTCTATTATCTTCTGTTTATGTTTTTCTTAGTATAAATACTAAGAAAAACATAAACATAACTTTATGCATCTTAAAAAAAAACTTTATGCATCTTAAATGAGATAGAGATTTTTCCTCAGTCTTTGTGTTTGGTATATACAGTAGGCTGATATGAGTGCTGATCTTGTATAGCCTGGTTCAGATTAAACCCCTTAAAAAGTAAATGCAGTCAGATAATAAAGCCATAGAACTTATTTCAGTATCTAGTTTGGTCATAAATTAAAACACACAATCTAGGAGTAAACTTCACAGCAATTCTAATTTTTATCTCTGCTGAAAATACTTTCACTTACATACTTTTTGGCACTAAAGTTTAGTCACATTGCTTTTGCCAATGTGTACTCCCTATAATAGACACAAATACTGCAAATAAGAGCTGCTGGATTAGCTGCACAGAGAGCTTCTCAGAAAATCTAATTTCTTAATATTGGCATTAGTAGTGCTATTAAAAGGTTTTGTTTAGAATATTAAAAATTAAAGAGATGCAACTAACAATTGAATAATGTTGATTACTGTTTTCCAAACCTGAAAAGGATGATGTTATCAAATGTTTTGTTTTCTCCACAAACTAAAATGATTCAGTTTTAATGGTTTTTTTGTTTTTGTTTTGTTTTTTTTTTGCTACATGGAGCAAGGAAATCAGAAAATATTTTCATTTATGAAGCTGAAATATCAGAAAGCTTGTTAATTATTGAAAAAATAAACAAAATATTTTTGTTGACAATTAATTAGGTAATAGATTCATAATTGATTGACTGAATAATTGTTGCAGCCCTAAACAGATGTAGTAGTTGAAGCTTGTGTGGAGATGAAACTTTAATCAAACCTTGTTATCCTTTGTCTGTTTTCTATCAGAACCGTGTGGAGATCAACGATGTGGAACCTGAGGTTTTTAAAGAGATGATGTGCTTCATTTACACAGACAAGGCTCCCAACCTGGACAAGATGGCTGATGACCTGCTGGCAGCAGCTGACAAGGTATTGCAACAGTTCAATACAACATCAAGAAGATGGAAATGAAAAAAGAAATTGCTAAATTTGGCTCTTTGTGACTCACAATGAGCCAAGGTGTGACTCACTGTTGGAGAGTCCCAGGTTCTAAATCCCTGTGTGTGTCGCTATGTGACACAAGAACACTGGTGGTCAGCCAGTCCGATGTGTACTCGTTTACTCGTGTGTAGCCCATCGCTCAGTCAGACAGTTGTTCCCTCTTCCTCGCCTTCTGACAACAGTTTTCTCTGCTTCTTTTTTAACGGCTATGCCATGAAGAATGTCTAAAATAGGGGGGAGAACGGTAGAGCACACAGGGTGAATTTTATTATGAATTTGTATTTTATTGCAGTTATTTAACCGGTGTTTGCAAAACACAATCATCGAAGTTAAAGTTCTGTCACAAAACTATTTTGTTATGGATCTTTGCACATTTTTAAGTGGGTATACAGAAATCCTGGAGCTTTCCTAGTGAGTATATGACATATACCTGCATATCACGTAGACTGCACCACTGTCTTACACCACCAACAGTGGCCACCCACGCGGTACGCATCTGCGCACTCTCTCTCACACACACGCACACACACATGTTTGCACTTCTATCAGAGTGAGGACCCTCATGGACATAGTACATTCCCTAGCCCCTTACCCTAACCTTAACCATCACAACTAGATGCCTAACCCTAACCTAAACCCAATTCTAACCCTAACCCTGAAACCAGGTCTTAACCCTGAAAAAGCCATTTTAAGGGGAGATCATGTTAACACTGTTCGTAGTGTTGTCATTTGATATAAGCTGCACGCTTGTGTGGATAGAAGGAGCAGACAAATCGGCTGATCTCTGTGTGTGTGTAAAAGAGAGAGCAGCGGGGCAGGGAGATGAATGAACGGAACAATATTATACATGAGTGTTGATTCTGTCACCACGCATCGATCAGTGTATGGGAAACTCAGGAAACATTAGGTGCACTCCAGAGCCATGTTATTTACGTTTATTATTTCTAATTAAACTCATGCCGTCCAGTCAGGGAGGGTGGAAGGGCCACATATGGCCCGCGGGCCGTATACTGCCTAGGTCTGTGCTAGGGTGTGTGTGTAGTGCTGTGAAGCTAACGGACAGTAGGGGAAGTGGAGACAGCCACCAATCTTCCCACAACAAGACATTTTACCACCACAATGTCTCGGATGCTGTTAAATTAGGGTAAAAAAATCAGCATAGTTCTGCTTTAATCAGCATTGTGTGAATGGATTGAATGTAACAGGCATTTGTTCATTTCTCTCTCTCTCTCTCTTTGTCAGTATGCCCTGGAGAGGCTGAAGGTGATGTGTGAAGATGCTCTGTGCACCAGTCTGTCTGTGGAAAATGCTGCCGAGATCCTCATCCTGGCTGACCTGCACAGCGCTGACCAGCTCAAAACACAGGCCGTTGACTTCATCAACTAGTAAGTATACACACAGATACACGCACAGACAGAGTCCATCATAACATGTAATTGGGTTTTTCAGCAGCATTTTTACAAGCACACATCTAGCATCCAGTCTCATCCTCTCACCTCAGATCTTGGTGTCGTGGCTAATGATTCATTTTCATGTCGCCCTCCTCAAGTAGTCTGTGTGATGTTATAAAGCTGACAGATCAGGGCAACCTGACTCACTCCTAATGGTGATGGTTCAGTGTTTCTTGTGTGGTTGTATGAGGGGCTGACGCATATGCTGTTTTTTCACCAAGTGGAACCCTTCAGTTTGGCACAGTATAGTGTATATTTTTTACGTTAGGACTCCAAAATATTCAACCCAACCATTCCATTCCTAGGCACCATTTCCTTGAGGTACCTGAGTAAAATGGTAACGTACACTCATGGTGGATTGGGTATCACAAAAAGGCCACTCTCTTGCCACCGATGGTGCAGACTTTTATTGTGCACTTTTATTTTCTGTTGTGTCTTTGCTCTATGGATGATAAATTGTATGCATATAATTTTTCATAATGGAAATTTTATGTATTTTACTTTTTTTAGTGTTTTATTTTTGCAACCATTGCTTTTCTAGTTTTCCTTACATACAAACACTGGCCACTTTATAAAGTGTTATGTGTGCCTAATTATAAGTGTCTGGTTTGATTCTCTGATGCTGTAACCTTGAACTTTTCTCCATGGGCAAGAAAACAACATTACATGAACCTCAAGAAATGTGTGTATATTAAAATATGGCTAACTGAAAGACTCAGCTAGACTAGTAACTCGAGGAATATTGGATCCATTATGAACATGTAATAGGGCAGCCATTTTGGAAGGAGGATAGTCACAGGTGTAAGTAAGTATAAATTATAAAACGAATGATGGCTGAGTTCCATTTAACTTCCTCAGTTTTATGGTACATGCTGTTTCATTGTCACACTGTCTTAAATTACATAAACTGAACAGAGCCATTGTGATCAGTAACTAGGGCTGCAACCAACGATTATTTTAATCATTGACTAGTCATCGATTATTGAAACGATTAGTCAACTAATCTGATAATAAATCACTCAATTACTCGACAGCTCTCTTAAGTTAACGGCTTTTCAATTTACCTTGAGGTTTTTTGGGCATGTGCTAACTAACAATAAAGACAATAAAATATTTGATTCAAACATAAGCATTGCTGCTGTTTAGGATACTACTGCAAATTAAATAGGAAAAACTGAGTTGATGAGGACAGTTGCTTGCTGCAGAGGGTTAGGGTTTACGTCTGCTTTCTTTGCAGAAAACCATCTAGAGGACATTTACTTTTCCCAAGAGGACTGCATACATTTGATTTTTTTTTTTTTAAGAAACATGTTAGACATGATTTAACATTACTCCTAGAAGATACCATCAAACCATAGTGTGTCTTGACTTTTAGCATTAACTTGTAGGTGAGGGACTGTAAATGTAAGGCAAGTATTATTTATATAGCACATTTTAGCATCAAGGCATTTAAAAGTGCTTTACAATGAAGAAAGGGAAATACGGCAGCAGCATTACAGATATAAAAGGCATAATGAAAACACAATAAAATATTTAAATAGAGAGGTAAAAGGAACGGGAGAAAAGATTAAAAGTTGCAGTAATGGCTGAGATGCAGCCGAGATGATAATTTTATTTCTATTTCAACACAGTGGCAAGCAGGTAGGTTTTCAGGCTAGATTTAAAAGAAATTGATTAATTGATTTGACAGATCCTCTGTGAGTTTGTTCCAGATATTTAAATTAAACAAGACTGCTGGCAGTAATGCACCAATATTCATGCTGTCTCCTGCTGTTCACTACTTGAGCAACTCCCAGCAGAGATGGGTAAAAAGCCAGATCTCTCACTCAGTATAAATGTGATGTTGTTCGGGTCCAGAGCATTAAAAAGCTGTGGGATGAAGTAACTGACAATTATCCCACAACTAAAATTGTTGGTGACTAATTCTATCCTAAATTTTTGTTGACAATGTCGACTAATTCTTGCGACCCTATCAGGAACACGTGCTTTTTCTGCTAAAACATTTCAAAATGGCTGCTATGCTAGAACCTCATTATCCAGTCCTTAATCTGTTAAAGTGATAATAAATTTAGTACTTTATATTTGTTTATTTAATTGAGTTGAGTTTAATTTAATTGATTTAATTGAGTATTTTTCCATTTAACCACTTGTATTTCTTCTTCTGTCTGTCTCTCTTTCTCGTCCTTCAGCCATGCTGCAGAGGTGATGGAGACAGCCGGCTGGAAGTCCATGGTGGCGTCTCATCCTCACCTGGTGGCAGAAGCCTACCGTTCACTGGCCTCAGCCCAGTGTCCGTTCCTCGGACCCCCACGCAAACGCCTCAAACAGTCCTAACAGCCGAGGGCAGAGGCGTCAGCTCTGTCATATACACACACACACTTTCACACGTACAAACATGAAACGACACAGACCCCGCTCCCGTCTCCAACACAGGGGTAAGATCTCCCCTCGCTGTTACCTACTACACTACCTACAGCCTCCCCTCCCCACTCCCCAAATCTCACCCCTCTGCCCCATCCAAACCTGCTGTATTTAGTCTCTTCAGAAGACGAAGGGAAGGAGAAGGAGGAAGAGGAGGAGGGCATGGAAGAGAGGCAGAGGTGGGCATCATGAAGTGGATGTAATGTCGTTTACTAAAGAACCACACACCTCTTTCTTTCTCCCCGGCTCGGACATTATGAGACCTGAAAATTGTGCTCTTCTCCTTCTGTGAAAAACAAAAACCCTTTGACGTCCTGCTCGTTCCTACTTTGGAATCCGTTCACAAGGAAGACTGAACACACAAGAATCCCATGAGGAGCCAAGAGTCTGGACATTTCAGAGGCTTCAAGGACAAGTGCAGATAAACAAGAGGTTTTATCACAAGGTGTCTCTTTATTCTGGTCTTAGTGTTTGGTGTTGACCAGTTGGAAAAGCCCCCAAATCTTAAAGGATACATGGGCCTGTGAGGGACAAAAGAAGAAGTTACAAACTAGAAGCTCCGCCCACAGCCCCCCAAGAAAGACAACCAAGGGCTAGTCAGGAAAAAAGCAGAAAATGGGACAGAAATCAAAGGAAATTTCCTAAAGTTGGGAAAACATTGCACTAAAGTCACAATTACCCCTTGTCAACCCTTACCAGCAGTGAAGTAGAAATACTGTAGGCAAGCACATGTTTGAAGCAAGCTTCATGGACTTCAATAAAAAGCCCAGCTGGACCACCAAGAACAACTTCCCTTTAACAAGATTTATCAGCAAGTGACAAAAACAACACACGCACTCCCATTTACACAGCTCTTCATCTGCATCCGTTTTCATTTGTATTTTAATAGCCAGGAATTCAAAGCAGTATAGAGAGGATAATGCACAAATGGATGTGTCATTCCTGGAGAAACAGTATTTTGTGTGTGGATGTGTCTTTGTAAACCTTGTGATAAAAATTAAATCCAAGGTGTCATCAGACAAAACAAGCAGGGGAAAAACAAAATGTCAAGTAAAAAAAATGGCTTCTGTCAGGCATGTTAATTCTGTTAATTAATGTTCTTTTTTAATGGAATTATTATTTGTTTTTCCCCCATATTTTTCCATAGGGATTTGTACAGATACAAGTGTTTTTGAAGATGTGTAAAACAAAAGCATTTTCAATAATGAAATTGAAAGAAGAAAAGTCGTTTTCTTTACAGGCATGAAGACTGAGGGGAAAAATTAATTTGAAATGAACACGTTTTAATGTTCAGCACACAGAGTAAAAAACAACCACATGGATTACATTAGAAGTTATGGTCCTGGATAGAAGGAACCATTGTCGTTTCTTTCCTGTAGATATCGCTGGTTATGGGAAGTGACACTTAGTTGTTGCCATTTTTTGTTCCCTAAAGAATAAACCACAACTATTTTGTATTGAATGCACTGCAGGCTTTGTGTTGGTATTCCTCAAAAATAATTCAGTTTGAGTAAAGACATTTGTGTGCAGCTGGGACATTCCTGTTTTTAATTTGTTACAAAAGTCCCCCAGACTGAAAACCTTAAATTCCAATTAATATAAGCAAAACTGAAAGGCTTCTTCAGCCAGTTAACTTTGTCATTTTTTACTCATTTATGTAATTAGTGCCACAGCAGGGATGTCTTCTCAGACATCAGACAGCAGGGATGTCTTCTCAGACCTGCTTGGGAGCATCCATCCCCTGGAATGAGACACAGCTATAGCGTTAAGTTGTACCAGTACGACGACATTGAACGTGACACAACATACAACAATGGAGGACATCCCGAATCTCTTTTTTTTCTTGCTTGGCCCGTGGCTGTCTCAACAAAGTGTCCGTTTTTGTGTGAGATAGACTGTGGGCCTTTGCCTTGACTTGGGGTATTTATATTTTTGATCGCAGTGAAGGGAGTGATGTCTTTCTTTCGTCCAATCACCGTACCACACCTGTGGTTTTACTGTGGTACCACAAGGAAAGGGTTCTAATAGGTGGAAAGGTTGGGGCTGGTTATTTTGGTTCTGTTCCTAATGGAAATGCAAAAATGTTCGTACCGTACTGTACCAAGCCAAACCATGGAAACACAGTTTATGTAAAACATAGCAGAGCTCCACAGCAAGTGAGCAGGAGATACACACTAGGTGTGGATGACGGATGCAGTAGATCGGCTCAGCTGCAGCAGTTCATGTGAAACTGGCCTTGGGCTCAGCACTATAGTGTAAGTATAACTATACTATACACTGAGTATAAGTCAGTATCTTACACAACTACACCTCAAAAAACATTTGTTTTCAACGGAGTAGGCGAACACAAGCCATGTCCATGCTGATGTCCATGCTAAAAATGATCGAGCAAACGCCATTACAACAATAACAAACATTAAGTGTAAATGCACATAAATGCCGAGAGAAGACACAGTTCATCCCAGAGATACTTAAAAGTGCAGGAGGACTGCTCTGCCATGATGAACGTCTAACATAACGTTATGGCTGTCTTGATCTAATAGTTGGTAAGTTGGTATCTGGTTGGGAGGCACGTGTGTAGTGCCATTAAGCAATTCATGTTTCTCGCAAGAAAGAGGAAACGGCTGTTTGACACAGCAAGGGGACACACAAGTAAACATCAGACCAACATGGACATGGCTCCACAGGTTGGGTTCGCCGGCTAATGATCAAGAGAGGGGAAAGGGGGGGTGAGAGCGTCAGACGTGAGTTTTTACAATGAGGATAGAGGTCGACAATGGATGGATGAATGTTTACAGTGTTGTCATATAAATATGTCCTCGGAAACTGGAGGGGGAGCTCCACAGAAAAAGGGTGAAAAAGCATCCAGACTTGGAAAGTTCCGCTTCAAGTGAAATCCTCTTTGTGGGTGTATTGAAACTTGAATGTCCAGTGTCTTTGCCTCGTTTTATCCGGAGGGCAGGTAGGCTCTTGGATTCTGGTAGCTGCCGTCTGGACACACTTTCTGAACCAGCCTGTAGTCTGTGCTGTAGAAAGACACGTAGATGCAGATGACCTGGAAAGGTTTGGAGCACATCCAGGTGACGTAGCTCTGGGTCTGCTCCTGGTCACACGTCTTTGATGGGTCGTAGTTGCACAGCATGACCTTCTTGTTGCGCTCAGTTTTCTCGTAGTCCACCCAGCAGCTGAATGTCTTCGAGTCTTTCGGATTGACTACACTTTGGTGCTGTAAGTCAAACTCCACCTCTTTTATCAGTGGGACAAGGCTGATGGAGATGTTGCCCACACCGGTGGAGTTGTGGCGGAAGTACACTCCAAGAGAGCCATTCTCATGATCCACAATCTTACCCATTATCAGCAAGTTCAGTTTGACCGTCTTGATGTTGGAGTAAAAATCTCCCCAACTGAACTTTCGGGGGAATATTGGCATATCATGAGCTTTCATGATGGGCTGAAGCTTGAGCTTTAAAGAAGAGTTGGAGTATGACTGGGAGTTCCCACCAAGTATCTTCCAAAGTCGCTGCTTTGGAAAAGGAATGAAGGGACTAATGGGGTGTTGTGTGTTTCTATTGTGACTCCTAATTTGAAGAGCTGGATTCTGCTGTGAAGAAGACTCGTGTTCTCTGTTCAGTTCAGGAGATGCTCTCAAGTCGCCATTATGACAGTGACCAAGAACCAACTAGACAAAAAACATGGCAGAAATTAGACTTGGATTACACCTGGAATTCCTTCTGATCCTCCTCCCTCATCTGAGGCTTTTTTTAACAATGCTATGTTTACGGAGAACATTTTCGTAGATAAACAGGGCCATAGTCAATTTTGACTGTGCTGTGTCTATTCCTCTGTGCCAAGAAAAAGCGAGATACACAAGGGCTCACACTCACTAAAAACCGATTGCAAGAGTGGACAAACTGATTCTGACCACTTGACAAAAGGCTCGCCTAATAAAATCTATGCTAGATTAAGTCTGTGATATGTTAAGAATATGTTGACCACCTTATCTCACCAAGAGACAGACTTGTCGTACTGGAAATGGAAGTTTATGTCACTTTGTAAGCAATTCACCCCATGCACCAAAGTCCATAGAGATCAATGATTTCTATGACGCCACATGGCAGTTGTTGATCCACTGCTTCCTCTGTCAGTAAGTTCAAATTAGTTATTTTGTGACTGTGTGGGGCTTGAAATCCTTTCTTTGTGTTCGCCTCAGTGACACAAACCTACTAAATGAGGCCGCAGTAGACCAGACACTCCTGTGTCTCCACGAGGTAAAAATCCTAATCTTCTCTATGGACGTTTGTGCAGGAGAGTGAACACTTTAAAACCTCCAGTTTCCATTTGGAAAAGACATCTAATGGTGAGATAAAGCAGCAGACATAGTATTCTTAGGATACTACAAGCCGAAGCAGGTGTAGATTTCACTAGGTCAGCACTTTGTTAAGTTGCTAAGATCAGGTTTTTTTTTCTTGTGTCCCTGCTGGCAGCCATGTTTTGTGTGAGCCACTGTGTCTCAGCGGTGACTATGGGTCACTAAGACCTACAGCCGTACAAAGAGCTGAACTATCCCTTTAAGGACAGAGAATGTTGAACATTGTTAAGCCCTATGATTGATTATTGATTATCGAATGATAAAAACTATAGTTTGTCCAAACTCCTGATTTCATTCATTTTATTTTGAATTAGTACAGGCATAAATAATGTTGAAGTGATTAAAAAAAAAAAACTGTTTAATTAATATATAATAAATTGTGAAATGAATTTTGACAATTACTTCAACAATCCATAATATAATATAATATAATATAATATAATATAATATAATATAATATAATATAATATAATATAATACACTTACCAAACAAATTATTCCCTTCAGAAGAACTGATGCAAGGCAATGGCAGACCCACATCTCCATAATGCATAGAAGTGTGGAAGAAGATCCATCCACTTTCACTTGCAGTTGGTTAAGATTTGGAGGTCTGTGTTCAGTGGCTGCTACGTCCACACTGAAGCATTCAGTTGCCCACTGGGGTAGTCCACTGCAGCCTCAACGCACACACACACACACACACACACACTGAGAGCTTTCTCAGATCTGGAGATGTGAATACTCTCTTTTGCTGTGTCTGCATCCTTCCTCTCTCTTCTTTCATCCCCGCTCTCCCTCATTCACTCACCTGCAAAATCTCTCTCTCCCTCTTTCTTTCTCTCTGCCCCCTCCCTGCACTGAGAACCATTGAAGTCTATAATATCTTGGAATGTATTTGCCACATGCTTTCTTTCTCCATGAGACAGCCGTTTTCTGACTGAAAATGAAAATAACTCTCACACACCAAAGTCCGTAGAGAAAATCATCATTTTTATCTTGCAGAGATGGCGGCTGCTGGTCTACTGCTGCCACAGTTTGTAAATTGGTGTCACTCTTTTAAATCCAAATGAAGGTTTTCAAACACTGATGACACAAAAAAAACATTTAAACTTACCGATGAAGGCAGCAGTGGATCACCAACTCCTGTGTGCCAGGAATTGTTCATTTTCTCTATGGACCTTGGTGCAGGAGAGTGAGCGGCTTGTAAAATAAAGTGGTGAAGATATTCTTATGAAATCTTTTTGTTTTTATTAGGTGAGGCTTTTGTTCAATTTATTTTGCCTTTTGCTATGCTGGTTCTAGGCTGATATATGTTTTAGTACCCGATAAACACATTTCAAAAACGTGATCGATCCCTTTAACCATCACAAATAAATTCTTTACCCCAACTCTGACCCTAAATCAGAACAGTCATCTTACAGGCCTTTACAATTTGTATATAATATGGTTCATTTACATTATATATATTCTGTATTCTAAAGTTTAATATTTTTATATTTTATATTATGTATTATATTTAGGTTTTTACACTTTCTGATGTTTGTTAGTTTGTTTACTTTTTTTTTTTACTGCAAACTGCTTCATAGTGGGACAAATAAATTCTTATCTTAAACCTCAACTAGATTTAAGCCTAGCTCGAACCCTGAAAAGCATCCACTATTATCTAAACAATTAATCAATGAACAGTCCATCAGTCTGCAGGCTGTAATTTCGTGGCGCAGCACAAGGTGGCGCAGTGTAGCGCAGTGAATTTGGTAGACTGAGGTGCGCAGAGATGGGTGTGTTGGCGCAGCAGGGTGAGGTGTCTACAGTGATGATTTCATGCCAAAAGGCCAGTGGCGGAGCTAGACTTTTATCCTTGGGGGGGCCAGAGGGTGGCCAAGTCTATTTCAGGGGGTCCACAGATTTTTTCCTGAACGTTCTAGATGCTTGTCCACCTTCGGTATCTTGTGAGATGTATTCTATTACATCTATTTACATTCGACCCACGGACCGAATTTATTGAACTCATGAACTTATTTTGGCATAAACTGCGGTCGTGTACTCGCCGATATAGGTCAGTCTTAAAATCCAGAATAAAATCCATCTCTGGCTGAGTCTTCACAAGGAGCGCGCCGCCTTTTCAGTTTCCTGAACGGTTCCTTCTTCTTCTTTTTCTTCTTCTCCCATGTCTTCTAATTGTAAAGTGGATTGAAGCGCCTTGTGGTAGCCTGCATTGCGCCATCTACTGAACAGGAGGGACCTAGCAGTCACAGACTTCAAAATGCAATTGGCCTTTCTCATGCGGTGCCGTAACATGTCAGTTATCTGGGGGGAGCACCTGGGGTAGCCAATCAGATTTCAGGGGGGGTCCAGTGCCCCCTGGCCCCCCCTCTAACTCCGCCCATGCAAAAGGTGGCGTTGAAAGCTTTCCAACTCCAACCTGGTCTATTCTCAGCACAAGGCGAAGTGCAGCCAGTCTAACAAATTAGAGCCCTGAGAGTTTAGTTTTTTATGTTTAGGTGTATAGGACATTGCCACACTGCCACCCTGTGGCCTTTTACTGAAACATCTGAAATATCTTATATGTCAAGGCCTTCAGATCTTTTTAAATGGATAATTATCATAATGTTTTTGATTTTTTCTTTTTTAATGCAGTGGAATCAAATGCAAAACATATGAATGTTAACATGTTGAAAATAGGTCATGTGGCTTGGTTATTCATTATGTAGCGATAATGGCAATAAAACTCCAAGCCTTTTCCTGAAAATTCATTCAAGAAGTCATGTCAGAGAATGACTCATTGTTTCTGTATATGCAATGATCATAAAATCCGATTGCGAGGCTGTTTATACAGTATATATAGATATAAGCAGCCATAGTTTTTCTCTGCTGCACAGCACCCTGCCCCACCTTTTACCATTACATTTTACTCCTCAGTATACACAGACAAAATTGTGTCCCATTCATTAGAATAGATTAGATTAGATTACAATAGATAGGAAACCTGATGAGCGGTCCGCTGGGACATGCCATAGCTGAGGACTAGAGCAGAGAATCAAAATATGTAGAGGACACAAAGTCAACAAGACACAGAGTTGTCAAATTTAACATCAAAAAGAATATAGGAATGTAAAAGATATCTACATTTTTGAGTATATTGGTAGATGTGTGCAAGGTAAGTGTAGTCTAAATGTACAGTAGCTAGACAGAATCACTCACTGGCCTGTTTGCTCTGATCTCTTTAGTCATGAAAACAAGGACAAAACAGTGAGTCTTCTGGAGTCCTCACTGTTCACCTGCAGACGCAGGACTTCATTTATGGTTTAACCCTCAGTGCATATGCGGCACAGATGGCACACCCTTGGTATATTCCCATGGGAATAATACACAACTCCTTATATGGACATCAGGCTTTAATAATGCATTTTTCCGTCTTCTTATGTGTTGTTGGGTCAAAGTTATGATTCATTTTATATCGCATATGAAAAAAAAAAAAACCCACAAAACCAGTTTTTCTTTTTAATGGACTCGACTTTGAACTTTGAATTGTGACAAACTGTATTCCCAAATTTCATCAAATCTGATTTTAAAAAATATGAGTACTTTTTGCTCAGGTGTACTTTTTCATCAAGTTTATATACTTGATGAAAATGAATAATAATAATAATTTCATCAGATTGCATATGTTGTGCTGAAAAAAAAAAAAAAAAAAAAATATATATATATACCCAAGAACCCCAAGACTTTGATTGTAACACCGTGGGTTTATTTTTTACTTACATAAGCAAAAGAGAGGGAGTGAACAATTGTCATCCTCTACTGCAGTTTCTTTGATCTGTTCCTGGTCTATCTGCGTGATGAAAGACCTCTTGTAGTTGGGAATGCAGATGTCATCATCACTACACCCCAAGATAATATTTTATTGACTGCCAGACTTTAAGACCGGTGTTTACAACCACATCAAATACTGTAACTTGATTGTAAAGACTACAGACGTCTATAAGAAGCTATAAAACATTCCAAGTAATATTAATAAGAATAATAAACTACTTCTACAAAAGAGGCACCGCATATCAGTAAAGTATCACAATACTTTTGTGTCCAGTCAAGGTCAATATGTCAGGAAATCACACAAATGCATTCAAGAAAATACACCGAATCATATGATTTGCCAATAATGATAATCATAATAATAATACCTTATTGTCCACAGATGAAAGCACAAGGTTAACAGTTGTTTGTGTGTTTCAATTTATTATTATTAATATTTTGTGTCTTGAATCAGTTTCTAGATTAACCATAACTATGACCGCAGTCTAATTATTTCTCTCTTACAACCTATATAGTCAGAATATCCTCTTATCGAAGAATTTTTTTTTTTTTTACACAATTGTAACACAATATTCGGTCGTGCTGTCACAGTTCCGATATTCATGACGATATTTCACAGATTACAAAATAAAATTCTTTAAAAGTGTTTTAATGTCACGACGTATACTTCACAAATAAAAGCATGTATGATGCAAAATAAATCTGATAATATCAAAAACAGACAGAAATAAATCTAAAATGATGTAAATAACACCATGGGCAACTGTATTTAAAACATTAAACAAGCTTATGTGTAAAATTGAACACTGAATGTAATACATTTAAAAATTAAAACTGAATGTCTTATTACTAGTGTAAAAATATAGCTAGTAAATATAGTTGGCATTGTATTCTATCAGTTCACCGGCAGCACACGTACAGTGTGTAATTGCACGTTCTATGGTGTCATATCTATTCTTGGCGTCATGTACGTTGATTGTTTTGTGTTAGGTTTAAGAATTCAATAAAATATCCAGCATGATAATAGTGTGGCCACGCATAAGCGGAAAAAAAAAAACCAAACAAATACAAAAAACAGCAATATGAACAACAAAATACAGCAGTCACAAATAAAATAACGTATTTTTGTATTTTCAAAACACTAAAAATACCTTCTCAACCCAAGGCAAGCTTTTCTATATCCCCTCACTTGTCCACTGAAGGGACAATGTCTGAGAGCAACAGACATGTATACATACATTCAACAGATTAAACATGCGAATCCCCATCTGTTAGAGACGTTTCCAATATAACCTTGTGCCCAGATAAAAGTTAGCAAAGTAACTTATTTACTTATTCATTCATTTTTTGATTGATCAAATGAAAGTCCACGAGTCGATGACCATGTTGTTAGCAGAGAAGGTTTCACTATGAATGGTGTTTTGTATATTTGCTGAGTAACATTTGTTGTAAAAGGCGTCTGCGTCTTGGTTGTGGTCACGTCTCATTTTGAAGGAAAACCTCAGCACAAGTTGAAGAACGCCAGACTTCCTTTTTCTGAACACAAATCAACAGCCATCAGCATAATGTCAGTTAGAATCAATTGGTTTCACTCAGCATGTGAATAAACCCAACCACTGCCTTAGTCACACCCTCCATCTTGCACTGACTTATGGCATAAATATAGAAAATATTTCTCCCCAAAACTCCCTCTTAACTGACCATTATTTACTCACATTTAATTGCACTAACATTAAAAAAAAAATACCACTACATCTGGTGCCTGTCTGATCATAATATGGATACATTCAAAGAGACAGTGCAGCCTTTAACTGAATGGCTCTACTCTAATCACAAGGCAAAGCGCAGCCGGTGCACAGTGTGCACACGTCACCAAAACCTCACAGGCAGGTTTACAGAATGTCAGGCACATTTCAGTGCAATTAATAATCACAACAACCACTACTTAATGTAACCATATGCATCGGCACATACATTTATATCTATAATGACTGTCCCGTCACATCATTTCATTAACGCAGCTGAAACTGTGACGCGAACTGACGACTTCATATCTCTCTCAGCCAAGCACAAACAGCCTCGGCATCAGATGGTCAGTATATATTCGGCTTCTCTCATCTCATAAAATTCAGTGCATTTTATGTACATTTTTGGCCACATTTTGCTCAATCACATTAAAGATACATAAAATGACTCATGATACAAAATGGTGTTAACATCAATTTTATTGATTTATTGAACTAGTTCCTTCCTCGCCGCGTGCAGGGATGCACTCCCTGTTTGATCCGGAAGAGGGTTAACCAAACATATTCACATTTTTTATTTTGTGTAATCCAGATTTACACGCCAGAATGATCATAATTCAGTTGGGTAAGACAAGTTCATTTCACATCCAAACACTGGTGACAAGGGCCAGACCACAAGCTTGGCAATGCGTCCTTTACGCACAGGTGCTTCTGATTTCATGGTACATGGTATTTGTTTATGTTGTCATCTGTGCACACTACTCATCTTTATTACTCAGGGTTACTAAATATGAGTGTCTTTATTCGTGGAAAAATATGTTTACCTTACCCGAAATGTCAACCTCAATCCCACCTAAGCCCTTGCTGCTTATGGCTGAGAGGGTGGAGGACACAATGTCCAGTCTAGCTCCACCTTGACTGCACCATACCATTTTATTTGGGTGTGGAATAGTTGGGGCAGGTTAATTGCTATTGCTATTGCTATTATGAATGGAAATGCAAAAGAAATATGTTCCACACTGTACCAAACCAAACTGTTACACTTGGTGGAATCATGGTTTAAGTGAACAGCAAAGGAATTGTCCTTACTGTTCCAATACTTTTGGAGGGGACTATAAATGTTTAAACAGCAGCAATAGTATCTAATATATTACATTTCAAATAGTCCAAATCAATATTTTTGTTCACAGTCAATAGTACTTAGGTAATCGGATTTAATTAACTGCTCTCAGTCATAAAAAAGTGATATTGGTGCATCTCTAATTCAGACTAATTGAATTTACTAACCATGTGTATCTGTTCTATTAATTTCTATTTTAATAATTGTTTTTGTCTTTGTTTTATATTTCTGCAAATTACATGTTTCTGCGGTTAGTAAGTTCCCTGTTTTTGTAATCTGCTGTACTTGTTTCCGTACATGTGGCACCTATAGGGGGATTCCACATCTGTGGGTTTTCCTGAGGTTGAATTAATAACCCCTTAACTAGTCTATTGTGAAATAAGAAAATGTACTCATTAGAGAGAGAACAGAGAAGGAGGGAGCTTCCAGTAAGAGATAAGGACTTCCTTGACTCCAGTTAAGCAAGCAAAGGAAGAAAATCTCTCTTCTCTTGTGGTTTGATATACACGGCTCAAAAAAAATAAAGGGAACACTAAAATAACACATCCTAGATCTGAATGAATGAAATATTCCTATTAAATACTTTGTTCTTTACATAGTTGAATGTGCACAACAGCATGTGAAATTGATTGTCAATCAGTGTTGCTTCCTAAGTGGACAGTTTGATTTCACAGAAGTGTGACTGACTTGGAGTTACATTGTGTTGTTTAAGTGTTCCCTTTATTTTTTTGTGAACTATTTTGGTGGAAATTATTATCTGCTCAACTGTGGCACAAAAAGGAGGACTCAAAATGCACAACTCACAGTATCAGAAATGAAAAGTCAGAAAAAGTTTCAAAGACTTGGGGAAAAAAGGGAGAGACAACTCGACACACATGGAATTTATGGCAGGGTAGATGTTCACACAGGATCACGCGATGGGGAAGTGTCCTGAGACAGAGTATCAAAACAAAACAGGAAGTATTGAATAAAACTTGAAATGACAAGATGAAAGTAAAAAACTGAACCTTAAGAGTGAGAGGTGGATGTGGCTGTTCCATTCATTTGGCATAAAGTGAAAGTAAAATAATTGTATTTCATATTAATAAGTGTACAATCACTTGACAGTGTGAATTGTTGTTTTTCATTATGTCAGAATGAGCAAAGAGTGACTTCCTGGTGCTTGGCTTCTCTCACGGACACACTGTGGGACACGGCATGTTTGGGTCTAGGGGCTGTCCAATGAAGCAAGTTGTCAAAAGTTGTTGCAAACATAGAGAAATATAGAAAACACCACTTGTCAAAGGTCTCTCCCATCCTCAATACCACTGAGTAATATTCCCCACTAATGGGACGACTTACATTTTGTGGTCTTACCTTCATTACCTGCATTTCACTCTATTAAGCATAAACAGATAATCTCTTCAATGGTTGCTACATTTGTTAATGTCTGCAACTTGGTACTCAGCACTAGTCTCTAGACGCAGTATTCTGTCTCCTCCAATGCAAAACATACATGGAGGTACGTAGGATAGTGGTGGAGATAACATTTAGGATGTATGTTTGTTAAACGGATGACAGTTGTGTATAAATGGGCCTTGATACTGCAATCACATCAAAGGTGAATTTTCATAATGCGTCATTTGCGCCAATCACACCACTACATAATTTCTGTGCTATTTTTGTGTTCATTCACGTCTATTACCCCTCTTGCGATTCTTCACTGGACATGAACACAACTTTGTGTCACCTTAGTCTGACAGTCTTAACATTGACTGGTTTTCGCATCATTGCATGAGGTGAAGTTTTTGGCCAACGTGACATTTTGAAGCTTGAGTAAATGATACAAAAGCATGACGCAAAAACAAAAATAGTTTTGAATTGTGTTTGCTTTTCTTTACAAAAACGACAAAGTCATGCAGAATTCAGAGGCTTTATTCTAAAAAAAAAACGACGAGCTGAGTCAAAGAACAGTTTCAGACATGTCAGTAGGTATTCAACTTCACTCCCATTTATCTCGCAACAACTTGTACGAACAGTTCCAGCCCAGTTTTCCACCCCCTCCATAGCACAATAACTGCACTCATAATGGCAGCTGATTCTGATACTTTCATTGATAATCTTGTTGATAATGCAGCAGCTTTACTGCGTACAACATTAGATAGTGTTGTCCCCCTCAAAAAGAAAGTGATGAATCAGAGGAGAGTAGCACCATGGTTTAACTCCCATACTCGTGGTGTTAAACAGGATTTAGATTACACCATAGCACAGAAACAGTTAAAGTTATCAATTACCTCCTCTTGGCCTCAGATAATGGTCTGGTCTCTATACTTGTCCTGTTAGATCTTAATGCTGCATTTGACACCATTGATCATAAAATTCTATTGC
This sequence comes from Brachirus orientalis, assembly GCA_016785285.1. NCBI lineage: Eukaryota > Metazoa > Chordata > Actinopteri > Pleuronectiformes > Soleidae > Brachirus > Brachirus orientalis. The sequence continues at coordinate 237,622 of JAFBJR010000234.1, forward strand.
AGAGAGTGGAGCAGACTTTGGGGATCTCAGGTACTGCCCTCTGCTGGTTTCAATCATACTTGTCTGATAGATTCCAGTTTGTACATGTTAATGATAATGACTCATTGCAGACAAAAGTTAATTATGGAGTTCCACAGGGCTCAGTTCTTGGGCCTATACTTTTTACCTTATATATGCTTCCTTTAGGAAACATTATTAGAAAGCACAACATACACTTTCATTGTTATGCAGATGATACACAACTTTATTTATCAATGAGGCCGGAAGAAATAAATCAGGTTGTTCAACTCCAGGAATGTCTTAAAGACATTAAGTCCTGGATGACCTGTAACTTCCTACTTCTAAACTCAGACAAAACTGAGGTTATCATACTCAGCCCTAAACACCCTAGAGACAAACTTTCTGACCATATTGTCACCTTAGATGACATCACCATGGCGTCTAGTTCCACTGTAAGGAACCTTGGAGTTATTTTTGACCAGGATATATCATTTGACTCACATATTAAACAAATTTCCAAAACAGCCTTCTTCCACCTGCGGAACATTATGAAAATTAGAAATATTTTATCCTTAAAGGATGTTGAAAAACTAGTTCATGCTTTTGTTACATCAAGATTAGATTATTCTAACTCAGTACTATCTGGAGTACGAGTTCTAAAAGGAACTGGTAAGAGAGACCACATCACTCCAGTGTTAGCTTCTCTACACTGGCTCCCTGTACAGTTTAGAATTCAATTTAAAATCCTCCTCCTCACGTACAACGCACTTAATGATCAGGCCCCATCATATCTTAAAGATCTAGTTTCACCTTATCAGCCCAACAGATCATTTCGGTCCCAAAACACAGGTTTACTTGTAGTTCCCAGAGTCCATAAAGGTAGAATGGGAGGCAGAGCCTTTAGTTAACAGGCTCCTCTCCTGTGGAACCAACTGCCAATGTCAGTTCGGGAGGCGGACACTCTCTCTGTATTTAAAGTTAGACTTAAAACCTTCCTTTTTGATAAAGCTTATAGTTAGAGCTGGCTCAGGGAAACCTGAACCATCTCTTAGTTATGCTGCTATAGACCTAGACTGCTGGGGGATTTCCTGTGGTGCACTCACACTCACTCTTTCACACTCCCTCTCTCACACTCAAGGTATGAATATGACTTAATTATGTCTCATTAACCTTTTTTTCTCTCTCCCAAGTCTATGTCTGCTTCCTTCCATCCTCTCTCTCTCTCTGTCCTCATCTTGCAGGCTGCAGGATCCAGATCCAGTTTTGATGATATTATTATTATTATTATCACTAACAATAATACTGCTGTCACTTGTAACTTGATACAACGGTTGTATATTTGCTCCTGGTCTCTCTCTTCTGTCTCTCCCTCACCTCCCTCTTTTTCTTTCTCTCCCCCTTTCTGTCCCCCACCTCTCCTCTGTCTTCACTTTCCTCTCACCCCAACCGGTCGAGACAGATGACCGCACATCTTTGAGTCTGGTTCTGTCTGAGAGTTCTTCCTTTTAAAAGGGTTTTTTTTTCCTCTCCACTGATGCCTAGTGCTTGGTCATCATGTGAACTGTTGGGTTTCTTTTCTCTCTGTAATATTGTAAGGTTTTGGCCTTACTATGTACAGTGCCTTGAGATAATGTGTGTTCTGATTTGATACAAATAAAATTTAATTGAATTAACATGACCCGGTTTGCACACTTTCATCAGCATAACAGTAATTGCCTCCACCCCTCCCTCACCCCCCATTACTGCTGCTATCCTGGTTCACAGTCTTGTCACTTCTTGCCTGGACTACTGTAACTCCCTCCTCCTTGGTCTCACTCACAAATCCCTCCATAGCTGGTCCAACTGGTCCAGAATTCAACCGGAACCCCCTCCCCTCAGATCATCCTCTGCCATCCACTTGACTGTCACCAGCATGGAGAACCGAGCTTTCAGCCGCTCTGCTCCACAGCTCTGAAACTCACTATTGCCCGACCTAAGAAATATCAATTCACTTCCACTCTTCAAATCCACACTCAAAACCCATCAATTTACGATTGCTTTCTCTATTTTAATTTGCACTATAACCTGTTTAACCAGGTTTGTTGTGCATTTATTATGGTTTTTATTGTTGTTTGTTTGTACTTTCTTATTCAGTGTTTTAGTGTCCTTGAGTGCTGAAAGGTGCCTTTAAATAAAATGTGAACTGAGTGACTGTTTGTGAACTGTACTGTGACCTGTTACATTTCAAAAGGTATGTTTGTGAACTGGAGAAAAGAGGAACTGGATATGGTGCAAATATTTCACTCAAGATTATGTTGGGACAAAAGGGGTGAGGTACCAAACACACTTTAGAAAAAAACCCAGAAGTGGTTAGGTAAATACACAGATGTGGGCAAAGTTGATAACAGAGTGCAGTCCTCAGAAAGTTAGTTTGCATCGATGTGCAACATGTCAAATCGTTTCTGTTACTAATTTCCCAACACAAATTATCACCACTAATAGGCTAAAGAAAGAGGATTTCCATTTAGGGATTGAAAAAACAGTACCATCCTGAGTCTTGAGCAACAAGATAATTTCCATTTCCATTATAGTTGCATCACAAACTCAGTTTCAATAAACTTAAAATGAGGAGGAAGACGTTCAGAGAGGGCTTCAGCCTTGGGCATTACTCTGCACAATCGACCTAGGACCAATATTTTACTTCTAATCTAAACCATTCAATATTGTTGGTTTTAAAAAGTAACTTGAATTTGCCACAGACTGTTACTCAAAACTGGTCTTTAACTTGGTTCATAATTTTTTTTCATGAAACGTTCACCAAATTATATATATATACCTGACAAAGTGTACGATATTGTAAGAATTTGCTCACCACTTCATCTCACCCTTAGCAAGCATTTTCCAACTGAAAACTGAAGTTCGTGAACCACTCACTCTCACCAAAGCACCAAAGGCCATACAGAAAATTACTGATTTTGCATAACTGCACAAAAGAGTTGTTGATCCATTGGCAGGTGCCTCTATCAGTAAGTTCAAATGTGTTATTTTGTTAATTTGGTGTTCAAATTCCTTCATTTAGTTTTACATTTTTAAAGCAAATGTACCAAATGAGGTAGTAATAGACCAGTAACTCCTGTGACCTGAAAGCTAAAAACAATAAAATTAGTATTTTTAATACTAGTCTATTAATTAACCCCAAGCCCAGACCTGAATACTTATCTTTTGAAAGTCTTATCCTTAGTCTATCCAATTGTAGTTTAAAATCACAGAAACTGTGTCTGATAGTCACTGTTTATCATCCACCTGCATTTTATTCAAAGTTTCTGTCAGAGTTCTCTGAATTCTTAACTGAGTTAGTGCTGAGGAGAGATTTGAGTTTGTACATATTAATGACAATGACTTATTGCGGACAAAAGTTAATTATGGAGTTCCACAGGGCTCAGTTCTTGGGCCTCTACTTTTTACCTTATATATGCTTCCTTTAGGGAACATTATTAGAAAGCACAACATACACTTTCATTGTTATGCAGATGATACACAACTTTATTTATCAATGAGGCTGGAAGAAATAAATCAGGTTGTTCAACTCCAGGAATGTCTTAAAGACATTAAGTCCTGGATGACCTGTAACTTCCTACTTCTAAACTCAGACAAAACTGAGGTTAGCATACTCGGCCCTAAACACCTTAGAGACAAACTTTCTGACCATATTGTCACCTTAGATGACATCACCATGGCGTCCAGTTCCACTGTAAGGAACCTTGGAGTTTTTGACCAGGATATATCATTTGACTCATATATTAAACAAATTTCCAAAACAGCCTTCTTCCACCTGCGGAACATTATGCAATTTAGAAACATTTTATCCTTAAAGGACGTTGAAAAACTAGTTCATGCTTTTGTTACATCAAGATTAGATTATTCTAACTCACTACTATCTGGATGTTGTATTAGGTCTGTTAAAACCCTTCAGTTAATTCAAAATGCTGCAGCACGTGTTCTAACAGGAACTGGTAAGAGAGACCACATCACTCCAGTGTTAGCTTCTCTACACTGGCTCTCTGTACAGTTTAGAATTCAATTTAAAATCCTCCTCCTCACATACAAAGCACTTAATGATCAGGCCCCATCATATCTTAAAGATCTAGTTTCACCTTATCAGCCCAACAGATCACTTCGGTCCCAAAACGCAGGCTTACTTGTAGTTCCCAGAGTCCATAAAAGTAGAATGGGAGGCAGAGCCTTTACTTACCAGGCTCCTCTCCTGTGGAACCAACTGTCAATGTCGGTTCAGGAGGCGGACACTGTCTCTGTGTTTAAAGTTAAACTTAAAACCTTCCTTTTTGAGAAAGCTTATAGTTAGAGCTGACTCAGGGAAACCTGAACCATCTCTTAGTTATGCTGCTATAGATCAGGACTGCTGGGGGATTTCCTGTGGTGCACTCCCACTCACTCTCTCACACTCAGGGTATGAATATGACTTAATTATGTCTCTCCCAAGTCTGTAACCTTTCCTTTAACTTTGATGCTATTATTATCAACACTAACAATAATACTGCTGTCATTATTATTATGCTTTGATTAAAAGTTCATCAGTATAATTTCATCAATAATCTCTGCTGCTGCTTGTATAAATGACACCGTAGTTCTATTATGTCAATTTTATTATGTGAACCTTTTGCTGAGTGGCTTAAATATGATTCTGTTTGTGTTCCCATTGTCAGCCATGTTTCCAGTGAGAGCGAGCCTCTGTCTTGATATATCACATTAAAGTTATTAATGTATAAGTTGAAAGGTAGATGTGAATGAATACAATGGAAACTTTTGTAAGGCGTAAAAGAGGTTGTTTTGAAGTCAGGTGACTGAGACTGGAAAAATACTGGAAAAAAGGAGAGATGAGAGGATGAATGTGTGGACTGATGAGGAAACAAATATTACTACAATGATAAATTGAAGTAGGACAAAAAATGTCATGTCATCAACAACTATTGGTGCTCTTAATTTACGTCACAGACCACACGGTGGAGGAGTGGTTAGCACTGTTGCCTTGCAGCACAAAGACCATGACCCAGTCCCACAGCCAGCCAAGCAAACTAAGTGGCCCTGATAAGCAGGGGTGCCCAACTTGTGCGCGGGGAAAGAAAACCTAAACCCATTTAAACATTTTAAAGAAATCTAGATATTTAGATATCGGAATAGTGTTTGTCTTAAGTTATTTCATTTTATTTTGGAGTTGACTCATTTCATTTGTGTACATTTGCACATCTGTTCTGTTTTAATGTCCTCCGTTGTTGACTGCTGTGTCACGTTCAGTGTCGTCGTTCACATCGGTATGATATGATGCTACAAGGTCATTGGGCACAGCCCATACCCACCACCCAATTAAAGTTACTGTTCTCAGTTTAAACGCAAGCCTAACCCAGGGTTTTACTGGGTGCCAAACCAAACTGTACCATGATGGAAACATAGCCTTACTGCTTATCTCAGTTAACTATACTGCGATGTTCGGTTTGCAGCAATGAATGGAAACAGTAACAAGTGTAATATAGTAATAAATAAATAAAATCTTCTTTTACCAAATCCTTGGAAATTCAGTTAAAATTTGCAAAGCACCGCAATAAAAACCTAGCTATGGTCTCAGGACCTTATACAACCTTACTTTAAAATAAACCTGAACCATCCCTTTAAAACAAATGTTTTCAAACACTTAAAATCGAACTGTGTAATGTGGTGTGACAGATGAAACAATGAGAACTCTTGTTGTCGAGGTGTGTCTAATTTCTCAGAAGGTAAATCATTGGACATGGGTGCAATATATGCTATTACTGTAAATGCTATGTTGGGAAATACCCGTTTGACAAATGACTAAGAGATGCAGCACTTGATGGATTAGTTGATTTTCTGAGGTTAATGCAGCACACGGTGTGAAATGTTTTATTGTGGACCATAACAGGAATGGCTGATTAATTTTGTCCTTGTAAGTCATTCAAAATGACCCAAATAGAAAGGAGAACTCACACAAAAAATAAAACAATCTGTAACCACTCCCTCAGGTTTATGACCCCATGCAGCTTTTACTATAAAATCCCCTTGCTTCAGTCCTGTAGTCTCACATCATTCAGATGTTAATAGGTGATGACTTCCCCCAAAATTCCATATTCTATTGATTTTTAAGGTAACAAAATAATTTGCTACTCGAATTAGGCTGACTATATTTACAAAATTTCATGTTTAACCAGATTTAAATGGGAGATGAGTAGAATGGCCAGTCAAATCTTGCTGTTTCTGCTGCTTTTGGGGATAAGTAAGTACTTTAAAGTGTTTTTATTTTTTTTAAAGAGTTAAAAAACAATGTTTACCATCACACCAGTTGTTTCATTATTTCTTTCTTCTTTGTTTCACCCACAGGAGCAGTGACTCCCCAGACTGTCAGTAAGTTCACTTTTTTTTCTCTGAATATGATTTTCATCAATTCAGTGACAGTGTACAATGTTTAAAAAGTTTTACAAGCCAAAGCCATTCAACTGGTTCACTTGTTTAATTCAAGTTCAGTATCACCACACTGAGTGCTTCACTTTGAATGTGAAAGTGAAAATTAATATGACTCCACTTTTGTGATTTTACTGCCCTATAAGGTAAAAACACCAAAAACAAAGTGACATTGGTTTGGTGTAAATAAGATAACTTTAACAAATGTTATATAATATTATATATAAGGTTTTGGCCTTACTATTTAGAGTGCCTCGAGATAATGTATGTTGTGATTTGGCGCTATACAAATAAAATTGAACTGAATTGAATAATGTAATTTAAACTGTTATATTTGTATCAATTGCAGTCAAGCATTGGCTACTCTGTGGTGGTGGGAGGGGGGCCCCAAAATCCAATTCAATGTAGGGCTCCATAAAGGCTTGGGTCAGCCCTGGCTTTGAGATAATGTATGGTGTTGATTGTACACACTTTTCTACCCCACATGTATCAATGAGGGTGAAATACATGTATGGTACTTTCCATGTTTCTGGAAATATGAACTATGTAACACAAAGTTTGCAGAATAGTTTTTAGTAGTTTATTTTTTATTTTTTTTACTAAACTAATCAACGTCATTTGTGTAAATTTTCTTCCCAGGTCCTCTCTACCCAATATCTGGAACTACAAGCCCTCCATCAGATGATGGAAGTTCACCAAAGATCACCCTGCAGAGGCCTTTTGTTTACTTTGGACGGACGTATAATTACATATATGTATGTCAAATTCACTTTTTTATGATTTTGTTGCTTTTATTGTAAATTTCAATTTAACACACATTATCAGGTCTACTTCAGTCATTGTCATGGGTACCATAAATGCATTGCCTATTACCATGGTTCTCAAACAGTGGTACCACCATTGGTGCATGAGCTTCCTCTGGTGGTACTTGGAGGAACATCAGAATTACTGTTCTGTATAAACCAGGGGTATGTGATCAGAGTGGATAGAAAATGAAACAAATAACAAAAAATTATAATAAATGAAACAGTAATAAGTAGAGTCACCTTTTTCCCTTGCTCCATTTTAATCAAATTTGACTATACCAGTGTGTGAAGTATATGTGAGGAAGAGGATGATGATGATAGAGCAGATTATGTGAAAAGTCAGTAGCTGATTTTGCTCGGCTCTTTTACACCACTGTATTTTAACGTTGGTGATAATGGTATTACTTCAAGAACTCAATATTTTCTCAGTTGGTAATTGGTATAAATAGTTTGAGAACCACTGGTCACTATTGTTTTATTTTGTTATTTTTTAGTAGGCTGGTATCACTTATTCCTCTTAGTATTGTGCCATTTTGAATACTACAAGTGAAAATCAACAAGACCATTCTTCTGATTTTGCTGTCATATAAGAGTAAAGCCAATATGAGGGTGAGAACATGGGCAGCCCATGACCAAGTGGAAAGGAAACTTGGGTTTGCTTTCCACTTGGGTTGCTGGATTGAGTCCCCATCAGGCCAAGGGCTGGGGTACCGCTGAGCTACCCAATCTAGCTACCCAATCCCCACTGCTCATTGTAAATTGGACACTCTAACTTGATCCCAGTGGATTGCATCAGGAAGAGCATCCTGCGTAAAAATCTGCCAAATCATGTGTGCAGATCATCATAATTAGCTCTAATTAGCAATAAGACAATGAAAAAAGCAATCACACTTAGTTGATTTAGCAAATTTGTTCATTGGGAAAATTGTTAAAATTTCATAGAAAATATGAAATATTTCATAGAAAAATGCTAAAATTTCATAGAAACCTTTTCAAATTTAATTTGAAAAGGTTTTATGGCTCACAAACATTCAGTTCTAGTGATTTATTTTGAAGTGCCAAAGGGGGAGGAGCCAACATATTTCCAGTCATTCCATGACCTTGGGGTGCATGAGATTTCGCTTTAAAGCGTTCACCAAATATACCCGTACTAAGTACGCAATAAATCGTTAGGTCCCCCCTTTCCTTTGTATGTGCACACACACACACAGAAACGTTTAAAACGAATATAAAGTGTTCTTCAGGTTTTCATCTAAATATACTATAGTATATGGTGATGATACTAAATACATTTATTCATTTACAGGTCAACCAAAATGGACACCTGACCTTTAACGCTGCATGGAACAGTTACACTCCTCAACGTTTTCCAATGAATGGAAACAGAGACTTCATCGCTCCATTCTGGACAGATTTGGACAACAGAGGAAATGGTCACGTCTACTACAACCAGTACACCAGTGGCAGTGTCCTCCAACAGGCTACGCGAGACATCAAAACCTATTTCCCAAGCATCAACTTCAACGCCACATTTGTCTTTGTTGCAACATGGTACGAGGTGGCCTACTACCCGAATTCAGGAACAGTAAGTCTGAATTAATTTCATTAATAGCCGCGTTTCCACTGAGTTGAACGGTTCAGTGTGGTACAGTACAGTACATATTTTTTTTTGCATTTCCATAAGTAATAGTACTAAAATAACCAACCCCAACTATTCTGTTCTTTGGCACCCTTCCCTTGGGGTACCATGAAGGAAGCTTCACCCACAACAGTTAGCTGGGTAACAGATTGGTGTAAATATCCCATGGAAGTTGAGGCAAATGCCTTCAGTCTGTTCTCCTACAAAACTTGACGTCTTGTTGAGTCAAACAGCCACACATTGTTGTCCGTTGTGTCATGTTTGTTGTCGTCACGTATGACGTCACACTACGCGGCCATTGAGTACACCCCACACCTGTACATGGAAGGCAAATGAACACGAAACGCAAGCCTGACCCAGTTCTTTACCGTTCTAAAATGTACCGTACAGTGCCAAACCAGACTGCACCACAACGGAAACACAGCATATGTGAAACTGATTTAAGCCTATCAGCTCCACATGACTCTCTCTGTGATTCCCAATGGTGTTTAGAGCTCAGGTTGCCCGGCAACAGCAACAATGCTGGTAAAGTGAGGCGACTGCAAACAGCAGAGTGCCCACAAAAAGTTTTACAAGTTCATCTTACTGCTGAAATAAAGCTGGTGATTCTGCAATTGATGAATTGCAGAATCACCAGATGAACGCCTCTTGTTCCTGCCCACACCTGCCCTGCTGCTGTATACACTCAAGCGCTCCCTCAGTCAGGTCTGATAGTATTTCTTGACAGAGCCTGTTTTCAAATCAACGCGGCATAATTCACATTACATCATTTCTATTCACAATCACCAGTCAGAGGGAGAATAACAACATCAACAAGAAAAATCACCAAAAATTACGCACTGCAACTTTAGTAAAATACAATGCAATATACTTAAATACAATAACCTATAAAATAATAATAAGTACATTGCTTATTGCAGGGTCAGCACTGGAATGAAGAAAACTGGAATGAAAGAATGACGTTCATGTTTCTCTTTTGCAGCGCACCACTGCCCAAGCCGTGTTGATCTCTGGTGGCCAAACATCATTTGTGCTGATGAACTATGGGATAATAGCCTCAACCACCAGGACTGTGCAGGTCAGAACACACCTCAGTTATGATGTGTATATTTGGAATCAGTTTTTGTTGTTCTTTGATGACTTGGTATCTTAAATGTATGCCTTGGAAAGCATTATGACACAGTGAGAGTTGGGTGCTTTAAGTTGAGTGAACTGAACCAAAAATAATAAACTCACTTTTATAAACACACACACCCTTACTGTTTCTACTACTTTTACAAATGGATTTAGGATTTGCATCAATCATATTACTTGTGTTTGCAGGCTGGCTATGACACAATAAACTCTGCTCACTATTTCACCATCCCTGGATCATTCTCCAGTGATGCAACAGGCCCCAACTCAGTTTTCCGCCTTAGAAGCAATGTCAATGTCCCCGGTCGCTGGGCCTTCAGGACAGACCACGGATCAAGTGGATGCACCTTTAATGGTAAGAGCAGAAGCACAGGGTGATTATCATGTCAAGCATGTCATGCAACATCACTCCATGCCATTACAGGGTGTTTAATGGCTTTAGTTGAGTTCCCCCTTAGTTTGCTTTTTTCTCTTTCAAAGAAATAAATGAATGAAAATACAAATAAAGAAAGAAAGAAAGAAAGAAACTGTAAAATGTCAAGGGAACAAACAGATTTTTTTTTTTTCATCTTTTTATATTGTGAAACAATGGTGACCACTCCTTGATAATGTACTGTCGATAAAGATAATAAAATGGGTTAATAAATTATCCACATACAATAGCTGACTGTCATGAGCAATAAAAACCTGGCGTGATTCTCTACAATAAAACTATTTATGAGTCTGCCAATGATTTGATTCTACTCTGCAGACGCGTCTGACAAGGACAGCATTTTGGTCGACTACAAAATCTCCAAAAAAGGCAACCAATCACAAATCCCTGGTGTGCTAGAGGTGGGCTTAATGCAGTGATAACAGAGAAGCAACATTTAACAACATGGCAGTCACTAAAGCTGGCCTACAGTTCAGTGTATCCAGTTGCGTACGGAGACATTTTGATCTATGTCTGTTGGCTACGCCTCTAAAAAGTGGGAGATGACTACACCTCTTCCAGAGTCATACACAATCCCAAATGACAATGAGATGCAGTCTGGTCGTAGCCAGGCTCACCATCAGGGTTGTTTTAACAGTAAATGTATTATGAATGAAACAGTATAATGAGATGTAGTGGTGTAGATGTAGTGGTACATAGTTAGCGCTGACTGTGCTGTTAGCACACCCTGCTCTGAGAACCAGCACGAGACATGGCTTGCTCTCAATTGCTGTGTTTCCATCCTGGTACAGTTTGGTTTGGTACAGTTTGGAATGGTAAAGCCCTCGGTCAGGCTTGTGTTTTGAGTACAGTACCTTTACTTGGCAGGCGGAAGTTTTTTTCCCGCTTGGTTCGTGGCTGTTTGTCGTAAAGCTTTTTAATGAGAATAGACTGCAGGTTTTGAAGAAACACCGATCACAGGGGAATTACGTTTTTTCTGTCATCCAATCAGCTGACTGTTGTGGGTGGAGCCAGTACAGCTACCCCCATACCATTTTACTCTGGTACCCCAAGGGAAGGGTGCCAATGAATGGAACCATACATGGTTATTTTGGTACTATTCCTAATGGAAACACAAAAACATTCATACTGTACTGTACCAAACCAAACCGTTCCAGTGGCTAATGAGAGCATGGCTACCAACGAGGACACAAATGAAAACAAATTTCAGCATTTTCATTTCCCACCTGATCTTACAGTAAGACAGCCTTTTCTGGCTGAAAACTGAAGTTAGAGAATTCTTTACTCATTACGTCACTCCCACACCAAAGTATATGAAGAAAATCAGCTTTTTTAGTTTGCAAGGTCATGGGAGCCGCTGGTCTACTGGTGTTTCATTTAGTGAGTTTGTGTCACTAAGATAAATCTGTGTACAAGCTTTCAAACACCCAGGTGACAAAATTAAAACATTTGAACCTACTGTTGGAGGCGGCAGTGGATGCTTAAAATTACAGATTTTCTCTATGGACTTTGGAGTGGGGACTTGATTGGTTTACAAAGCGATGTGAAATTCAGTTTTCATTTAGAAAAGGCTGTGTAATTAAGTGGTAAACACATGGTTATTGTAGACATAATCAGGTATAGATGTCTACCCTGGACAGGTCACCAGAGTGCCAGTGCATATTGGAATGCGTATAAGTGACACAGATTCCTTTGATTTATTTAAAGGTGAACCCGTGGAGCTGGGAGCCACATTCTGGAGTGACAGGACCTGTGCACAGAAGTGCACCTGCACCTCAGCAGGACTGCAGTGTCTCTCACAGCCCTGCTCCTTTTCCCAAATCTGTCAACCAGCTGCTTTTCAGTTCGCCTGCCAGACGGTGCAGAAGCGAACCTGCACCATAAGTGGTGATCCACATTATTACACTTTTGATAACAAAGTGTTTCACTTTCAAGGAACCTGCACATACGTTATTTCAGAGCAACGCAGCGATGGGCTGCCTTACTATCGGGTAGAGGCTAAAAATGAGAACCGGGGCAGCACACGAGTCTCCTGGACAGAACTGGTTAGAGTGTTTGTTTACAATGAAACTATTGAGCTTGTCAAAGGAAATCAAGGTAAAGCCAAGGTTAGTAATTCTGACTTGGGTTAAAAACAACACTTTTATGTCAGTAAACAAATGTATTTTTAAATCACCTGACATGGTTGTGTGTTGACAGGTCAATGGAAACTTTGCAGCCACACCGTTCTACCTTAACAATGGAACCATCCATGTCTATCAGTCAGGATTTTCAATGGTCGTCAGTACAGATTTTGGCTTGGAGGTTTCTTATGACAAGTATTTTTTTGTCAGAATCAATGTGCCCTACACTTATCAGAATGCGACATGTGGCCTGTGTGGCAACTTCAACAATGACCCCAGCGATGACTTTAAAACACCCGAAGGTGAAATTGTGAGCTCTGATGTTATTTTTGCTGAAAGCTGGCGAGCGAAATGGTACAATGAGATTGGATGTGAGCCTCCATGTCAAGGTCAGGACTGTGCTGCCTGTACTGAACATCAGACAGCTTTATACAGCAATTCAGACCATTGTGGGCTCCTCCAGAACACTTCTGGACCCTTTGCAGCTTGCCACCAGCAGCTTCCCCCACAAATGTATGTGGACAGTTGTGTGTATGATCTGTGTGTGGGAGGAGGGTACCAGCCAATTCTGTGTCAAGCCCTACATGTTTATGCCAGTCAGTGTCAGCAACTTGGTATCCAGTTGCCAAGCTGGAGAAGACCAGGCTTCTGTGGTATGTCTGTCAGACAGTCATTGTTTTCAAATATAAATAATAATTCAATCAAATAATTCAACATTTCCGTAAAGTCAACGTAAATTTTGTCTTCTTGTTTAGAAATCCCCTGCCCAGCCAACAGTCACTTTGATCCCCAAGGCACAGCATGCCCAGCTACATGTGTCAACCCCAATTCCACCCACGACTGCCCTCTCCCTCCTCAAGAGAGCTGCATCTGCAATTCGGGGTACATCCTCAGTGCTGGGGTCTGCGTTCCTCATGCCGACTGTGGCTGCAGCTTTGAGGGTCGTTACTACAGCTCTGGCGAAACTGTGATACTAGACGAGGACTGTGGGAGACGCTGTAGCTGTCAGTATGGCTCCATGACTTGTCGCTCACATAGTTGTAGTCCACTTGAATTGTGTAGGGTGGAGGAAGGAGAAAGAGGGTGTAGACCTAAGAGCTATGCATCATGTTGGATAAAGGGCCAAGGGTCATACCAAACGTTTGATGGACTGACATACTGGTATCCTGGGGCGTGTCAGCTGACTCTTGCCAAAGTGATGAGAGTGTTAAATCACACTGATTTTAAGGTGACAGCAGAGAAAGTGCCGCGAGGACATCAGAGTTTTTCCAGGTTGCTTAAGTTTGAGGCTGCGGGAATGCATGTCTCCATTGAGATGGCAAACGACAGCCTTGTTCAGGTAAGCAGTTACAGACCTTTTAAAAATCCTGATTGTTGGTGCTTTCAGACATGCAGTGGTCTCCAGATATGTTCCAAAGATTGACCGGAGTTGCTCTTTGCAACAATGCCAATGTCTGCAGAGGTTGCTCTAGACATACATTGACTTCTGCTGCCAGCTCACAAGCCAAATCTCCAGATAATGTGAGTTGTGAAAGGTTTAAAATTCTGAGGTGCAATTCTGTGGCTAGTTTGGAAAAATTTTATGTCACTGTGCAGTAAAGACAGAGTGCAACACCAAGGCAGCACTATTGTTTCTGAAGATCGACATTGGCATAGGTGTTAGCATTGATTCAAAAGTACAGAGAAATTGTGAGTCTGATGAAAAGACTGCAACTCATTTTGTTTCCGGTATATCAGTGACACGATTCAGGCATGAGTGACAAAGGAGTGGGAAAAAACACACCACGGGGTAGAACAACCATTGATAGTGGGAGTCGTGTTAATTGCATTTTTTTTCACCTATCTGGGTATACCCACTTCTTTTAATGTGAAATATGCAAAGGATACAGTCTGCCAGTAAAACCATTTGAACAATAATTTCAACACATCTGCCTTTGTGCTCTCAATGTCTCCATTAGGAGTGGTGCCTGGTAAACTGTATTTGAATGCAGGTAAGGAAGCCGTTGAAAAGTCTGTGTTCCTGGATAAGTTGACCAAAATATAGTAAGAGATTTCTGTCAATGAATGTAAAACAGTCCTTAAACCACAGATCTTAGGATTCCATATAGGAACAGTCAAAATTAGTTATTGTTCTATAGAGCCCAGACTCCATCCCTTTTTGGACAATTTCATGCATTATTTGATCTATGAGAACAGCAAACTTTGGAAAATGTCTGGACCCAATTCTCTGGACATGTCTGAAAACAACTGCAATGTGGTATGTGCACTGCATTTGAATAATTTAACTTTTCCTTAGTTGTTTTTAACTGCAAAGTGTGAAACTGAATTGCCCTTTAGGTTGATGGTCAGCTGATCAGACTCCCTTTCAGCTCTGCATCTAACCGAATACAAATCTACCACAGCAGCGTTCACAGCATCATCATTCGCACCTCGTTCGGTGTGACTGTGCAGACGGTCTGGCCTCACTTTGTGCGAATCACTGCTCCCGGTGTCTATAGTAGCTCACTGGGTGGACTCTGTGGTGACTACAATGGTCACTCACATGATGACTTCCGCACACCCAGTGGCAACCTGGTCAACAGCTCTCAGGAATTTGGAGACAGCTGGCGAGATGGCTCCCTTGCTTCACACTGTGTTGAAAGTGGAAATAATAATTCTACAACAAACTATAATTCTACTGAGTACTGTGGAATTCTTAACTCACACAATGGGCCGTTTACTCAGTGTTGGGCCGTGGTAGACCCACAGCCGCATGTGGAAATGTGCATAAAGACTCTTGAAGTCTCAAGAGATCCAATATCAGCACGATGTGAAGCCCTACGAGATTATGCACTAATATGTCAACAGAACCGTGTAGTCCTGCAACGCTGGAGAAATGCAACTGGCTGCAGTAAGCACTCTTCCTCCTGTTGAGTTAA
Organism: Brachirus orientalis; assembly: GCA_016785285.1. Classification (NCBI taxonomy): domain Eukaryota; kingdom Metazoa; phylum Chordata; class Actinopteri; order Pleuronectiformes; family Soleidae; genus Brachirus; species Brachirus orientalis. The sequence goes on from JAFBJR010000234.1 coordinate 253,143, forward strand.
CTTTGGTTGTGGTATGAATCTACATCATGACAGTTCTGTCTCCACCTGCTTTTCTCTAGAACAAGCCTGCCCACTAAATAGCCATTATGAACTCTGTGGAACTCCTTGTCCCTCCACCTGCCCCAGCCTCTCTTTCCCTTTCACCTGTGATGCCGTGTGCCAGGAGGGGTGCCAGTGTGATGACAGTTTTGTCCTCAATGGCAACCAGTGTGTGCCACCAACATCCTGTGGCTGCCATCACAATGGACGCATTCGGCATGATGGTGAGCGGTTCTGGGATGGTGAATGTCAGAGCTCATGTGTCTGTAATGGCACCACTGGGACAGTGTACTGCACCCCCAGCTCCTGTGGTCCCCAGGAGTCCTGCCGTGTGGTGGGGGGTGAGTTTGGCTGTCATCCAAACCCTCATGGTACCTGCTCTGCTTCTGGAGACCCCCACTATGTGACATTTGATCGCAAGGCTTATGACTTCCAGGGAACCTGTCGCTATGTTCTGGCAACTCTTTGTAACGTCACTGGTGGACTCCACCAATTTTCAGTCGAAGCTAAGAATGAGCTATGGAATGGGTTGCCAGTTTCAATTGTAACTGAAGTTTTTGTCAGTGTGTGGGGCTACCAACTGCATATTTCAAGGGAAAGACGTGGTGTGGTTCAAGTAAGTTGTTAAGATCTTCTGTCATAGACTGTATACAATTATGGTTTATGCATGATTAAGATTTCACTTTAGTCAAGTTGCAACAAGCTTTTGCCATTCCAGTTACTAAATGTGACAATAACAATTTTTCCAACTTCTCTTTTAGGTCAATGGACTTACCAGAAATCTACCAATCCTCTTGAACGGAAGTCATGTGTCAATTTATGCCAGTGGATCTCGTGTATTTGTCAGTGCTAATTTTGGCTTAAATGTTACCTATGATGGCTATAGTACAGTGTCTCTCTCTGTACCTGCCAATTACAGGTACCTTCCTTCATTGAGAAAAAAACTATTACTTGTTTAAGAAAACATAATAATTTACTATTTTTGAAGATTGGTTGTATATGTTATTGCTAAGAGTGCCAAGAACTAGCATGGAGAAGGAAGGCAGACTCTGTCTTATGCAAACAAAGAGGGATGACATCCTTTCTCTCATGCAAAAGCCACTGTAGTTGACATACATGGGACATGGACCTGTGTACAGTTTCACCATTAAATGTCACTAATTCTTACACACTAGATGTTTGAGTGGCTAAAATTTGTTTTTCATTTCTGTCCCTGCTGGAGACGTGCCTGACTGTCTCATGGTAGTTAGGCAAGGGTTGAGGGGTGTTAGTGGCGGTGGGGTTCTACAGTACAGTTATTGCTGACTGTGTGTCAGTACCTCGTGCAACCACACTTCAGAACTAAACTATTCCTAAAAACACCTCTCCTATAACTGAACATGTACTTGATGATGTCTTCACAGAGGAAAAACATGTGGACTTTGTGGAAACTTCAATGGAAACCGTACTGACGACTTCCGCACTCCATCTGGATCATTAGTTGCCAGTCTAGATGAGTTTGGGAAAGCTTGGAAGGTGGCGGGTAACTACACCTGCAGTGACGGCTGTGGGTCCTCATGCCCTCAGTGCACTGATGAGCTCCCTGCCAGAGCAAAGTGTGAAGTGATCACAGCGGCAGATGGCCCCTTCAGCTTCTGCCATGAGCACGTGGACCCGACTCCATACTTCAATGACTGTGTGTTTGACGTTTGTGTCGCGGGAAATCAGGGCGATGATCTCCTGTGCAAAGCCATTGAAGCTTATGTCGGTGCCTGTCAGTTGGCCAATGTCCGTGTCTACCCTTGGAGACAGAACACCACCTGTAGTAAGTCAACCAGACATTGCATTGATGATAAGTTAATTAAATAGCCATCTGCTTCAATCTAAATGACACCATGTCTCTCTACACTCATTAAGTCCCTAGCTGTCCAGCCAACAGCCATTATGAGCTGTGTGGCACCGACTGTGGACGCACTTGTACCAGCAGTGTTGATGCCAGCTGTGACCATGTCTGCTCGGAGGGATGTTTCTGTGATGAGGACTTTTTCAGGAGCGGGACAACATGTGTCCCTGTGGAAAACTGTGGCTGTCAATATGATGGCTTGTACTATAAAGTAAGTCAAGTACCAATAATTACTAAATATGTACATTTCTTGAGAATAACTTGAGGTGTATTGGTGACAACTTTAGTAAGAGATGTCTCTGCATGAGCCTTAAGCTGTGCTGCACACTAAGATCACTTTTAGATCTAATATTAACATGCTTCATGACTGATTTGATCATGTTTTTAATCCTACCTAAATATAACCTGAGATATAATCACAAAACCCGGATTCAGAAGCGGTTTGATGACACAATGTCAGTTTTTTTGCACTAATCTGTGCTTATACATGAATTTATGTGAAGCCACCACCACATTATTAACACTCATCTTCACATGATTTCTTCTTCTAATGGTCAAAACTTATTTCATGACACAGTGGCACAAATAAAGCTTTGGTTGACTAATTCTTTTTGTCTCTCTCTCTCTCTCACACACACACACAAAGTTGGTTCTATGTCTTGGTGAAGACACATCGTAGACATAATGCATTTTCTTAGCCCCTTACCCTAACCTTAACCATCACAACTAAGTACCTAACCCTCACCCTAACCTAAAAGTAATTCTAACCCTGACTCCAAAACCAGGTCTCAACCTTGAAAAAGCCCTTTAAAGTAGTGAGGCCCAGACAAAATGTCCCCAGAAGTTAAAATGTCTTCACATTTTTTGGATCTCACACAGATATAAATACATGTACATTTACATTCACATGTACAGTGCAAATGTATTTGCACTGTGAATGTGAAATAGTCTATACAACTCACTTCATCACCCATATTTATTATAATATATTCAATATCTGTATATAAAAAAAATGACACTTTTGCACTATACCATGTACATATGTATACACGTAAATCTGACTCTATTTTTCTTTTCTTTCCTTTTAATTTCACTGTCTTTTTTATATTGTCTATTTTACACTGCCTATTTATATTGGATTATATTGGCCTATTAGATTCTGATACACACATACACGCACAAATTCACACAGACTCACACAGAAACAATGGCATCAAGACACATCTGCACCATCAGACTTGCAATATTCAAATGGGATATTTTTGCAACCAGCAAGTTGCCCCCTAGTGGCTAACTGATACTTCTGTCCTACTTTTCACACCAGCAGGCTACATCGATTTGTTATATCGTCTATGCTTTGATGCTGATTTTTATTATCTGTTTTCCTGATATATCCTAGGCAGGTGAGTCTTTCTGGACCGAAGGTTGCTCTCAGCGATGTGAGTGTCGTGGCCCCAGTGATCTGCTCTGTACAGCTGCATCTTGCACTCCTGCACAAGAGTGCACCATCAGAGACGGCCATCTCGGTTGCTTTGATTCAATGTCCACATGCACTGTGTTGGGGGACCCACACTATATCACCTTTGATGGGGCACTGGCCAATTTCCAGGGCACGTGCTCTTATATCATCACTGAGAGTGTAAACCACAGGAGCAATGAAACCCAGTTCCAGGTAGTTGCCACCAATAAGCACCGTGGCAACAACCTCGTGTCCTTTGTGTCAACTGTGGATATAAACATCTCGAATCAACAAGAGAGTGTGTACATCAAGATTGGACCGAACAAAAGAGTAAAGGTAATAGTTTCATGATTATATATACAGTATGTATGTATAAAACTTCGGTCTGGTGTGAGTGAAAGTTGCTCACAACTCTTGAGCAACAACAACAAAAAAAACTGTTTGTGATCTCTCTTCCCTTCAGATTAATGGAAGTGATATATCTTCTATGAACACGACAGGAGGCTTAGCTCAAGTTGTTCGGCAGGGAAGCTTTATAGTCGTTGATGCTAATGACCTGGTGGTCCAGTTTGATGGCCAGAGAATTTTACTGGTAAGAGTCTCCCAACACCGTCAGAACAGAGTCACTGGGATGTGTGGAAATTTCAACACTGATCCCGCGGATGACAAAGTCTTGCCCAATGGCACTCTGGCACAAAATGACAATGAGTTTGGACACAGCTGGGAGACACCCACAAGCCAACCGGGGTGAGCTGTTGTGAAAAGTTGTATAAAGTGAATAGTATGGATTGTGCATGAGACAGTGATAGCAGCTTGATTTTTTTTTGTGTTGTTTTCTAGATGTAGATCTGAAGATGGGGATGTTGATGAAGGACTGGATGACTGTACCTTCAGGGAAGAGTACTCTGCCCTCTGCAGTGTTATCACAAACACCACTGGCCCATTCAGGGCCTGTCACCCACACTCTGACCCCCAGCCATTTTTCATTTCCTGTGTCTTTGATCTCTGTCTCTACACTCCAGCCAATGGCATGCTATGTAGCGCTATTGCAGCCTATGAGAGAACTTGCTCAGTTTTGGGACTGGATATCCCTGAATGGCGTCCAGCACTGGAATGTGGTATGTTAACAGTGGGTTGAAACAGGGACAAATAACTATTTTGTAGGTGGTTAGTGACTGTTGATACAGTATCTTCTCTTTTGTCCATTATCCATTTTCCTCACATATTTCTCTCGTTGGTGCAGCTGAGTCAGACCCATGTGACCAGCTGGACTGCTGGGATCATGAATGGTGTGGGGAGAAAGATGGCGTTTACAGCTGCTTCTGCGATGAACACCACCATCGGCCCAACAATGAGAGTTATGGTAAGAGCATGGCATCTGTTTTCAGTATTAATTAATGAAACCTTGCATTAGTTCATGCAGGATATGGTTGTCATATGCCTCAACTTTGATCAACCGAGAGTGAGCCGACTGTTACCTCAGATCAAGGTGGTCCATTTAAATCTCCATCTCCATCTCCGACTCAGTTCTTAATATATAAATACTGCCCCCACCACCCCAGATTTCACCTTTCTAAATCAGAGTATAAAGCCATGTTTCCATTGTGTTTCCATTCGGTATAGTATTAAAATAACCAGCTGCAGCAGTTCTATTTTTTGGTACCCTCCCTTTGGGGTACCAGAGTAAAATGGTATGGTACGATCAGGATGGAGTTAGACCGACTCCACCCTTGACAGATTGGGCCTACCAAGTAAAGGTACTGTTCTCGCTCAAAACACATCAAAGTCCATAGAGAAAAATCAATGTTTTAACTCACAGGAACAGAGAAGTTGCATGCTGACTGCTGCCATGTTTGGTAAGTTTGAGTCACTGAAGTAATCACAAAGTAAAAGATTTGAACTCACTAATGGAGGCAACGGTGGATCAACAACTCCTGTGTATAAAATTGATGATTTTCTCAATGGACTGTGTAAGAACAGTGAACAGTGTAAAACAACACAAACTCTAGTTTCCAGTGAGAAGAGATGAAATAAAGCTGGAGGCATATTCTTAAGTTTTATTTCAATTTTATGCTGACATTGATTTTATTAGGCGAGCCTTTTGTCTAGTGGCTGAAATCAGGTTTTCCCTTGTGTCCCCACAGGGAAAAACCTTAACTATGACTATGTTTTGTGTGTCTGTTTCCCAGGCTTGAACTATCCCTGTCACAGTGAAAGTCACTGATTGCAAATGTGCTGTTTTTAGTCATCCTGCTGTCCGTGTTTTATAGACTCAACCACCACATGTGTCAGTAGCTCTGGCACCTTGTCCCTGTCCCGCTGCCAGCTGTTTGAATCTGGCTTCCACTCTGATGTTCTACATCTGCGGGACCCCTCCTGTAAAGGGACTGTGCAGGACGGACGACTGGTGTTCCACTTTAACAATGACGACCAGCTGTGTGGGACAGCTCTTAGGGTACGGTCCATATATACAGAGTCTACAGAGCATTATCACAGTTTACAATTAAAGTAAACCCAGATTTGAAAAAGTACATGAATTTAAAATAGTTAATTCTTCTATTGTATCACTCTCACAGAGTAATGGGACCCATTTCATTTATGAGAATACCGTTCAGGGTGATGTGGACCCTCATGAAGGCATCATCAGCCGAGAGAAGTGCATTCACCTGCACTTCTCCTGTGAATATCCTCTGTCCCAGGCTCTGTCCATGGATGTGGGCATCAACCCTGTCGAGAGGTGATAACTACAGTCTGCATGGAGTGGTTATGCTGTTTGGTTATGGTTAGGCTTTCGTTTCCTGGCTTTCCTTTTACTGTCATTGTCATTGTTGTTTTTGTTTTTGTTTTTATCTCTCTTGGTGCATTTCCATTTGCCTGTTTATTTCAAAGTCTACAAACTCCCAGCAGCTTTTTAAAGTTCCACTTGGCGGCATTTAGGATGATTTAGTGGCAGAATTTGATTATACTCCCCATCAGTATCTTTTCATAAATGTATTACCAGTTTTAAATAATAAATAATAAAAGACTAAATGTTCCTAAGTAAGTCACCTGCTATGTTTGAAGCTTGTCTAATGAATTACTGGAAAGTTATGTGAGTAACAGACAGACAGACAGATGTTCCTTGCATTTCTATACACAGTCAGGTCCATAAATCTTGGGACATCGACACAGTTCTAATCTTTTGGCTCTATACACCATCACAATGTCCCAAGAACAAGCAGGAACTGAAGACAGTTGCAGTAGAGGCCTGGCAGAGCATCACCAGAGATGAAACCCAGCGTCTGGTGATGTCTATGCGTTACAGACTTCAGGCTGTAATTGACTGCAAAGGATTTGCAGCCAAGTATTAAAAAGTGAAAGTTTGATTTATGATTGTTAATTTGTCCCATTACTTTTGGTCCCTTAAAAAGTGGGAGGCACATATACAAACTGTTGTACTTCCTACACTGTTCCTACACTGTTCACTGATTTGGATGTAAATACCCTCAAATTAAAGCTGAAAGTCTGCAGTTAAAGGACATCTTGAAAATCTTTATTTTATTTCAAATCCGTTGTGGTGGTGTATAGAGCAAAAAGAATAGAATTGTGCAGATGTCCCAAGATTTCTGGACCTGACTGTAGATAGATGTGAAGTTCCCTGATGCAGTTGGGAAAGGGAGGAATCATCAGAGGAGTTGTCTGTTTATTGCACTCTGCAGTCGCTACATCACACTTGGGCAACATTAGTCCCTGGGGCCAGAGACTTCCTCATGGGTTACCTTAAGTTGACTCTTGTGAGTCAGCGTTGCACCTTCACATTAAAAGCATTTAACTAGTATTACACACCCAGACTTTTATTTTGAAATAGTCACAGGAAAGGAAATGTATCAGTCAGGTTACATGTTGGCATTTTTACTTTTTAAAATGTAATTGCCATGCATGTGGCTTATAAACACGAGTTTAATGATTATTATTTCTTTAAAAATGTATATTTAAAACTTTACATTGCATTTTATAGAAAACTAGCTACAGGTTTCCAAAGACAGAATATAATTTGGACATGACAGAGTTATTATACACCAATTGAACTCCATATGGTTTTCCATATTGTTGAAAAGGATCCTTCCTCATGTCCTCCCATAAAGTTTTTCCAATTTATTACCGAACCGTTACTTGGTCATTTCTATAGAAATAAGATGGTATTACTATTGTAATGTGACATGTCATCCATTTTTGTGTATACTTTATGTTCAAGTGGACTATGGCATTTACACACAGCCTTCTTTTCTCGCATGTTCTTTTCTCACAGGTTTAATCACAAGTTGTAATGTTTTTCTTCTGCAGCATTGTGAACAAGAGACTTCCCTCTGGCCAAGGTCGCTATCATTTGCGGATGATCCCCTTCAAGGACCCAGGATTCCACTCTCCGCTGACCAGAAGCAGAAACCTAGAGATGGAAATAGACCAGAGGTTATACATCGAGGTGCAGACGGTGGGAGTGGACGGGCGGCAGATCGCCACCATTTTGGACTCCTGCTGGGCGACGCCTTTCAATAATGCCACCTGCCCTGTCCGCTGGGATCTCATTGATAAAGAGTAAAGCAGTTGTTTCAGTATGGTGTTCTTGTGTTTGCACGACTGATTCTGATTCCGGTTTTATATGGAGGCTAAGTAACTTTTACGACACTCCCTGTCTCCCAGATGTCCTAATCCAGCAGATGGAACAGTAGAGATGGTTCAAAATGGCGTCTCCACTGTGGCCCGTTTCTCCTTCAGGATGTTCACCTTTACCAACTATTCATCCATCTACCTGCACTGCCGGGTCCACCTTTGTCTTCTGAGACACAACAACTGCACAGCCGTATGTTCAAATTTATTCTAATATGTGGCCAGTTGCTGTAAATCACCTGAGGTAAAAAGCCTCAGCTGAAAACTTGAAATCTTGTTTTTTCTGCTGCATTAAAACAGGCTTTTCCAACTGGAAATTATAGTTTATATTGCTTTGTAATCTGTTAACTCCGTGCACCAAAATCCATATAGAAAATCTGCAATTTTACATGAAAGCTCCACAGGAGTTTTTGATCCACGGCTGCTTCCCTCAATAAGTTCAAATGTGTTATTTTGTGTCTTTGGTGTTTGAAATCCTTCTTAGGATTAACTCAGTGACACAAACTTATTAATTAAGGCAGCATTAGAGCAGCAGCTCCTGTGTGTCCATGAGCTAAAAATGCAAATTTCCTCTATGGACTTTGGTGCAGGAGAGTGAACAGTTTACAAACAGGGCTGTCTACCAGTGAGATAAAGTAACACACATATTCTTAAGTTATCGTAGACTTAAGCAGGCATAGATTTTTATTAGGTGAGCCTTTTATTAAGTACCGTGTCCCCACTGGCAGCCATGTTTTCAGTGACTGTCTGAAAACTTGAAACCCTGTTTTTCCTGCAGCATTGCTACCCTGGTCACACAAGAGTTGGGAGAGCTGTTTCTCACCATGACAGTGCAGCCATCTCCCTGGGACCACTGGTCTGGAAAAAAGGTAACACTAAAATTTTCATAACCTCTGGAAGTCCTGTTAATGATGTACTGCACTCTTTCCATGAGTTCCCAAACTTTAGAAAAGGAGTGCCAGTCAGGGCCAACCCTAAACTGGATTTTATTTGGGGGAGTAGCTGGTGCTTGGCTATAATCGATACAAATATTTATTAATCTATTTAGGTTATTTGTCCACTTCCCAGGTTGCACTACATGACATTCACCTGTTCCCGCAAAAGTCTAGTGTTTGTTTCTTGTGTCTAGAGTTTTTATTCTAAATGTATTACTAATGTTTAGTTATATTCACTGACTTCTTGCCACATTTGTGTCCTGGAGGAACAACATCATAACATAAATATGAAGTTTAAATCATTGCTGGAAATGCTACATGATCTAAATATACAAGTTGGCAAAAAGGTTTAGCGTAAATCCAGTTTTTATTTATTGTAATTTGAACTAAACATTTAAATAAATAGATAGACCACAGATACACACCTGTGTGGATAAGGGGAGAACTGACACTTGTTTTTTCCCACTACACACACTGTCATTCATTAATTACGTAAGGTCATACAGCAGTCCTAAAAGTGGAGGAAACTATGATTTACACTTACTGAACCTATTTTTATTAAATGTCCCAAAGGTCCACTCTGAACTGAAGAAAAAAAAAGCTGTTTACATTTGGAACAACTGTAAAAAAAAAGCTGAATCTGAAAGAGCTGGTCTCAGAATGTGTTTGGACAAGTTGGAGTCATGTGAATCTGGCTTAAGATGTTTTAACTGAGTCCCACTGCCCTGTTTTATTGCTGAATACTATGGATTTTATGGTGTACACTACCGGTAGTGTATATTGTGATATTTCATCATTCTGTATTTAATAGTTTTTAGGAGATTTTTAATCTAAATCAGACTTTTCAGGTCACAATAATAATGGTTCTCCAGTTTCCTCCCTCAGTACAAAAACATGCAGAGCTTAACTGGACATATGAATGGACCATATGTGTGAATGTGAGAATAAACAGTTGTTTGTCTTTTGCATGTTTGCTCTGTCATGGACTGGTGTGTGACCCTGCCCTTTGCCCTATGTCAGCCGGGATTGGCTGCGGTGCCTCCCTGCCGTGACTCTCATGTGGAGGATAAAGTGGTAGCAAATGGATGAATAAAATAACATGTAAACATTTCGATGCTCTCTTGCAGACGACTGGCAAATGCAAACGAGCAGCGCTCCAGGCCTAATGGTCTCCATGGTGATCCTGCTCATCAGCCTGCTGACTGGCCGTGTTGTTAGTTACAGAATCTAGTGACAGGCAAAACTACACACATGTAAAAAAAAAAAAAAAAAAAAAAAAATTATGGTGATTTTCTACGTTGTGATCAACTTCAGACATATGCTAAGCTTCAGTCTTAGGTTTACAGGTCGGACTAGTGCGGACATCACATACTTTATCTGCATTGTGTTTCCCTTGTTGAGGACTGTAGTGTCTTCTCATTTTTCAACAGCAGAGGGCAGCATCAGATCAAACACACACCACACACCCATCAACATCTGCTGTCCACTGTTGTGTTCACGTGTGATCACTTGTTTTCTGCTGACATTAATTATCTCTTAATAAATATGTAATTTGTGAAAATTATCAGGTGGGGAAACTTAAAAATAAATGTATGTATTACAACTCAGTAATATGTCACGTATCTTTATATTAAGTTCCAGTGTATAAAACATAGGTGTGAAATCATGTCAATTTGACAGAAATTGAAGATAAAATAATTCAACTTTATTTTTTAATATATTGATTGTAAGAATTGTTGTTTTTCTTGACTTCAGAATGAGCCTTTTATTTTTTTTTTACCAGGAATCAGCTCTGTGGAGGCGGTCACTTTGGACTATATACTAAACATCTATTGAGTTTTGATGCTAACTGAAGGCAACATAGTTTCTGAGGGATATTCAGCTGAAACATGCAACTTCACCAATAAATTTAGCTACATATTAGGCACCTTTTATATAATACACAAATTGGCAATTTTTTCAATGTATTTTCCCCTTGGAACTTAATTTTTTTTCATTTATTTCAATAAAAATGGCATTTACTCAAATGTGGGACATTTAGAAATACTAATATTAAGAGTTGGCAAGCTCTATATCACAGCATGTTCCAGAGATGTTCACAAGTTATTTTTTGCAAGTCCCAAGTCTCAAGTTTAAAATAAGCTTTTTTTCTATTTGGTCTGTCCCTAACACTGCATCGTTGAATTGCATCAATTCAAAGCATGTTCTGTGGTTATATCATCCATATGGTACAGGATTAAAATGGATCAGTTGTAGGTTTACTTGAAAAGGTCTACTGCAATGCAATGTGAAGAAACACACAATAAAAACCTTTAACTTCATAACTGTATTTTGAAAAAGAAACAAACCAAACATGGTGCAACTGCAAACATATAAGGATTGATATTTTTCTTGTTATTTAACAAAGTGCCAATGTGCTCTATTAATAACATTTGACTTGACTAACAATAATAACAGACTGGGGGGAAATAAGACACTGAAATAAGCTATTTTAACTACATGTCAGCAATCAGTAAACCACCTTCTAACTTGGCTCTCTAAAAAACTCTGGATATGGGCCACATGACGTTTGTGGCAAAAACTTTAGTGCCATTCAGTGGCGTTAGTCCATGGTGGTAACAGCCAGGTCCTCTTTGCCAAATCTCGATTCTGAATCAAGTTCAAGTTCAGGTCTTTCGACTCTCAGACTTGAGTCCCCATCTCTGACGTGTTCTCCGTAGAACACATAAAAGTAACATTAACCACAGTCCAAACTATTAACACCAAGCTGGTTCACATTTAACATGAAAGAAGCTGTCAGAGATAGAAAAGGTCAGGTTTCAGGTTCCTTTGTGCTGAACCTCCTTTGTTGAGTGTAGAGACCGAGTCTAAATCTCCCATGTCTTCTCTTTGGGGAAGAAATCCATCACTGTCGTGCAGAGTGTCCACAGCAGTGTGGACAGAGACCTACAGTGGACATAACAACACTTACCACATGCCAACAATATGTAATTTGTCATTGGTGTTACATTGGTGTTGAGTACAGACTTTACACTGAACCTGTAATGTCAACAACCGCATGGTCAATGACACAGCCTTACCACCGATGACACATTCAGGTTAGTTACCTGTTGATTACACCATTAATCATATTTAGGCTTAAATGGATGAACAAATATAATGGTATTATCAGCCCCTCTGGACCATAATGGTTTCCAAACAACTAAAGAACCCCCTCTTGGAGTAACAGTCATCAGGGTCGACCCAAGCCTTCATGGGGGCCCCCCTCCCACCGCCTCAGAATAGCCTGTGTTTGACTATTATTGGTACAAATGTAACACTTAGGTTTCGTTAATATATTTAAATGTTTTTTTTTTTCTTTTTCTCCACACACTGCTGGGGCCCCCTGGTGACCTTCTGTGTCAGTCATTGTTTGAATATCTTTAAAGGAGTAGCTCTTGTTGTGAAGTGTAGTTGTATATGAGCCACTGGCACACAGTCAGCACCCACTCCACTCTGTGCTTCCCCTGCACTGCAGAGCACAAACCACCCGAGACTCTCATTTGCTGTCACTGAAAACATAGCTGCCAAAAGGGATGCAAGGAAAAACTGATTTAATCACTTCACAAAATCATCAAATCTACTCAACACCTGCTTAAGTCTATTATATCTCAAGAATGTACTGGCCTCTTCATTTTGCCATTATACTGTCTTTTTCCAGATGGGAACTACAATTTGTAAACCAACAACTCCCCTGCACCAAAGTCCATATAGAAAAGTAACAATTTTACATCAGGGCACGCAGTAGTTGTCAATCCACTGCTGCCTTCAGTAGGAAGTTCAAATGTGTTATTTTGTGACTTTAGTGTTTAAAATCATTTAATTAGGTTCAACCTGATCAACACAAACCTACCAAATAAGGCAGCAGAAAATCAGCAGCTTGTGTGTCCCCATGAGCTAAAAATGCTGATTTTCTCTATGGCTTTTCGGTGCAGGAGAGTCACAAAATGGTTTCAGGCTGGAAAGGCTGTCTAGCGGTGACAAACATATTCTTAAGCAGGCATAGATTTCATTTTGTCAGTCCAAAAATCATTTTGTCCTTTTGTCCCAACTGGCAGACACTTTTTTTTAGTATAGTTGAGTTTCCGTGACTCAGTGCAGTGGGAGTGTTCACAGCACAGGCAGCGTTGACTACGTGTAGGTCCATCGTACTTCCGCACTTAAAAAGGACCTGGACAATCTCTTTAATCCCTGTGGACAATGAACCTAATGAGAGGTTAATCCTGTGGCTTATGTAGGATCTGTGAACATGAATGAGAGAAACAAGAGCAAACAATGGGGCATTACAAAATAACTCGCCTTCGGAAACTGTTGTCGTCCAATCACATGGCAGCCCATTGCCGAGTGGAAGGAATTGCTATTGGAGGGTTGCCGGTTCAAATTGTGGGAGGGGTTAAGGGCTGGTGTGCCCCTGAGCAAGGTTTCCAACCATCATAGCTCCCCCAGCACAGATATGTGCAGCCCACTGTCACTACCTGATTTGTACCAGATTAGTTCTGCACATGTTCAAAGTATGGCTACTTCCTGTTGGAACAATTCTGAAACAATCATCAAGATTTTCTATAAAAAAGTCATACTGCATTCTTAGTAGTTTTATAACATAAATACATGTTTTGATTTGATTTATTTCTCATAAAATATATGTTTGTCTAATAGCTTTCATGTAGTACTTGCTCTTATTTAATAAAATAAAAGTTTATGTGTTATCTTTGGTTTTATTAGTGTAACTTACATGAACCAGTTACCAGCTGACCAGGTTTTTTTTTTTTTTATCAGCATACACAATCTTACATAGCATCACTTGCTTTCAACCTTGTTTTTTGTTTTTTCAAAATAAGAGCCACTGACTTTGGCTTTTTACTACTTCTTACATGAAACAACGCTTAACAGTAAAAAAAGCTCACAACTGTTATCTTGTAAAATAAAATACACATTTTGATGGCATCTTTCATTCTACTTAACTCTCAACAAATTGTGACAATAAATATAGGTCACATTCGTACTTGTTATAAAATATAATACACATTTTTTACCATAGCTTTCATTTTATTAGTTCATTCTGTAAAGTAAAATATATGTTTTTATTTCCTTCCAATACTGTCACCAGGAAGAGTTCAATGCAAACGTCAAATTAACTATCACCAATCTGTGTGTGTGTGCATATAAAACAAATTCTAATTCCAAATCAAATTAATTCTTCATGTTACTGAGTCAGGCCAAAGTGATGTGTTCAAGTGAGGCTGTCAGGTAAGTCAAAATATGGATTTGTTTATTATTTCATTGATGTAATGCACCATTGAGAAAAAACAGGCCCTTACTCATTACAAACTCATTACATACACGTATACATGAGCATGGATGGTCTGTCAGTCGTGTTACTCCACAAACAGTTGCTTGTTAAAGAAACAGATTGACAGCAACAGAATCACTGAGAAACCTCAGAGACATTTTACCTCTAAATCTCATATGCCCGAATTCTTCCTACTTTATAGGTTTTATTCAAGAGGAAAAATGTCCACACCAGCACCTTAAATCATTCTGGACAGAATTTAAAAGTTTGACTCCAATGACAGAAATACACATTAAGTTCAGTCTCTGAACCAGAAAACAAACAATAATCCGAATTTAGCTCTGAACATCACTAATAAATATCTTTCTGTTTCAATAATCTTGACTTCATGAACAATCCGTTGGCGTGCTTTCTATAATCTTCTTTATGAATAATTCTTACTGCTCTTTTAGGTAAACTGAAGAGTGGCTTTGTGTTACTTTCATATATGCGATTTCCATGACAGTTCATCATCTGTAATCTGAATTCAGACACTCGTTCAATACAATCTCTGACTAAACATAATGTATTTCACTGGATACATTTGACCTAATTGGATCAAATAAGTTGAGAGTCAGGAGAAATAAAACAAAGACATGAGGCTTCATCTTGTCGGCACCATGAATTCACTAGCTTCCAGATTTTGATGTTTGGGAAATACTGTGCCTAAAGAAAAATCAAAGGTAATGTATCCTGCTGTGACCATGTGACCTGTAAACGCATTACTAATCCTTCCTTTTCTTTTCACAGACTTTGCTCTTTCCCCTCCACATCTATTCGGGATTTAATCGAATTAAGTAAATGCAGCTCCTGAAGCTTCACAGATTTTTGTCTCACCTTTGTGAACCCACGCTCATACACATGTCAGCCTTAACAACATCCATATGTGGCAAAGCTATCGTTTATCTTTCAGTCACAGACTGCTGCCATACAATCATTTTATCTGACTGTGCTTCGTGTGGAGAGTTTCCTGACAGTTAAGAGAAAAGGGGCAAAATGATGCATTAACAAGCTTTATGAATAATGTACATTGATATTTTACATACTTATTTTTTGTGTGGATTTTATTTATTCTGTATGTTTATCTGTGTAAACAAAGAAAAGTGCAGTGTTAGGTGAGAGATTCCAGGCAATAATCAGGTGCTCATGAGCAGTTGTACCAAAAATGACTGTCAGAAAACAGAAAATCTAAAATAATGTACATCTTGTACATTATTTTAGATCAGTAATGTTGAGTTATGTCCCTCCTTATATACAGTAGAGATCATAACAGTTAAAAACTATCTGCTATTCCATTCTTCATCAGTGCTCACAGATTAGGGCCACACGCCATTTAGATAAATGAACAAAAAAGTCCTGATATTAAAAGTCAGATTTGAATTGAATTCAATTCAAGCCATTTTTGAATTGAATGGTTTAAGTCAATGGACACATTGTCTTTGTGTTGTGTGTTGTCTTTATTAGTTATTTTGTTTCTTGGGTCAAAAAGCATTTAAAAGCATAGGAGGTGTCATGAACGAATGGTTGTCTGTCTCCATGTGGCCCTGTGATGGACTGGCGACCTGTCCAGGGTGTACCCTGCCTCTCGCCCCATGCCAGCTGGAGTTAGGCACCAGCTGCCCCCCTGCAACCCTCAGTGGATAAAGCGGTATAAAATGAGTGAGTGAGGTGTCATGAACCACCTTGCTCCTCCCTGACCTCCTCCCGTGTTTCCTGCTTCGCTCTGCAATCAACTCACCTGCACTGGGAGCTCAGCCGCTCTCAATCATCTCATCCGCCTCTGTCTTCTTATATACTGGAACTGCAAACAGTCATCACCAGTTTGTTGTTGAGACTTCATGTGGCAACATCACAATTCCTTTGACGCCTTCTCATCACCAGCCCAAGCCTCGTATGCTGTTTAAGTATGTTTGGGTACATTCCTGTTCTCGTTTCATCTGCATCTGTCTTCAGTCACAGATTGGAAGTGTTCCCCATCTTCACTGTCCTTCACTGTCATCCAGAAGGGCCTCATCGTCTCCACTGTCCTCACTGCAGTTGGAGGAAGATCACCTTCACCTCTGCATGAACTTTGAATTGTTTCCTCAGACGTAGACACAAACATAACAGGTTGTTATTCATGCATTTCATAGTGAAACATGGAGATAATCAATAGTCTGTATATGAAAATTAGACACGCTGTGAAATAGGTAAAGATGGGTTTGAAAATTATGTCTATGATTTAATAAAGAAACTCTGAAATAGAAAACTTTATTAAAAGTACAAACTAGAACATAAGCATCAATGTTTCCTCTTCTTTTTCACACGTGAAACAGTGTGTTGAATTGTCTTTGTTGTTTTTACTGGACTGAGGAAGAATGTTTTTTTGTTTTTTTTAACCATTTTGATTTTATTACCTATTTATAAAAACAGATTAGGGCCACATGTGAAGCTTTTTGAGAAACAATAAATAAATAAGCCACAATTCTGAGATTAAAGTCAAAATTCTGTGATTAAATTTGGGGAAAAAAAAAAAGAATAGAGTAAATTTAAGTAAAACATGGCTTTTAAATTGAGTCAATTTTAAATTAAAAACGTAAATGAATCACATTTTGATTGAGGAGATTAAGGAGAATTAAACAAGCTTTAGTCAAGTTACTTGTTTTGATTCCATGTATTTTATTAAATATCAATAATAAAACTGCAAATCCAGTTCATTGTCATACATACAGGTTAGAACAATTGGCCAATAATATAATTATTTGACAGGTACTAATATCTGGTTTTTCTCTTTATAAAGACCAAATACTGCAGGTAAGAATGCTTTAATAAGGTGACTTGACTTATCACAGGACTCACCTTGACATAACCTGTAATTTGAATTGATATCACCTGTGACTTGACTTGACTTATCACATGACTTGATATAACCTGACTTGCCCAAGAAAAAATTACTTGAGACATTCTTGAGATTTGCACTTGTGTGATTTAATTGCAAATACACTGAGTATTGTTAAATGTAAAATGTATGTAAAATATGTAATATATAATGAAAATATATATTAATATATATATTAAAAATATTTTCCTCCCACATTTTGTCAATTATTTCACTGAAAGAAAAAAAGCACAGGAATAGAAACACTTAAGGATGATTTCAGTGCACATGACTTTTAGGATGTCTGGATTAGTGGGAACTGTACTGTATATTTTTGTACATTTTTAAAGAGCTTTTGCCCTTGTTTCGATTCAAATCTCTTGATTTTTTCCATTATCATACTCACCACTACTTGATTTCCTAGCAAAGATTTTCTCTTCCGCCAAATCAATTCCTTCTTAAATAAAAAAACAAACAACTTTATAGTCATGTGAACTGGAGACAGCGTCACACAGTACAATGAAAGTCTTATTCTTTGAACCTCCGGTAAAATGATATCAGTATAAAAATAAAAAAACTGGAACATATTCATGTCTAATTTTTTAAAAACATTCCTTAATTCTCTGATATGGGAGATAGACTAAAGGGATAAAAGGACAAAGTGGTGGACAGGAGGGAGAGGGAGGAAACAGAACAGTGAGTGACAGTTGTTGACTTTTACAACATTTTGAGGGCTCGGCTGACTAAAAAGGTTTCCCTCCTGAGGTCCCTAGTGTGCTGCGCCGCAGAGGTCAGACGTGGTCCCATGTGATGTTCGACCTCTCCCGCTCCCCACACACTCCCATGTCAGCAGCAGAGGTCACTGCAGCTCCCTGCAGCCCCATTTGTGCAACCTGTGGGATTCTTTAGTTTACGTCGAGAGAAATGATACCCCCGCCATCTTTCCAACAACTGCACACTTGAGAGTACATCTTTCACACTGCCATGTTGAGGTCATGAGTTTACAGAGATGTTATCTTTATTATAATTAAATGTGTTACACTTATTCACACTGTGTATTTGTATTATTATATCTGAGACTGTGTATTCTCATTTATTATCACTGTTGTTACGATTTACATAGATTACATAGATTTACATAGATTTTTCAGATTTCTCGTAGAAAAGGGCAATTATGAAGATGAACTTGGAACTGACACATTATTTGAACTTCATTCATTCATTCATTCATTGTCTACTGTTTTATCTGATACAGGCCGGGTTGAAAAGCAAATTAATATGTTAAATATGAATTAAATTCAACCGAAATGTTGTATTATACTGTATGTGGTTCATTCTTTACTCTGCTCTTTACTATTTACTTTTTTATATCATTAAAGGCAAATGTGTCCTTGCACTGTTTGTGTCAGCAGTAATTAGGTTTCCCTGGTGAATTCTATACCCGTGAGAAGAGTGAACAAGGGAGACTTCTGCAATCCTAGAAGTCGTGAAATTGACTTAGCAAACCAAGTGTGAAAACTCTGGACTTTGTAAAATGAAACACTCCGCGTGTACCGTGACTTTGAACCGCGCTGTGTTCTTCGCAGATTTACTGTGACATCTTTACGCTCCTGAAAATTAAAATGCATAAAAATGAAATCCTTTTGCAATCAGTGTAGCATCCAGTTGGAAATACAGAAACAAAAAACCAAAACCTTTGCTTACGAGTCTCTCTTTTCCTCTCACACGTGATAAGAGGTTTACCAGAGTGCTTCCTCCTGCCATCTGGTTCTGCTGTCATTAAAGAGTGTGGGCATTTTTAGTTTTTCCTCTTCTGTACATATCATCCAATATGTGATATTAAAGGTCCAGTGAACGTTTAAAAAGCTCTAGTGGCAAAAATTGAATATGCTACCAGCAAGTATGTTCATATGAGTGTTTCATAGAATATGCATTTTATTTTAGGTAAGGGCCTTTCATTATGGAGGCGGCATCTTACACTGTCATGTTTCTACAGCAGTCCAGATGGACAAACCACGCATTTTGCATTTTGAAGGATTTAAAGAATGAAGAATTGTTTATTTGGTCACATACACAGAGGTACGGAGTGAGACATGAAGCGAAATATGGAGGTTGCTCTGACGCGATACTGCACAAGCATAATATAATTAAATTAAAAAAAGCAAACTGAACAGAATAAAGATGAAGCTAGTGTGTAGTAGTTAGCTGGACAAATTTGAGCAATTGAGCCCATTGCTTGTAATCTTCTGCAGTCTCAACATAAGATGTCACCGATTCTTTCACACTGGACCGTCTGAATTAAACCAAGATTTGACCTCACATGTTGCACTTCTACCCTGATCACAATTCAGATTTAGTGGTCCTTTTTTCACTATTGGCATGCCATCTTAAAATCATTTACTTAGATCAGGTTATTTCACATTTTGCTCATTATTTTCAATTTACTTAATTGTGCAAATGGTCTAGGAATACAGATTGCTGTGGATCAAAAGACTGAGACTTTTAGATAAGGTTTTAATGCAGAAAATGTTACATATTAAATATTTAACTTTGCCAAGATTGTTTAATTCCGTGTATCTCAGAAATGTGACTGCCCTTACAGGTTAATGGAGTGAGCCATGAAATGGACGAAGGGTAGTGATTACCCCCTCCTCCTTATTACTTTCCTTTTTCCACTGTGTCACCATGTTTTCCCTCCCCTTCCTCCTCCTCCTCCTCCTCCTCATCTCTGCCCCCCCACCATCACCAGCACTTCACTCCATCCAACAGTGACCATGGGCTGTTTATCGACTTGCTTCTTCTTCCTGTTTGTGGTACTAAGAGGCTGAAATTAGATCTGCATCGGCGAGGATTTGAGATAAATTGGGCAGCAGATCTGTCCTAACTGGATTTACTCCTGTGTTTCGGACGGGGTGAGGGGAGGAGAGAGTTCTCCATGATGCAGCAGACAGGAACAACAGCAGGTTGACACGGTCAGGGATGGGGCAAATGTAGGTCTGTTGAGTGCTGCAGTTCAAGCCGCGGTACGCAGAATCTCTGGAAATAAAGTTGATTGCTGTTGTTTGACCTCATTAAAGGTGATATGTGTGAAATATGTATTCGGAGTGACCTTTAGTGTTTAAAAGGATTACTGCAATCCCAACTAAAAACACTGCAAGAGCATGTTTACTAGATTTCCAGAAAATATGTAAATAAAATGCTGCACATAAATCCAGCATCGGTCCTTCATCAGTTTCATTTTTGTAAAATTTGATGACATGCTAAAATTAACATTGAGCAACTGGTCGGAAGGAGTCTGGAGATATACCAGATCACATACATTTAAAACCTTCAAAACAAGCAATAAAATCACAAAATCAGTCTTGACCCAGACAGGAAGCCAGTGGAGAGGGGACATACCATACATAAAAGTGAAAATGTGTATAAGCTAACCTTCGCTGTAGTTGCTGTATGGGACAAATGTATCCAAACCAGCAGTCTGTTGTCAGCTTTCTCTCCACTTTCAGCATCTGTATTTTAAGTCATCTCCAACTGAGACCTTTACGTTTTTTCTTGTCTAGTTGAGATGTTTTTGAGAGGGGAACCAAGGCTTTTTAGGTGCAGTAGAGTTCAGTATTTCCATCATTTCTCAGTCAGCATAACAAGGGTTATATTTGGGCTGACAGTATGGGTCCCAAGCGGGTTTGTTCATGGGTTCCATGGTGACCCCAACTGTGTTTTCCCATTTCAAGCCCATGCTCAGTTAGTATCCAGGTGGTCAGGGTGCTAAGTTGGCATGGGCTTGAAGTGGGCAAATTATGCAGGTCCCAGAAGGTTTCAGTAATATAGGCCCCCTCATGAGGAGTCATGGACATGGACATGCCAGCTTGGTGAGCAGCTAGTTGCTATCTGCTATTCACCAAAAAAAAAACTCAGGATGTGTCTTTTGAATAAACCAGCACCAGTGAAAACAGCATTTAAATATTTTGTATTTCAAAAATTTCATTTTCCTCAATCACCGACGACACATCATGGTCATTTTATGGCTTAATGGAATACATTTTGCTTACATACTGTATATCACTTTTAATGTTTTAAGATCACAGCTCTGTCCTGAGCTCCAATCACAATGAGCACAAACTAACTTGTATAACAGATGACTTGAGGCAGTATTTGAACGTTTCTGCTGACGTAGACATGTTGTTTGCCTTCTTTAGGTTGCTTTGCAGTGTAGGCAGTTGTTACCAATTCTTGAATGGGGACCTTTCCACTGTACTGTGTATGCAAAATCAGCACTGTAGAGGAGCCAATAAGAGTGACCTCTCTTTCTCAAATTTCCTGTGTGGAGTTTCCTGTCAGGGGCCAGATTTCTCTAAGTGTTTTTTTTGACCATAGATCTGAATCAATGTGTTTTTCCTTGCTTACACTGGGTCACCACTGATTTGCGCCACACGATCAGAAATGGTTTCGGATCTTGAAGAAGGGCTGGAGGAATATATGACACATGATCCTAACAGCTCAGTGGTAAAAAGACATTTCTGTTATTGCCAAGGTCAGATGGTGTACCTGCAGTAACTGCTACTGTATGCACGGCCTCTTTATTGGCTGTTTGCTGTCACTGTACTGTACTCTTTAGATCCCATGGGTTGGTCCAAATGGCAGTGATACACGGGTTAATCGGCTGCTCCCATTACAGCTCCTGAGGGAGGGATGGATGGGTGGGTGGGTGTGGATCTCACTCTTTTCACTGTGCCACTTTGATGTGACTCCAATCCCTGACAGCTGATACTGCGGCTGAACCTGACACTCGCTGCTGCCCCTGTAGAAATCAGGAATGGGAAGAGGAGAATGGGTTTTGAGGAGAGCGGGGCTTGAATGCCATAGCATCTGTTGTTTTGTGTGCCAGACAGACATGGTGGTTGGTTCAACTCAACCAGGGGGGTCACGGCCCGTACT
This sequence comes from Brachirus orientalis, assembly GCA_016785285.1. Lineage (NCBI taxonomy): Eukaryota > Metazoa > Chordata > Actinopteri > Pleuronectiformes > Soleidae > Brachirus > Brachirus orientalis. The sequence goes on from JAFBJR010000234.1 coordinate 275,265, forward strand.
GTGGAGGAAGAATCCCTGGAGGGAAAACAAGTGTCTCTTGACGTTTTAGTCACTTTCATGTGATCACATGGACACATAAAATATAACGTGGACATGATGGTGATATGGGATTGTGTATCGGCATCTGCTTTACCAAAGCCACGCTGCATTAGCTACATTGTTATGAGGGTCGCAGGGGCATGGATAATACTATCCCAGCTGTCAGTGGGTGAGCCGAGAGGTGCAGCAGTATATCACATTGCTGACACATAGATAAACAACCTTTCATGCTCACATTCACACCTATGGGTGACAATGTGTAGTGTGGACTTCCTTATAACACCACAGCTCTCTAGAGATATTTGAAAATCCAGTGCATTTTCATAGATATTATGTTTGTGATGGACACAGAGACTAACAAAGGGATTATAACCTATCGTCCATTTCCTGATGCACTGGCGTTTCCAGGGACTTTGAGGCCCCAGGCAAAAAGTGACCTGGGGGCTCTTCATCATGAAATAAGATTACATACTTAAAATATTCACTGTAAGAGAATCTCTTCTTCACAGAAGTTCAGAACTTTGACAGAGGCGAAAAAATATCTGAGCTGTTTCTTGTTATAATGGCTTAGTTTTTTTTTTTTTTATAATGTTGCCTCATGATAGCCACTCTGTTTCGGTCTATATGACATTTTGTTTCATTCATTTCAAGTTCATTTGAAAATACCAGAGCTGATTGTAAAATGTAGTATCCATTAGAGCTGTGTCAAAATATCAATTTGTTGATATATTTGTCTTCCTTCCTTGTACAATACGATAAGGGCAAATATTCATAGGTGCTCTAAAGTAAACAGTCCCTGCCAGTTTCACTTGGCAGGTGTCACTACTTCATGTCTCCTCATGGTGGCGCTGCTCAAATGAATGAGGGGAAACGGGTGGAAGTTAGCTGGCTGAAGAAGAGGGAGTTTACAGCGGGATAATGGTGGAGAAAGCTACGTTAACAGATGCCCCATCCACGTTCAGTACATAGACTTTAGCACTTTGCTCTCTATGTTGTGAAAAAATACATAAATCCTGCACTTTTAAGTTTTTGCAGACAAATAAGAGTGTGAAATAACAATTCACTACTCACTACTGTGACAATAGTCATATTATCTTACTGATTTCTTTTAAATTTTTATTTATTGTCAATTTCCAGCCATGTCTCCCAGAAACAATGCTGCTGTTTTGTTATTTTTTTGTTTTTTTTAGCGTTGTAGTGTTCATATAAACATTTTAAAAGTGAAAAGAGTTCTCAAGTATTTGAGGCAAAGTTGTCATGTCTTAATTCTGCCATGTGATGTGTTTAGTGTGGAGAGGATGTAACAGTGCCTCGGCTCTAACCAGGTGCTTTTTTTGAGCCTGAACAAACCACATTCACAGTCACTGCTTTGGGTTGCGTCAATATGATTTCTTCACTTATGCCATCAGTACTGCACACGGTTCAAACAATTAACCCATCTGTAGATATTCAAAATTAGTAATGCAATTCCGCATTAGAAATGTGAGCTCACATGACTGTGGTTTGCACAAACATACAATGGCAACTTACTACTCCACAGGGTCACTGAGTGTCATATAACAAGGGGGAGATTACTAATTTAATCTAAATGAGACAAAGCTGCTGGTGTCAGAACAAGGTGTCAGAAGACATCGTAGTAACACACACACACACACGCACACAGAAAGAGAGAGGGAGCTTTCTGCCCTGTGATCAAATTTCCACAGTTCTAACAGATGAAGAGACGATCCAGAATGAGTCTGTAGATTGTATTGTGAGTCCTCCACAAGTGCTACAGCTGGGCCCCACCAACATTAGCTGCAAGGCTCTGATTGGCTGAGTGCGCACTACATCAAATTGAGAAAAAAAAAAAACTTTTAAGATTGCCCTTCACTGGAAGTAAGGAGCCTAGCTCAAAGCCCCTAAAAACAGCCCTACACAGTAGCCAAATACTACTGTATATATACTGTATATGTGCTGTGTATATAGTTGTTTGGATGAGTAGAGAACACTAATGGTTCATGTCATTTTCACCCAACAAGATGTGCATTTGTCTTTCCACGAACACTCGTGAAGCATCACCGAGGGGTTCGGCTCCTTTTAAAACTCATGCGTTCTCAGAAATACTCTCGCGCTCGCTTCACTAAATCCCCAGTAAAGTGTGCATACGCCACAAACAGACATGCTGCAACACATTCAGCCTCAGGTCAACACTAAAACTGATGTTGACCGATTGGGCCCATGTCTGTCATCAGAGACCTGGGAGCATACCTGTATAATAGAGTGGAAAAAGCCTGAAATGTACATTTTAAGAATTCTCCACAAAGTTGGGTCTATCTCAATACTCTGTACATAGTAAGGCCAAAACCTTTACAGTCAAGTCAAGTCAAGTCAATTTTATTTATATAGCCCAACATCACAAACACAATTTGCCTCGAAGGGCTTTACAGTCTGTACAGCATGTGACACCCTCTATCCTTAGACCCTCACATCGAGTGAGGAAAAACTCCATAAAAAACCCTTTTAAGGGAAAAAATGGGAGAAACCTCAGGAAGAGCTACAGAGGAGGGATCCCTCTTCCAGGACGGACAGACGTGCAGTAGGTGTCACATGTACAGAGACAAGTTCAGCAGATTACAAGTTACAAACAAAGCATCAAAAATTCACAGAGAGAAAAGACAAGGAAGACAGAGACCAGGATGATTCAAGAATCAGTAACATTAAGAACAATTATCATCATCATCATCATCTCATTCAGGGTGTGACATACGCTGCCACCATCTGGGGTTGGTTCCAGCTCCTCGTGGGACCCTCAGAAGAGGACAAGCCATTGATGAAGGGTGGATGAGAATAATTAACCTTAGCAGTAACAAGTAATTATATGATATATGGTAATGGTTATAGTTATAATATTTGAGCTGTGGTGTTGAAGCTCTGGAATCAGGGATATCTGTGAAATAAGACAGAGAGAGAGGGAAGGAGGAAGAGCACAAACTAGGGGACGGGAGAGAAAACAATGTTATTGACATGATAAAAGTATGAGCGTTTGGGGAGGAGAGGAGGGAGAAGGAGACAGCGAAGAAAGAGAGAGAGAGACATAAAGAGAATGAGAGTGCTCGCTGCAAAAAGGCGTAAACAGTATTACAGAGAGAAGAGAAATCCAACAGTTCACACAATGAGCAAACACTAGGCATATGAAGGAGTAATACCAGAACAATGCATTAAATTCAACCTTCAGATTTGTATTTGTGATACTTAACCTGCATTGTTTCCTTCCAGGTAAACCGACATTTTATAGCTCACTAAGGACCTTGAAAATTAGGCCTTCTAAGGACATTAATGTTGACATAGTTGTTACATCAGAGATGATCCAGCTTTATCAACTGTGCAAAGTGGGCAGGTGAATTCAAGAGGGTTAGAAGACCCAAGGTCCAAACATCCTGCCACAGCCACCACCCTAAATAACATTGATCCTGTGCACCACATGGTGATGGATGACAGACGTTTGACTTTTCATCAGAAAGCCAATGCTGTAAGCATCTCCCGTTAAGGAGTGGGGAACATGCTGCATAACAAATATGACATGGTGAAGGTTTCTGCTCAGTCGGTGCCACAGCTTTTTAAACCCGATCAAAAGCACACCAGGCTGGTCATGTCGCAGAAGAACTTGGCATGTTTTGAAGCAGATCCAGCTGGTTTTCCTGAAGTGATGACAAAAAGGCAGTCCATGCAGTGGAAATATCTGCTGTTGAGGACTTTGATTATCAGGAGCATCCTAGCACTTTTCCCTGTAGACCGCAGGGGAAATAATTTAGAAAAACAAACCTCATTTGTTCAAATTCAACCATTGCATCATGGTCAGCCTATCCACTTTTCAGCCCACCCTCATATATTGCACCTTATAGTCTTGGCAGCTGCTCAGAACTCTTTAATACACAGCTTCGCATATTCACGCCGCACATCTACTGTGCATGCACCTTTTTTTTTTTCTTTATTTATCACAGAGGAGATTAATTGTTCTGTGTTTTTGTATGTAGACTATATGGAACCAGTGGCCTTCTGATTGGTGGACGACTCTTGATCAACAGCCGCTCAGCACAATAACTTCTTTATTTAGAGGATGTCATTGGAAAAACACCCACTTTGGACAGAGTCTTCGCCGCATAAAAAAACAACACGAGGATGAAGTACTAAAGGCCACAGGCTCTGTCTCTTCCTTGGTTGTCTAAATAGATGTGGGAAAGATCCATGTGATTCTTGAGAGCTGTATTATCTTGTAGAGGGCAATAATCTGCACCCGTGTCCTCTTCCACATCCACAGTGCAACGTTACATCACTCCTTTATTTAGAGACCATATCAATGTGACATCATGACCATCACTCTATACCTGCATTCACCACGGAGACGGGAGGCTGGGACTGAAACTCAAACCTGTGTATATGAGATGCAGAACATCAATGGTTGTCTTTGGGTATTCGGAGGCCTAATCAGATTTCATGAGACAGAATATGAGGACAGATTTCCAGTTTCCTTTGAGAGGGAGAGTCCAGATACCAAATACAGCCTCACACTGAAAGATGCGAAGGCACTGCTGTGTTGTAGTATTCCAGAGTTTGGACCTAAATTTTACTCAAGTCCTGATTTTTACTGCTTGTCATTTGAACACTGATGACTCAGACTTTGGCTGCATTTGGACTCAAAAGTTAGCATTTTGTAAGAAACCATATCAACTTGCCATGTGATATTGTTGTAATGCTGCTATAATGTTGCACTATTGTTGCAAATCCCACACAACACAATGCATTGTCTTGTGATCTGGAGTCTTTGCAGACGATGTGGGTTCACACTAAATGAGTGTGAGGGGAATCACAATTGGGTGCAGGTGTCTAGTGACTTAGTCCCGTTCCCCATGCTGCAAACCAAACTGACACTGTCGCTGAAAACATGGCTGCAAGAGGGAAGTTAAAAAAAAGGCTCATTTAATAAAATCTGCATGTGCTTCAAGGGGAATTCTGGAACATTTCAGTCTGGGTTCTGCTTATAAACATGGATATGTAGGTGACTGATCCAGTAGATTGTTTCAGCGCGACACTGCACCAATAACTACAATGTAGTCCTATAGGGCAACTGCGAAACCACTGTTTTATGTCTACTAAAAGTGTTTGATTTCACTAAAAATGACTTCAATTGTTTGTGTAAGAGTCTGGCAACATTACTGTAGCACTAGTGCATTGGATCTGATCTACTGGGGCGATTTTTAATTTTCGTAATACTATTTTCTTAGATACCCACATTTATAAACATAGGGCCCAAGTTGAAATATTCCAGAATTCCCATGTTTCCTATTTTATATAACCATTGGACAGCCTTTTTGTGTCACTCACTTTCTTTAAAAAAGTTCATAGACAAAATCAGCCATTTTACATCACAGCACACAGGAGTTGTTGATCCAGTTCTGCCTCTGTCACTAAGTTCAAATGTGTTATTTTGTGACTTCAGTGTTTGCAATCCTTTGTCCACATGTACCTACGTAAGTAAGTGTTTCCCAACCCTGGTCTTCGGGGTCGTTATCAGGCTTTTGCAGAGCTTGATGATGAGCTGACCATTTAAATAAGGTGTGTTGGAGCAGGTCAACATCTAAAAACATGCAGGACAGTGTTACCCCGAGGACCAGGGCTGGGAAACAATGACCTAAGTGACATGTATCAAACAAGACAGTAGTATAGACCTGCAGCTCTTCTGTTTCTCTGGGCTAAAAATGCTGATCTTACCTGCATTGTTTCCTTCCAGACTCTTGTGAGTGGATTACAAACTTTGGGCTGTTTGATATTATTAGGTGAGTCTTTTGTTCACTGGCAGCAGTCTGTTTAACCTTGTGTCCCTGCTGACAGCCTTGTTTTCAGCGAAAGGGAGCTTCTATATCTCAGGAAGGTTCTCTGCGCAGGCGTCACACACAACCACACTACAAAAAAAAACCTTATCCTAAGTGGTTACAAGGTTTCAAAGCCTGTCTTCTTTGACAGGTATGTAAAACCTCCAGCTGTCTCGCAGTATCACTGTCTGTATTCAGGCAGAATGTTCGTACCTCTGGGTGCAGATCAGGCTTTGGCGGTAGCTCAGCTGTCTCGGTTCGATTGTCACCGCGCTGTAGATCTTTTCACTGTTATGACATGAAGCCTCTGTTGGTTCAGTGACTCACTTGTCTGAACAGGCAAACAAAAGAATCAATGGGATAACGCTCAGCATGTACAAACCATTCACATGAAGGAAGTCAACCTTTGGAACAAGGAGTTGGTGTGGTTGACGTTTGATGTTGTAGTGAAAAATCAGTAGATTCTCTCTTTTAAAACTGTTTGCTGGTTGAATTTTCTACTTGGATGTGTAATGTGGCACATGGTAAGCAGACAGCTGGTGTTAAAAAAAAGGAACACATGTGGCTTTGCACAGAATGCAATTAAACCTACTGTATAATGTCGTCAAAGAATTTGCTGCCTGACCGAGGCAAACAATTAAATCCTTTCCTGTTCACCACAAAGGCACTCGTTGAAAAGTCTCACCAGTAACGAGCCCATGAAAGAGACTGTGTGAACTGTATCAACATTTTGATGCATAGCGATTAATACATTAAAGCTTCATCATTGCTGAAAATTGAATGATTATCCGATGATCTCCAAAACACATTTCCCCTAATAAGCTTTGATTTGGGGCTCTTTAATCCTCAGATGTTTTACAACCAACAAAAAGATGTTGCTTCAAATAAAATGCCTCTTAAGTCCAACGTGTAAGAAAAGTGATATCTAATGTGAGATTACAAACTGTAACAAACTCCTTCACTGACCCCTCCCAACAGGGAACTAGGGTGGCCTTTACACACCAGAAAGGACGTCCATCACCCCACACCCCCCCCAAACTGGCTCATAATGAAGTGTTCTGTTCTGAGATCTAATGGTGAGACTGCAGACTCAAATTAAGGACTCCTCCACTTACCTCTGCATTTGTTAAACGTGTCAGGGAACTAAGGTGGCATTTGCACACCAGAAAGTATGTCACTCTTCTTCTTTGTTGTGTAGCTTCCACTTCGAAATGGATCGGGCTGGTTTTCCTCTGTGACTGTTGAAAAAACTACATATAAAGAAATGATTTAAAGCAAAAATACACACATACAAACATTTTTATGGGTCGAATATTACATTTCTGCCAGGAAATCCAAAATACTACACACCAGACCTACTACTTAAACTAGAAAATGTACTTTTTAAAAATGTCTCTTTCACCAGAAAAGAGTTTCCCTTGGTGAAAAAAGACAGGAGTGGAAGATACTAAAGGATGTTGCACTATCTTTAAAGAGGAGAAGCAAAAGTACAGGAGGCAGGATTGTATAATAGACTGATGTGGACGGAGGTGAAAAATGGCTCTATTAAAGGCTTAATAGAATTTCCCATGGCCCCTGGGTGGAGCAGAATGGACTCTTCCTCTTTCCCACTTTGCCTCACCATCCTCTCTTCCCTCCATTTGCCTGGGCCTCAGACATAATTTCATCACTCTTCACTTAATTGTGCGCGTTGCCGTCAGAGGCTCACTGTGTGTTCCTGCAAACAGAGGCAGGTGGGAGCAGAGGAAGAGGAGCAGAATAATAGAACAGAGTGGGAAACCGCATCACTTCATTTTTATAGACAGACAGCTTGTAAAAAGCGATGGGTTACGTGGTCCCGTCTGAGCAGACAAGTGTAAACACAGCAGAATCCTGAGTGGGATCTCTCAGAAGTACTGCGTCACACGCAGTGGCGGTCCTAGCTTTCATGTCGCCCTGGGCGAACCTCACCTCCATCTAACACACATACATAGTCAGCCTATACTAAGTAACGTAATTTCATTACATCCATGATCATACTCATGAAGAGTAGATGACATGGCTTCATACCTTTATCTTTATCTTTCTCGCTTCTCCTCTTCTTCTTTTCTCTTTTTCCTGAACTGGGCACCTGATGGCTTTGACCTCTTCTTATCCATTTTTTTTATTTGACACTCAGGAATCAGCACATTTCCCATCCCCCAAGAGTTAAGACTAAACCAATTCACCGCATTTTGTAATGTATTTCACTATTTAACCAAACCCCGAAAAATAACATATATGAAACTATGGGCTTTTATTCACAATATTATTATGACTGAAATGTATTTTATGTGGAAGGAAGTCCTGATGTGATTGAGTTTATGCTACTGATTGCATTAGTTGTGCACTATTATATGAATCCCCTGCTCCGTGAGACCGCACGCTCCTCACATGGCAACATGACATCATTGACTTAACATGTAAATGAGCAATACAAAAACCGGAGGAAATGAATGGAAACAAATGAAAAATGTATCTTTTATTTTTGCAGGCACTCATGCCGCCCCTCCACGAATGCCACCCTGGGCAGCTGCCCATATGAGGAACCGCCCCTGGTCACACGGGATACACGGTAAATCTGCTACATGGTGAACTTACAGTGAAAAATACGGTAAATATTTGTCTTAAGCTCAGGTAAACATGCCACACAAGACAAGACAATAAGAGTGAAGCAAGAGAGAATTTGAAATATGATTTGAGTGTGAGTGTTCCTTTGCTATCTATAATACAGTTAAAAAATATGACGTACAGTAAGTTGTGTTAAAACAGAAACAGAATATTTTTTTAACGTAATTAATTGCTGTGCTTAACAATTGTTATTATTCTATCTATTTGGTCGTTGTGAATATTGATGTAGCATTATCTGTATTCTGTGTCCTTCATTTGAAAAACGAAGCTCTTTCAAGCAAAACGGTGACCTGACTGAGGGAGCGTTTGTGTGTATTCAGCAGCAGAGCAGGGGCGGACGGAGATAAGAAGCATTCATATTGTCAAACACTGTGGACAAATAGGTTTCTCGAGCAGTTTTCTTGGGCCCTTCAGTCCACAAACTCCACCTTGTTTGCAGTCGTCTCGCTTTACGAGCCATATATCACGACGGGACACACAGAGGTGTCCCGTCATAAATCATTTCCTGTGTGCAGCAAGGGAATGTCACCGGGCGACACAGGATTACAGGACATGTCTTTGTGGAACATATCTTTATGTTTAAAAATTATGCTCTAAAGTTTAAAATAAGTTTAAAATAAGCAGACTTTAAACTGAATTCAAAAAGAAACCACCTCTTACATTATCAGATAGATGCCTACCTTTGATGTTCTTCCCTACGGCTTCACCCAACATCATTTTTGCTACTTTCAAAGGTCATGCCTTGAGTTTGACCTCCTGTTGTGGTGCACCATGACCAAAGAGAACACTTGCGCCTCGGTCAAGATTTATCTGCAGACCTGCTACAGCCAGCCGTCCGTCATGGTGAGCATCTGCTCCGTAGTACATTTGGTTGTCAAGATGCAGATGGCTCTGACCTTTGACCTCCTGTCAGTGACTGCCTGAGAACACTGTTCAGACTTGTATGGTATGAGACTTGAAAGGCATGGAAGTATTTAGGTATTCTTACACACGGAATGCATTTCTACGAAACAGATGAAATTCTGACACAAAATTGAATTATGTGAAGCAAAGACAGATATTCATGATGATGGAGGTTGTTCTAGGATCAGCATCCATGGAGCTTTACCATTATACAGTTCTAGCACTACTCGGCTCGGCTCGACCTGACTCTACTGGGGTTTCTTTTGCTTTTCCACTAGTGATAGTACCTGGTTTCTGGTGGGTTTTTAGTTCCTACTCTGGCGAGGTTCTAAGCGAGCTCAGCCCCGACTGCTGATTGGTCAGAGAGTGTCTACATCCGCCAAAAAAAACAAACCTAACAATGCCAAAACATGCTTTAATCTCCAACATTTAACAAGGAAATTTCTGGTCTGGTGTATTTGGCAACAGCACTGCTGAAAACCTGCAATCGTGAGCCGCATCACAACCCGTTCAGCCGTATTTTAGTTCAGGAACTGAACAAATCTTTTTTAATGAACTGAGAAGAACTGCTTTGACCGTCACTAGTTTGTGTGTTTTTGTCGCATATAAAACAACGTCACGGCTATACTATAGTCATGGAAAACGACATGCCTGATACCAAACCGAGTAGTTGAGTAGTGCTAGAACTGTATAATTAAAAAGCCCGGTTGGTGTCAAAAACACAGCATAGTGTGACAGTACAGTCTGCACTTGTAACTATGCTGCAAGTGAATCAGCTCGATCAGATCCAGGTCGACTGAACTTGCTTAAGTTGGAAGACATTTCTCCTCTCATCCTGGAGGCTTCTTTAGTTCTCACTAACGAGCGGGAAAAATCCAGGTATGTAACCTCTGAAGGCTGGATAACAGTCTGGAGTGTCATAAAGAGGAGAGAGTCGCCTTCATACTTAAAGGTACAGTGTGTGCAGTGTGTTCAGAAGCACCTATTGGTAAAGTTGCTTGTTTGCAGCTTAACATCTCTTATCTCACCCTTCCCCTCCAAGCATGCAAAGCAGGAGAACCCGACGACAGGCTTCAGTTCTTAAACTATGAGTTTGTTCATTAAAATCATGGTGTTCCAGCATGGAGGCCTCTGTAGAGAAGACCCGGCCCAATTTAAATACAATGGGCTCAGTCTGTGTTAATAGAAATAATTTAATTCTTACATTTAGGTAATTGTAATGTCACTATGGTTATTTTATATTGCCTTACTGCTAAATTGAAATAATTTCACCTTAATTGTACACCCTGGACTTTTAATTCTAGCAAATCCAGCTAACTACTGAAGATGACTATGACCTGGATGACTGAGAACCTTCACATGACTGAGACAATTTTCGTTAAATTATAACACAGCTCTTCCCATCCAGTCAGGAATTTCAAGGTTTGTCGTCTCTTTTTTTACATGTTATAACTGCTTTATTTTGTTAAAATACAGTGTATTTTTAGGAATGTCTGGATATCAATGATATTAAGTTGGTCCAATTATTATTCTTATTATTTCACTTTTATATGAATGCTGCCGCAAACAGGATTATAATGTTACTAATGTCTGTCTAATTTCACCAAAACTTTACACACTGGGCCTTTAAAGGAGAAGTGTGTAGTTGCGTTTAGTGAAAACTGCAAAGAAGTGAAAGAAAGGTCTATTTCTGTTTGATTATATGAATTTCTGCAGTGTATTTGTGTCCGTTTGTTTTCAGGCACTGGGCTCCCATCTGAACCTACACTTCTGTCTAATTAATATAATAAAATTTCAATTTAGCCTTTCTCAGTGGCACTTATTACCTCCGCCAAGGAGGTTATGTTTAAAGTGTATAAGTAGACAAGGAACAGATGATTAGATTTTGGCGGTGATCCGGATCAACGTCCGGATCCAGGAATTTTTTGAAGGATTCTTTATCATTGCTTGGCGGAGGTCTGTGCTCTCTGCGTGCTTTTCTAGTTCCACTTGGTTTCCCCACCCAGTGTCGTTAGTGAAGATGTGTGGAAAGGTCTTTTCGCTGCAAAGGTTTCACTTCTCCACATGTCTGGACATTCCTCCGGGAGTTTTGTTTCCACACTCTCACTCTGTCCCAGTGGTGATTTGTAAAGTAAATAATCATGTTATTCTGAGTCGACACTGTGACTGAGTCATAAAATTGACCATAACACGTAGTAAATTTAATATATTACTGTAATGGTGCAGCAGGAAGAGACACTGTGTGAAAAAGTGTACATATTTATTTTTGCAACCCCTAATAGATTTGAGCTGTGATAGAAATTATTTTTTTTTTGCTCCCTCTCATATCTGTGAAATCTGTACAATCCAAGCTATAAAACATATGCATTAACGAGCCATAAATACAGCTAAAAATACATCAATCAATTTAATTTAAGTGACTGGTAAACACATGAAACATATTGATCCAAAAGATGCCTAAATATTAAACAATGAACCCTCCATCGGTCTAATATACCACTGCACATTATGGTTTTTATTTTGAACTAAATTTAAATGACATCATCACAAGAGGACAAAGCGGTGAATTTGTGTTCTACATTGTACACTGTTTTCTGTTCTTTATTTTGTTTAATCTTTATTTCACCAGGAAGTGCCTCGAAATAAAAGTCTCATGACCAGAACATAAATTACAATGAACTGTAAAATAGCTTCATCTGAAATATTTAGTGCAGTTAAAGTTGTATTGTGTTTGCATGTTTTAACATCAGAGGGATAGGTGATGTTTTTTTTGTTTGTTTTTTTTTTAAGTGTGTGGTTGTTTGAGGCTCTGACACATACATGTACAGTCATTTGACTTTGGCTCTGACACGACACACATGACTGCCAGCGGAGACTAAGGCTTCAAAACGCTTTATGGAACAAAAACAAGAACCAGAAACTTTATATATTTTAATGTTCCTGAACAGAATGGTTTATTTACAATAATGGTAACTGGTTAATACCGTTCTTGATTTTTTTCTGTTTACAGGTTCACTTCCTGTATTGCGTGAGAGAGCGGAGAGAAGCTTCACCTGCAGGCAACCAGAAGGTCTATGCGGTGGTCTACCAGTCTTGATTAACCATAAGAGGTATACATTGCGGTCTACCAATCTTTAAAAAATGTTTGTTTTAGACACGATTACGATCACGTGTTTGTGACGAACAGTAAAGCGAATGTAAACAGCTGCTTTAACATTAAAGGCCTTTGCGCACCAGACACGTTGCTAATGTAGGGGACAAAAATGCGATTCAATTCAGACGCAAATTACGACGCATACTGTACCCTCTCATGTACATCAAGTGTGATGTGAAGAAAAAATAATGAAGATGAGGGAGGGAAAAAAACAGCCACACACACATATATTCAGACAGGAGAGCGAGAATGTTTGCCATCAGCCTGATTTGAATAGACTAATAGCTTTAATAGCCAATTTAAAATCTCCTAAAGCTACCTGCCTATTTATGTCCCAATGCTAACATGGAACGTTATTAACCAGTTCAGGAATAATATTTTTTGTTCTAACCGGTTCAGGAATGTCAATTTTAAGGTGGATCCTAAAACCCAAAACAGTAAAATACTGTTCGAAACAAACCAATTGGAAAAAATTCTGAATCGAAGCCCTGGCGGAGAAACAGGGAAAACAGATTTTAGCCACTTTTCAAAAGACTCACCTCATCATATCTACACACGCTTAAATCTTCAATATCTACAATAACATGTTTGCTATTTTATCTCACTATTTTTTTTTTAACTAGAAGTTTGGGTCACATTATGATCCTCTCATTCCCCAAACCAAACCAAACCAAACCAAACCAAAGTCAATAGAGAAAAATCACTTTTTCTCAGGTCTAAACCTTATGACCTCACTTTCACATCTCACTTTGATTTTATTGCACTGATTGGTGTGTGTGTGTGTGTTCTTGTACTTGCTGCAGAGTGAGGACCAAAATTCAAATAATTCCTACAAAGTGAGGACATTTTGACAAAGTGAGGACATTTTGCGGGTCCTCACTTTTTTTTCACCCCTTAAAATGGCTTTTTCAGGGTTAAGACTTGGTTTTAGGATTAGGGTTAGAATTGGGTTTAGGTTAGGGTTAGGGTAAGGGTTAGGGTTAGGCATGTAGTTGTGATGGTTAAGGTTAGGGTAAGGGGCTGGAGAATGTATTATGTCTATGAGGGTCCTCACTCTTATAGAAGCGCAAACATGAGTGTGTGTGTGAGTGCGCGTGCGTGTGTGTGTAAAGCGTGGATAGACCTCACTCATGCTTTGAGCCAATGGCTGTGATTGTAGGCAGGTGTGTATGGGTGTGCTTTCCCTCTTTCCCTCTGTGACCTATTTGACCGCAGTGACACTAAAACCAAAGCTACACATGTAACTATGGTTCTCTGAATCCTGTATGACCACCAGAGCATCTGGTCGCTCAGAATCCTCATAGGCTTGTGGGAAGATTCTGTAGGAACTGATAATCAGGTGACACCGGAATTAAGAATAAGAATTCTTTCCGGGGCATCTGGGGTCACAGGTAACTTTGCCTCTGGCAGTCAGTAAGGATTAAAATAGAACTGTGAGCTGATTCCTTGTGTTTGCTCTCTACTGCAACCCAAGGTTCACTTCTGCTGTATCTTGAGACAAAAGTTGGTTTCCTGGAAAGCTGAAGGTCTTCCAAGTTTATGCACATTAAAGAGTGTTTGCACATCTTACCTCTGGCTTTGGACTTCACCTTTTGTGCACGAATACGACAAAGACCCTCCCCTCCCCGTAATTTGCCCTAACACAGACTTATTTAACTTGAAAACTAACTGTATTAAAATCTGTTTTTAGCTTTGTATGAAATAAAGCCTTTTTCCTAAAGAAACCCTTCCAGTCTTGTCAGAGTCTGGTTGGTCAGATCTTAATCTTAATCTCTTAATGTGTGGAGGGTATCAGTGTCTTAATCTTAATCTCTTAATGTGTGGAGTGTATCAGTTTCTAAATCTTAATCTCTTAACGTGTGGAGTCTATCGGTTTCTGAACATTAACTGTTAGCCTGTGTCGACACTTAAGTACAGTCTTCATTCATGCATCAGCTACTGGAGCTCTATTGACTCCATAGTGAAGACAAGAAAATTAAGCTTTTCAGAATAAAGTAGTAATAGTAATAAAGTAGTAATAAAAGAGTTTTTAGTGGCGTTTGGAGTATTTTAGTTGTGTATGCCTCCGTCCAAATAATGTGATGGCTAATTCTGTTTATACCATAATTATTTGCAGTGCCGTATGCTCGCCAGAGTTCCTGGATCCAAAATATTAATCATCAATCTGATCTTTTCTTGAGAAACTCTAACTTATTTGAATAGCACATGGGTGTAAACAGCTGTAACCTTGCAGTCGACCATTACCAGCCATTGTGTGATTCTTTCTTCAGAATGAAGCATTTCATTTATTTAAGAATCCCAAAACAAAGGATAACTAAGATGCACCATGTTCCTCATCTGTCACAGGTCGAGACTGATCATCTGTTATTTAGCTTCAAAGTAATATACGACCTTATTCTCGTAACACTACGACTTTATTCTTGTAATATAATGATTTAATTCTTAACTCTTAATATTGCAACTTTTTCCTCAGAATTTTCCTTTATTTTTCTAATGCTGCAACTTTACTCTTGTATTACCACAACTTTATTCTTGTAATATTACAACTTTTTGTATTTTACAATTTTATTTTAGTAATATTACAATTTTTTTCTTGTAATATTGAGACTTTTTTCACAATATTAAAATTTTTCTCCTTCTATTTCAACCTTATTCTTGTAATATTGCTACTTTTTCCTTGTAATTTTACAATTTTTTTTGTTGCAATATTACAATTTTATTCTTGTAATATTACAACTTTTTGTAATACTACAACTTTATTTTAGTATATTACAATTTTTTTCTTGTAATATTGAGACTTTTTTCACAATATTAAAATTTTTCTCCTTCTATTTCAACCTTATTCTTGTAATATTGCTACTTTTTCCTTGTAATTTTACAATTTTTTTTGTTGCAATATTACAATTTTATTCTTGTAATATTACAACTTTTTGTAATACTACAACTTTATTTTAGTAATATTGCAACTTTTTTCTTGTAATATTACAACTTTATTCTTGTAATATTGCAATTGTTTTTCTCTTATAATATTGCAAATTTTTGTTGTAATATTACAACTTTATTCTCGTAATATTGCAATTTTTTTCTTTTTATATTGAGACTTTTTTCATAATATTAAATTTTTTCTCTCTAATATATCCTTATTCTTGTAATATTGCTACCTTTTATTGTAATATTACAACTTTATTCTCGTGATATTGCAATTGTTTTTCTCTTATAATATTGGAAATTTTTGTTGTAAAATTACAACTTTATTCTTGAAATATTATAACCTTTTCTATAATATGACAACTTCATTCTTGTATTAGTACTATATATATTATATATTGGAACCTTTGTCTTGTCATATTATGACTTCATTCTTGTAACATTACAGTTTTTTCTTTTAGTTTATGACTTTATTCTTGTAATGTTCAACCTTTTTGTAACACGAACACTTTACTCTTGTAACATTGCAGCTTTGGTCTCATAATATTACAACTTCGTTCTCTTTTCTTTCTTGTTTTTTTTTTTTTTTTGTCTTCATCATAAAAAATAACAGTAGATCATGCAGTGATTTTAGGTGATGTCAGAGACTAATGCCACCATGACCTGAACTTTTCCTCACTCTCTTCAACTGTAGCCAATCTCATCAGGTCACCCAAACTTAACATGGCCTATCTTCTTTCACCACCACATGTCACTCCTGCACACATGGTTCCCTTCACACTTGAGCATTCCTCACTAACGACTCACTGGAGGTTAGCAGCAGTTAGCTGGGGAATGTGTTTTCCATTTGGACCATGGTTCACTGAGAAACTGATCCTGGACACAGGAACTGGGTCAAAACCTACTGATTCCATTTCTGATCTGAATAAACAGAGCATTAGGGTTTAACCTGCATACTCGCTCCAGTCTGACCCATGTCTAAGTCTATAAAAATAAAAATACTCTGTATTTATATGCAATTTCAAATTTCAAATTTGACCGTTCAAGTCCCTCTGCACTACACTTTTACATTTTCAAATGAATATTTATACAGCGGTGTTTTGTGATTCACAGTTTTTGGCAATTTGACTCTATGTAAAAACGGCGATTATATAATGTGTTACATTCTCGAACAAGCAAATTTGTTTGTTTCATTTCAGTTTTATGGTCAAGGACATCAAAAGCACATACTTCTGAGACTAAAGTCAGACTCTTCTTTTGTTCTTTTTTTATATGAATAAACTGTCACAACAATAAAACTAGGTATTGTTTATAATTTAATTTAAGTATATTTTATGTACATTTTTTAATTGGTCAAGTCATGAAACAATGGAACATTTCTTATTCAACCTTTTTGTACCATTGTTGAATGTATTAAATATTTTGTTCAATAGCTGTCTATTTATATTTATATTTATATTTATATTTATATTTATATTTATATTTATATTTATATTTATATTTATATTT
Organism: Brachirus orientalis; assembly: GCA_016785285.1. NCBI lineage: Eukaryota > Metazoa > Chordata > Actinopteri > Pleuronectiformes > Soleidae > Brachirus > Brachirus orientalis. Next base: position 292,299 of record JAFBJR010000234.1, read on the forward strand.
ATATGATACATTTACGATAAACAGAGTCAGTTTCCTTGTATTTGCTGTCATATTTAAAGCTGATTCTAATGATTTCTGGTTTACAAAGTAATGAGAAGCTGATCCGGTTCCCACACACACTTTGCTTACGTTATAATCCACATGAATTATTTCACCTTTCAACCATAATTTCTCCTGATGTGTGATAATATTTTGTCACAGGTAACACTATCACAACCTACAGCGGCGTCAAAATACAGAACCAGAGGGACCATTATTTTTGCCGTATCACTCCACACACTGCATCTAATTGCGCTGACATCCTTTATTATGATAGTATTGTGTCACAATTGCTACACTGACCACACACACACACACACACACATTTCCATAAAAAGGCCATCCTGCATTAACCCTCCTTCTCGCCTGCTTTTCCTCTTTCCCTGTCACATGTGCTGCAAATGTTCAGGCCTCCAGTGATCAATCTGTCTCCTTTGGTTTAAGTTACATGTCAGGAGGACTGACTTCCTCTTTCCTGAAGGGTAAAAGCCAAAGTAATCCTTGTGGAGCCCCAAAGTGTTTCACAATGAAGAAATAATGAAGTAGATATTCATATTTGATTATCTGATGAATAATCCAAAGAAAAACTTGTGCATGCATTTTTTTCCCCAAATATTTTGTACCTAAAAATGTTAGTAATATTATTTAGAGTTGTGAACAGAAGAGTTTCTGTCTGTACTCAAAAGCAATGGAAATTATGAGAAAGAAATCATAATGTAAGAAGGCTGTTTATATTTGAAAACATGAAAAAGTGTTAAAATCTACAATTAAAATTGTGTAGCTCACTATAAAGTTGAAGAAAAATAATAAAGATTATTATTTAATTTAAAATAAATGTAAATGAAGAATTATTTTGTATTGTTTTTATTGGGTGGATTTTTGTTGTTTTTTCAAATTTCGGTGTTGGCTTTGTGGTATTGCTGCTAATATTTTCTGGGTTATTTGATTAATTGTACAGGTTCGGCTAAAATAAGGCTTGAGCTTTAGCCTGTAACTTTTTCTGTCACTGATGTTAAGCGATGTATAATAATAATAATAAAAAAGAAAAATAAATAATTATTTTTCCTTCAATATATTGTGTAAAATGGGTTATAAAAAGTTATAAAATCTTAAAAAATGGACGTTATAACATCAGCAAATGTTGCTTTATGCCATTTTAATAAATAATAGGGGGCAATTTGGATTTTGAATCTTTTTGAAAAGATTCTGTAAATAAATTGAAATTTAATCAAACCATTACATTTGGGTTATCATACATTTTTAACAGTTTTGTCAAAGTTGGAAGACATTGATGAAGTACTTGAAATTGATGTTATCACATTAAATGAACTATATTGAAGACAATGACTTCAATATCATTTTATCAGTTAAACGATTGTTATTGTTTAACAATCTAACAGTTTAGTTTAACAAGCTAAGGACCAAAATTTGTATAATTCCTACAAAGTGAGGACATTTTGGCCAGTCCTCATTTTTTTTCCACCCCTTAAAATGGCTTTTTCAGGGTTAAGACTTGGTTTTAGGGTTAGGGTTAGGCAACTAGTTGTGATGGTTAAGGTTAGGGTAAGGGGCTAAAGAATGTATTATGTCTGAGGGTCCTCACTCTGATAGAAGCGCACACATGTGTGTGTGCGTGTGTATGTGTGTGTGCGTGTGTCTGAATATCTACTTTCCCCTCTAATTGCAAGAATGGGCACTGACATAACTATTTATGTTCTATGGAATTATTGCTCAATAAAAACTATATTTGAAACTAAATCATTAGTCGTCTATTTTACAATGTATTTTTATGCTTACTAATTTTTTTTTAATGTTTACATGAGTGTTCTCGGCCCTTTTTATGTCCCAGTGCCTGCCCTTTGTTGCAGTGTTGAATCAATACAGAGCATAAGTGGATTTAAGAGCTTTATTAGTGGTTTTTACTGCTTGTCTCGAGTAGGAATTTTGCAAGTTCACATTAGGTATAGTACAGTATATGTATAAGTATACAAGGAACATTCGGTATTTCTCACATCTGTACAATTCAGTCCTGGTACACTGTCAGTCTTGTCAGTATCAGTTACATCACCAGGGCTTTTTTAAGGAAAGAAAAAACAAATCAGATTCTTCCAAAGACAGTCTTGTAGTTTCCTCTCTCCGATCCCCCACCACCCTCTACATGATCACTTTGTTACTCTCAAGTGCAATAGATCATCACATGTTCACCTTCAGTTGGGTTAACTGTACAAGAAGTTCAATTCCACGTCACACATCTTAAGTTAAATCTCTATCTGTATCAAACTGAATAAACATTGTCCAAGGAAAAGCCTCTATCTTCATTCTGACATGGGAAAACACTCTGAAGACAAAGGGCTTTAAGAGAAGGTGCTTTGTTAATGTTTGTATTAAATACAAACATTAAACCACAATATAACTTTCTTAGAGGGTTTTGTGAAGGCCAGTAATTGACGCACAAGTCCTTTTAGTAGATCTGAATCATAGTGAACCATTTTTTGATGATTGTTTTTCATCCTAAAACTGACAATTTAAAATCATATTGAGAAATTTAAGACATTATTTTCCTCTCTTTCAGCTTTTACTTAGCATGTAATCTGTTCCTTGGGAAAGAAAAAGCATGCACACAGCAACACAGTTTTTATATTTTTGTATATTATAGTTTTCTTGCCAAGAAAGTTGATAATGAGATAAATGTCTGTCTATAGCCAGCAGTCTGTTAGTTTCCCTAATGCTGGGTTCAGACTACACAATTTCAGGCCAGGGTCAGGGTCATACTCCACCGAACAAGACACATCAAGTATCTGTGCCACTGCGACTTATTATTGGACATGGTGCCCATTGTGAAAGATTTGTGTTTTTGTGGTGCCTTAAAATTTGACTCATGGAAGTTTTAAAGACAACATGCTTGTTGTTCAAGTCGTAAAGTCATCAGAACACTGGCACGCTAGCTAGTGTATATAAATAATGGGTAAAGGCCCATTTATATTCTATTCAAAAGACAGAGACGACATTTTGCATTAGTTTCGTCCGTCATTGTGCACATGGAAAAGCTTATGATGAAATTGAGGGGCAGCACAGACTAAATAGCTCAAATTAGTTAGGAAAAAAATGAAAAAGTGTCTGTATGAGCAGTTAAAAATGGTGGAAGGTTTTAACCCTAACCCTTACCCAAAAGACGCACAGAGGTACTGTATGTAGGGTCGTGACAGAGATAACGTTTGGGAAGTAAAACAGACAAAAATGGAGTCTAAATGGGCCTTAATGTTAACATATTGTGAAAAATGTAGACAGAAACAAAAAGGCCCATTAGGAAAGTTTTTAAACAAGTTTTTAAGTTTTTAATGAAACAATTCTAAACTTTATAGGACTAAAAAATGTCAGCAAACACTGTGAACTTGGATTGTTTAGATATTTGAGTTCAAATGGAGCCCATTTGAAGGCATTACTCGTTACCAAGCTAGCTCTCTTTGCGCGAAGCTAAACTGCTGTTTGTTGCTCTACTTATCTTAGTCATAAATTATAGTCCTTTACTCAAGTGGTTTTCAACTGGAGATTTGAGTCTTCAGGTTGTGATTCCCGTTCCAGTCTTGACACATGACTTTAATGGTGGGTCATTTTTTTCTAGTTACATTTAACAGCTCACTAATGTAGCTCCCTTCCCTTTGCCTTTCCTTTCAAACTAGGACAGCACTGATATTGTCTCATTCAAATAGAGAGTAACATAAAAATAATAATAATAATAAAATACTAATTATTTACAAGTACATAAAAAAATTACAGAAGTGATACTTACAAAAAACAGTCCAAAACTAAAATGTACAACATCAACAGACACCTGAAATGTTCCAGGCACTTGTGATGGAAAACAGACATACATTAAGATACATTTAAGTGCTACAATCATGAACATATTACCATTTATTTGAGTTTTAAAGCGACACCATGTAGTATTTCAACCTTGGAATAACGTCTCCAATTATATTTTGAACTTATTTTCTGTTTATAATTGTTTGATTAGCGCCCTCTTCAGCGCAGGAGGGCGTCTCCTGCACCTGCACTGGCACTATGTAACTTTGGTTCAGGTCACTCCAAGGATAAAACCTGAAACCAACTTCACTGCTTCGACTGCTGGCTGCCACAGAGCGAGAGCAGCTGCTGTAAATTTGCGGGGGAAAATTACAGTTTCTCTTGCATTGGAAGTGGAGGAGACAGCACAGATAGCAAAGAGTTTGAAGATTTGACCGAGGAAAAGAGTGACAGGATAAGACGCTGGACAAGGGGGAAGCTGAGAGACGCTGAGGGATGTCAGGCCGGGTGACAGTGACCTGCTTCTATTGTTGGACTAGTAAGTAGACATTGTTCGCTTACAAACTAAACATAGTCTGTTGGCGCTGCTGTTCGTCAGGTGTCAGGTGTTATTGAAGTCATGTTGTTCCCTGTTCATGTTCAGAATTCAAAGTTATTCACATAATGGAGCGTTTTTCTTCCTCCTAGCTGCTAGTTTTGGCTAACATGCTTGTTAAAGACATGGCTGGAGTTCTACTGTAACGTTGGTCTTTTCAACAAATGCACAATACCACTGTGTATGTTTAACCTCAATTTTGACAGACAGTACTATTTTCTAACTTTAGGGGGATCCTGAGAGCAAAACCTACATTGTGTCGCTTTAAACACAATGGTCCTTAGAGAGTACAGTGAGAATACCTTCATTTTTAATTAACACTACAACTTGAAGCTTAATATGTGAGTGGTTAGTAATAATCTAATAAAATCTTTAGGCTACCTGAGAGTAACAGATTGAGTTTAGATGAACAACAGAATTTGCTTCTTCATACATTCCCCACAACAGACAGTAAGTAAAAAAAAGGAGCAGATAGCAGGTCCAGTTGGCAGCGCAATAATTATGTCAACGCAATGATCATGTTTGGATACGCTTTGACAGATTCAAGCTAAAAAAGGTACAAAGTAAAAATCACATTATGACAAGACAATGGCTTATCTATGAACAAATGCATCCTCCTGGGTTCAACTGTTACATTTAAGTAATCCAAAACCTTTCCACTTTCCCTTGGTCTAAAATCATTCCACATCCTTTGACTTATGCCTTTGCTGAGTTGTCTTTTATCCAGAGGCCATTGATGCGAACAATGAGGGAAACAAGACTCTGCTTTCTTTTTTCTGTAGCTTACTTCCCTCTCTCATTCACCTGTCTGGATGGATGGATTGTCAGTCGCAAGAATCACTGCTTTGGACAAACACAGTGCCTACTCTTGAACAGTTAACAGTTCAGTTAATTAAAGTGAGTGATATAGTAAGTGTAATAAAAGCAGAACTATGCAGGACGTGTATCCTAATTTAACTGCTTCAGAGTTGGTTAAATGTCTTGTTGCCAGGAGATTGGGTTCTGTCTCCACTGACCACTATTGTCTGTTAGTGGAAAACCAGCCTTGCAAGATCAGGGCCGCAGACCCAGAGTCTTCAGAATCAGGAGTTATCTTGAAGTCTCAGGTCTCGCAAGAAACAGAAATTACTTCACAGCACACACATATCCTAGTCAAGTAGCGGCGATAATAGTGCTATTTTATACGTTCATCATGGCAGAGCCGGTGAAAAAAGAAGCAGGGTAAACTGTTGTTAAAATATAGCGAGGAAGCGGAACATTGAACTGGCCTCTTTTCGAACAGTGAGAATTGAAAAACAGTAGCGTCAGCGGTGAGTTTTTACGACAGTGAGGATAAAGCAGTAGACAATGAATGGGTGTGAGTTTACAGCTATGTCGTAAAATCCAGAGAATAAGGCAAAAAAAGAAAAGAAAAAAAAAAGCGACCAAACTTGCAAAGTTCTGCTTTCATGTAACACAGATGTTGGAGATACCCTGAGAAATGAAACAAAACGGACAGTTCAGCCAGGATTTTCTTTTGCTCTACATCCCCGTGCATCTGTAAGTTGTGCACTATAGTCACTAGTTTATGCATGCTTGTTTACTGTTAATGTTGCATTTCACCATCTATAGCACACATTACAAACTCTACAGTTTTAAGTCTATATTTCTTTAAGACACACAGTTACCTTATACAGCATGTTCTGCTAATAGTGGGATTAAACAGTGTATGGTCCCCTCCGGAGAGTGCAGTATATGGCAGAATGTGGAGTTGTCTGTGTTCTCTAGATTAAATAACAATGGAAGTACTTATATGATTGAAGTGTGTCTGTATAGTACATGCATGCATGGCTACATATTGTGGGTCTACGGTATGTGTGGTTCTATGTACAAAATGTGCTTCCTCGAATGGGTGTGTACACTTGTCATTTTTATCTACATACAATATACATGGTTGCTGTTATTGGATGACTCGGGTCAGTATGAAGGAGTCAGTGCAGGAGCTCCTATGTTGCGTAGACAGGCCTGAGCATATAGTCTGAATTCTCATGTTGCTTCAATCAGTTCATCATCCTGCAGCACAGACCACCTGGTTGAATTGTCCAGCCCGACATTGGCAGCGGAAAAAAAAAGGAAAAAGCTTCACTCCAGAAATCACTTAAATCAAAGGTCAGATTAATTCCACATGTCTGAAATCTAACAAACACACTTTAAATAAGGTTATTTAGCTGAACCTTAGCTTTTGAAGCACAGAGTTGTTTGAAATGCATCCTGGCATCTTTTGTTAGATTTTGTCATATTTGCAATGATCCAGATACTGAGGCCTGCAGGTATGCATCCGGTAGCAGTAACAGACACAAGCGATTTGTCAACATGAATTCAAAAAGCCTAACATGGCATGTAAGTAATGTCGCACATCAGGTATGGTCTGGAGATGTTTGCTCCTCTTTGGTAGCATATTTTTGCAAGGTCATACAATACTAGCGTATCATATAAGTTATAAGTAACTGAATAATTAACTATTATTGTTTAGTTTATTGAAGATGCAGAGGATCAGGAACGGAATATCCACCACAAGGTTCACGTCCACTGCTATTTCATGGTTGCGAAAGTCAAAGGAAATGGTTGGCTGGATGTCAAAGGCTGCATGGAGAGGCATGTGGATATTCCCGGCTCACAAAAGAATGATTAGTGAAAATCCTCATCCACACTTTTCTTTACACTGTTTGGATTAAGAAAGAACAAATGTCATAATGATGGATTACAGGCACATCCTGATAGTTCAGAGAAGGGTTTTTGTCTCTGCCTTGACTTGACTCGGCAAATGATTCCCTCAGTTTCTGGCATTACCCCGAATTAAACATAAAATTATTCATAAGGACTCACTGTGACTGCTGGCTTCATGAAGGAATAGCTTAAAGCGGCTTTAGCATGAATTATGTGGACTGAGGGAGGCCAAGGAAGAATATAAAGGTTATGTTGCAGGCAATTTGCTCTTTGATGGCCTTAAATTACACTACAGACGTGGCAGTCGGCTTCACAGCACTTGGACTGAGCACTAGACTCTGGGCGATGTCGTCACGGTTGATCTTGCGCAGTGCCGTGCACAGTGCGTCAATGCTGGCGCAGTCCTTGCTTGCCCAGTCAGACAGGAGGGCACGGACAGGATGCTCCTCCTGCCGGAAGGTAGCGATCCGCTCCTCCTCGTATCCCAGGAGGCCCGCCAGGTTGCACCAGTCACTGTCGTCCATGTGATCACAGTTGTCCCCTTCACTGCCCCTGAACAGAAGCTTCTCCACTTTCTCTCTGGTGTGAAGAGGAAGGAGCAAACAAGGCTCTTCATCCATTGTGACAACTGTAGACAGAGAAGAAAAAAGTTCATACTAGTTTGTGATTTAAATTATATGATGTATTTACAGTATACTGAGTGAGGGATAGGGTGAGATGGAGCCAGATGATCTGCTGTGGCAACCCCTAAGAAATGAACATAGCTTTCTGGTTTGAAAAGTGAATCCATGGCCAGGCTACTGTCAGACTGTCCGGAAAGGGATTCACCTCCCACTTCCAAGAGGCTTGTCCAATGGACTTGGATCAAAATGCCTCTATGCACAGTTGGATAGACCTACAACCAATCACACCAATAAACCGGATAACTCATGCAGAGCGATGGAAAACATGTCAACAAACGAACCTGTTGTATTTTTTTTGTAGTGATGGCTATCTAGGAATCTAACAACTTGTCGGTGGAGCAGATCACTTAAAATGGAAGCAAAAGCACAATGCAAAGATAGCTGCTCTTGAGTGGCTGCAGTGTTAGATAATTACGAGGCTGCTCAACATCGCTTTTCTATCTCTTCCCTTTTTATGGGGTGGAGATTTTATCCACTTACCAAAGGACTCGTCTGATAAAATCAACATCAGCTACTGTGTGCGCATGCTGTTTTAAAAATGTCTTCATTACTTTATCTCTCCACTTGTTTCCTATGTAAACATGCTTATTTTTCAACATCAAAGTCGACTGCTGAATTTAGCTTGTAGGGACACAGAGGTTGCTGGTCTACTGCTGCCTTTATTTGGTATGTTTGTGTCAATTATGTAAACCAAAAATACCTCACACAGCCCCACCTCAAAAAAGCGAACTATCTCTTTAAGAAGCACTAGGCAGCATGAGTGACAACAGCATCTCTGCTTGACAACTTCCTTTGTACATCACTTCAAAGAATACAAGTAAAGGCATGTCGCTTTGGCCCTACTGTCTGATGATCAGGTGAACAGCAAGGATTGAGTAGCATTAAAAAAAAATGTGAGGACAGAAATCAATTGTGCAGATCCTTTTATTTGGCTGATTGCACCACTTTGTTTTCTTTCTTTGCATTATCTGAGCCAGCATGTGTTTCTAGTCCTAAACTTTAACTCAAACTGATCACACAGAGCAGAACTGGAAACTCCTGGAAAGAGTAGTCCGAGAAAAACAAACGCTGCAGCTCTGTCAGTGTCGTAATCCCTGTTTGCTGACTTGCTACAGTAACTTTGAAAGGTTGTGCTGGAGGTGGAGGTGGTGAAGCCACCAGGTAGCTCATTCCTGAGGGAAATTCTTGTCTCTGGGACGGTGGGAAAGTGAAGGGTGTAGCCTACATAACATGTTCACTGAAAATCAGGTTTGCTTTTGCTTTGTTTGTGAATTTGAGGAAAATTCTCTCAGTTCCATATATTAATGTCATGTGTTTACACTCAATTAAAGCAGAAAAATAGTTGATCATGTGTCCTCTATGAAGGTTTTACCTGTGTGTGCCTGAGTCTGGCCCTGCTGCTCCTGCAGACTCTGGCTGTCCACAGAAATGCCACTGTCACTGTGCAACTTCTCCCCCTCAGGTGATGGCGTCTGGTTCTGGTTGGCTGTGCAGTTGTTGGCCCCCTGTTTGTTCTGCTTACAGCTGTTCCACCTGACAATGAGTCAGAAAGTCACGAGAATCAAAAAAGGAAGATCATCAACAAAGAATGTACTCCAAGTGTTTGTGGAAGCTTCCCTTCCGCGGACAATAATTAGGTTTGATCAAAACAGGTAATCCAAGTGTACCAACGTTATCATTACCCACAGCAGTTCTGTCGGTTAAGTACCTGTTTTAACCTGTAACTATGAATGCAATACTGACACAGTGGGCACAATATGCCTTACAAAGGCAGCACCATGCTAGACACAAGTGTCCTCATTAGTTTTGGACAAATGGAGCTGTCATTGTTTCATTTATTACCAACACTGTTTTAATAGCAAATTCTGTCATGCCCATGAATGTGAATGGACATATTTCCAGCAAGCATGTACATGTTGGCCCTATAAGAGTTATATATGAGTTGACAATATGGGTCCCAAGCAGGTTTGTCAGCAGTTTCCATGGTTAGCCCGAGCACTAAATTCTATAATTTGTTATTTAAAACACCAGCTTTAGAACATCTCTACATCTTTGGTTAATAGCTTATCAGGACCTTAGTCGAGCTGGCTTATGAAAAACCAGGGAGAGACTGTGCATATAATCAATTATATGGTGAAGTGAATTAAGTACAAAATACAAGCTCACACATTTACACCTTCAGATGACGTGGAGAAACAATGGTGCTTTTTTCCACTCTCCTGTCAGCTCATTTTGGTCTCCACCAAAGCTTCACCAGCTGGCTGTGCGCAAAAATTTACCTTTTTGCCCATTTGGGACTGATTTAAAATAATGTTAAATATATACGTACAACCCTTAAGGCTGACTCACATGCTTCTCATTCACTTTAAAAAAAAGAGGACAATTTTTACATTAGATTGCACATACCAGTTCTCACATAACCCAAAAAGAGTTTATTTTTATTTACCCACATTTGTTAAAAACATGTAGCGGGTGTGCTAATTCATTAAGGTTCATGGACCTACTACTACTGTACTACTGAGGGCAGCCTTTTGCTCTGTTTCCATCATGGTAAGGTTCGGTTTTAGTATATTAGGTTACAGTTTGGAATGGTAAAGCCCTGGGTCAGGCTTGCAGGTCTTGAGGCTTGAGGTGTTTTAAAATCGTACACTTCCCCTGCCTAATGAGGACACAGCCACACAAACATATTGTGCACTGAATATTTAAACGATTAACAGTGGGTCGTCCACATAGACAAGCAGAGTAAAGGCTTCTAGGTCATATCATGACCCAGAACTGTCATCCAGAAAAAGCAGCAGATGATTTCATTAAATATGAAACTGAAAATTCAGAATCTGATATAGTTTTTTCCCCTGTTAGCGCAATCCTTCAGATCTAAAGAATCACATTTCTTAGTCTTGCTCCAACTAAAAAAAACCCATGACTGGCCAAAAATTCAGCTTTAAGCCTGACTTTTACTTATTTATTTATCTATCTTATTAATTTAGTTACCACACTATGTGGCCCTGTGATGGACTGGCGACCTGTCCAGGGTGTACCCTGCCTCTCGCCCTATGTCAGTTGGAGTTAGGCACCAGTGCCCCCGCGACCCTCAGTGGGTAAAGCGGTAGAAAATGAGTGACAGCGAGTGAGTATTTGCCAGTATGTTGGGTCATAAGATACCAGGAGGCAATATTTTGTTGACTTTTGGCTTTTTTCTTAACTCACTTCTTGAAGATGATGAACGCCACGAGGCCGACGACAACAGCAGCCAGGATGGAGCAGTAGATGGGGATGAGTTTGTCGTTCAGACCCTGGTAGATCCGCTCCTGGGAGTCACCGGTGGTGGTGGTGGTGGTGGTGGTGGTTCTCTCTGTGAGGATATCTGCTGGAGGCTCCTCTGATGGAAAGAGTTCATCTTCACCTCCTTCGTTCATGAAGGGGGTGGGAGACATTGGCGGGTATTGAACTGTGAAGGACAAATTCATACATGAGCTTTCACAGTGAAAAATGGTCCGTGTTTGCAGTATGTAGTACTGTTCACTACAGTATTCATACAGCACACCTATATGCTGTGAAGCCCATTGAAACCTGCCTACTGCTAATAACTTTAAATGGCCTTGAAATTAAGTTTAAGTTCACAGTTCCACACATCATTCACGTGCTGCCATCAGGAGCATTTTGAGGTCCAATGTCTTGTCTAAGTACTCAGGCAGGAGAAGGTGGGAATCAAACCACTGAACTGCTTGCTCCGGACCTGCAGCTGCCCATTAGTAGGCACTTACTGTACATTTTATATAATGTAAAAAGATAAAATGTAATAATGTAAAATGTGCAAATGTCAGTTACCGTTACATTAGCTCTTATTTAGGCCACTTGAAGGCAGTAGGAAAAAGCTGAAAACAGTAACACAGTGGCAATTTAACCAAGATGTTGTTTAAGCCATAAAATGTCAGCTAGTGTTTCCAAAATGACTTCAAAATCCTGAAATATTTTTGTCTACAAATCAATTTTTTTCCATTATTTTCCTGGTTACTTCCTTAGAGAGGAGCAAAAAAAATAATCCAAGAACTGGTTTTTATTTTATAAAAGCCCAACCCCAATTAATTCATCTGCCTATTTGGCATATTAATGATGAAAAGTGTCTACTAATTATGCAGATAATAAGCTGTGTTAGCCATTATTAGCCAGTTAAGTCCTGATTTCAATCACCTGATGAATGTAATGCCAATATGCACATGTTTGCTTTACCACTGTTTTAATCTCCACCAACTCCTTCTGAAAAACTTTGGCCATGACTATAGTCTGTAATGTCTTCTGTTTGGTGCTGAGCAGGTGCTGTAGTTTCAACTTTGGTTTCAATTCCTCCTAAAACAGCTGCTTCCTGTGACTGCAATATAAATAAAAACGAACGTGGTTCAGTTTCAAAACTGTGAATGTGAGCTGCCGCTCTCATTTTATGACTACTGTTGTCCTCCATCACTTTAAATAAATAACTGGTGCATCCCGTTTCAATCAATACAGGGTGGGGTTTGTCCCGTATTTTCCAAGTTCCTGTTTGTGAGCAAATAATGTTAGATGTAGATGAATCACATTCTGTAAGTTACAATTAGGGACTGTTACCACAAACACACTAGTCAAAAAAAAAAAATCTATTTAATCTTTTTAATTTTATTTTTTCTTATTCCTCTACAACAGTGGGAATGTTCACTCCCAGGTCAAATGACTGCGATGGATGTGGGCTTAGCCCTGACCAACCAGAAAGTCCATGTAGTGCCCCATAAGAGTTTTATTTGGGCTGACAATATGGGTCCAAAGCGAGTTTTTCTGTGGTTTCACTGGTGGCACCACCTAAGTTTGCCCACATCAAGCCCATGCCCACTTTGTATCCTTCCAGGTTACCTGGACCGCCATGGAAACCACAGACAAACCCAGGCCCACATGAATTCAAGACCTACACAAACATGTTTATTTCTTCTTTATCTGCTTCGTTTCCTGCAATGATGCAAATTCTGATGTCATTTCCTGTACAATATTAGGTGATGCATTAATCTGGCCATTAGCCATAATGTTTTTAGTAAAATTTACTTTTTACTATCTTGGGTCATTGCTCAATATTCTTTGAATTCATTAACTTAATTTTATTAGCTCCTTAACCATAACTTTTTATTTTTAGTACTTAGCAATATTTATAAAGACTTTTTGCTGTAACAATTGAGTTCCCCAGTGGGGGATCAATAAAGTAATCTAATCTAATCTAATCTAATCTAATCTAATCTAATCTAATCTAATCTAATCTAATCTAAAACTGTTTACTCATCGTTAAATTTGAATGAGAGACCAAAGGAAAAGATACAAAACAATGACTTGGCACAGATCAACCACTAACAATGAGGGTGATTTTAATAATGGTTTGGGGGGAATTGCTGCAGTTTAACATTATTCAGAGGACTTGTTTTACTTAGGAAAAGCTTCATATAATAAATAACACAATCTCGGAATTTTGCACTAGATGTAAGACAGACACATGTCCTGGAGTGTAATCGATCAAAACAATATTGGGGTTCAATATGTGACGCTCTAAAGGAACTTGTGTTATTGTTCTCATGTACATGTATATACATATGTGAGTGTGTACATACTGTGCTACTGTGCTGTGTTTACTTACAGTACCTACCTCAAACTCAACCCTTTACGCACTCAATGTTCTATTAAAGCACAATAAAAATAATGTCCGAAAAAAAGTTGCTTCACGGTTGGTTCAGATGTGTATCTGAACACGGTGAAGAAAATAAAGAACTGTATAATAAGATATGTTCTTTTGAAGTGTGAATCAGCACAAACACACACGTTACTCGGTCACAACCCCCCACCCAACCCACCCCTGGGAGCCATTAAAGAGGTAAAAGCAAATTTGTCCGTCCCGTCCTGCCTTCCCACTTTTCTCTAACCAGAAACACTAAGCAGACCTGTTCACTCCTCACCGCGGATGTGGGAACCCATCCTTATCTGTCACTTACTCACAGTTACTCACATCATCAACAGGAAATCAGCTCGTTGGCTCACAAAGCTTCACAGAACCTCAGGAGAGCAACTGAGAGTGAGGTGGCCATTTTTCACTAATGAGCGCTTATTTAGACGGATGCACGTAACTGCTGCAGGCCATTTCTCATGGTGGATCGAGGCTTTAAGTGCTAAATGGCAGCACCAATATTCGCTGTAATTTGTAATCACAAATGTCCACCATTCTTAATCCCTAATGCCTAATGTGTTGATCTTAATGGGTAATTGACTGTACCAATTTTACTTAACATGGGCTGAGGTGCTTTTTAACCATTTCTTACAATATCAGCTATATTCTTGTGGTTCATTTTTTAGCTTCTTTTCTTTAGCCAGCTTCCATCTTTCTTGGCTGCATGTCAGTGAAACCTTTTGACATCCTTAGAATTAGCCTTTTAAATGTAATTTAGACAAAAAAAGACTTTGTTTACACCATATTGCACTACCATGTTTCTACGGCAGGCTGAATCAAACAAATCGGCCCAAATCGGCATTTTAAAAGTGACCTTAAAAATCAAAAGAAGCATCCCTTCTGGTATGAAAAGGCCACTGTAGTTCCTACTTGTGAAAAGGGATCATGGAAGTAGGGTAAAAACATCCTGTCTTTTACATACATAAAACATGTATGCATCAACATGAAGGTGGAAGTGATGCTCCCTCTTCTTCAAAAGCAGTTAAAAGCCTTTGTTAGGAGGATTTAGCACCATCCACGTGACAAACAGGGCCACATGGCATGGTGGTGGTGGTCGTACTGTTGTATCACGGGTCTCTGGTTTGATTCCTAAATCACTTGTGATGCCGTTGTTCTTGCATGGGTATTCTCAAGGTATTCTGGCCTCTGTATAGGTGTGAATATGACTGTATTGTCTCAAAATACAGTCACAATTTATTTGTTTGATTGAAAAAAAATACCTTTGACCATACAGGGAACACACAACTGCACATACAGTATATTGAAGACTTTGGGATTCCATAGTCAAATGGAAACAGATTTTGGCTTGTGACCGAAAGGGTTGCCAGGTCAAGAGGTACCCATAGGTACCCAATCCCTATTGCTCATTGCTCATTGTTATTTGGACTCTCTAAATTAACCTAAGCCACAGGGGGGCCACATCAAGTGTACTTTTTGTGCCAGTCCCAAGCCCGGATAAATGGCAGGGTTGCATCAGGAAAGGTATCCGGTTTAAAAAAAATCACCGCTTTCCAATTTACAATGTTAACTGCGACAAGAGCCAAATTTAATTTCATAAAGGTGGAGCCACTCAAAAGTTTCCATTCCTCCCCATACTCTTTGCTACACCCCAATAGACAAAAACACACAAGCACACAACACCATCGGCACCATCACCACCATGGCTTGTCTGTCTCCCACTGACCGTCTTGACCCCATCAACCCACAACAACGCACTTGAAATCAGACACCGTTCATTAACAGAGCTCCTCTTTGTCCAGCACAAATGCCCCCCTCCCCATCTTTACATCCTTCAATCCTGTCTCTATCCATTTCACCTCCCACCGCACATTCGCTGGCTTTTACCTGCCGTTTTGTTCACTTCTTCACTTGACCAAAAATTATCTTTCTGAGCTGCATCATTCGGAACGCAAATATTGCTCCATCATTTATTCCTTTTTCTTCCACCGTCCATATATTATATCTACCTTCTGCGTTCTGTGTTCATGGAGAGCTACCTCGCATTTCGATGGTATATGGCCGTGGCTCCATCCTAATGCTGGATGGTATAGGCAAAAATGTACATCGTGGTATTTTTCAAAATTTTAACACTTTCATAGAATAAAATGTAAAGTAATTTGTGGTTTGGTACATGTCACACTTTAAATCCAAAAAATTTCAAACAACAGACACAATACCTCTGCAAGCTAATGATTGAACAGCATCATTTTAAAACAACTATCACTGGTCTCAGACCTGATTTTAAATTTTGTTTTACCACTAGAAGATGTCTCTGGTGAACTTCCTAGCTATTATACTTATGTTTCCAACTGAGGCACCTCACCCCACAACAGTTTATGGATAAATTTGCGACCGGGCATAATACTACAATACTTAAATAAATAAGATATTTAAGTGGGAACATCATTGTAAGGAGACATGGTTGCCTACTGAACTTGTTATTGAGTGGTTATACCCAAAAATATCAAGTCAAGACCTGTCGATGATAATCATTGCAATGATTCCATCATAATTGGGTTATAAGCC
Source organism: Brachirus orientalis (assembly GCA_016785285.1). NCBI lineage: Eukaryota > Metazoa > Chordata > Actinopteri > Pleuronectiformes > Soleidae > Brachirus > Brachirus orientalis. Next base: position 308,383 of record JAFBJR010000234.1, read on the forward strand.
AATTATACAATGTTTAAGAGCAACACAATAAATCAACAAGTCATGAGCCAAAATTTATCAACGGTGGGAGTTCAAACTTATAACCTGCTGGTTTTTCTCTGCCCCTACTGTGGCAACAATCATAAAAAAAACCAAAAAAAAAACGGAAAATTATAGGTGAAGTCAACTGTAACTGCAGTCAACACACCATTATGTTATTTAATGTTCACCATTATTTAGTTGTTAGTGAAATTATAGGAAATTTTCACCTGGACTTGTCTGTTAATGATTAACTAGTGACTGGAAATCCAAACACACGTGTACTTGCCAGCGTCACATGAGTCATTATATGGAAAACACTCCACTGCGTCCTTTGGGAGCGTGACTGAGTGTATCCACTCTTACTGTGTGCATGTAATTACTATTTAAAGTGTGTATGTGTGGGCCACTCAGCAGCAGCCACACCTGAGGTTAACTCCACATTCCAACCTGTTTCTTGAGAACAGCTGTTGCTGCAGTTTGATCTCCATACACTGTGGATTTCAACCAAAAAGCGAAGGAGGGGCTTCCGACACAGATGAGTTGTGTTTAATTATTGTACGTCGTAAAACCTAAGCACAGCAGAGGCTGCTGCTGAGTACTGTTTGAAAGCAACCCTGAAATGTCCTCACCAGTGATGGACCTTTTCATGGTATTAACATGGATGCAAAATACAGGAAAAAGTGAAGGGATGAATAACGAGGATTACTGAAGAACACTGATCTGCTTCAGACAATTTCTGATCTTTTTTTTTTTTTTTTCTTTTTGCACCGTCGCTTTCCTCCCTGAGGTATTTGGCTTGGTTCCTATACCTTACATGAACCGTCTCATTTTTCTGCCCACGTGTTCCGAACACACCCCTGAATGTGTATGCATGTCAGTGAATTTGAACAGGATGCATGTGTGTGCACGTCCGTGTCTCTCACTCTGTGTGTGTGCGTGTGTGCGTGTGTTCTGCGGCAGAATGTGATCAGCACTCGTAGAGGTCAACCAGAGAAACTCGAGAGTGCAAAGGAGTAACTCCATCGCTTCTATCGACCAGGCCACGTTCTCAGCATCTGTTCCCTCTCTGCTCTCTGATGCTTCCTCCATCTCCTTTTTATCTGCCGCTCTCTATTCCTTCTTCCTCTCTACCCCTCTTACTGTGATTTATTTCCTGATATACTATTCAGCTTTGGATGTGCTTGTCAATGTTTAAATTCCACGCCTCACTTTCCTGTAAAGCACCCTTTAGAAATCATAGATATAAGGTTATTGATTTGTTCTGAATCAGCCACTTGACTTTTACACTTCTAATTTATTTGTGAAGAATTTCCTTGGGAGAAAGCTGAAGCTTTCAACCTGACCAAACAAATACAAAGAAATAAGCCAGCAGCACATTACACACAACTCCATGAAATTCGCATTTCAAGCCATAGTGTAGGAATTTAGTTCTTGACAACTATAAAAGATAAGGAGATAAATACTGCTGTGAAAAAGGCTCAGTTTGGCAGAGACACATGTTGTAAATCCTCACAAGGACAAAACCTTGACTCCCTAGAAGGCAGAAAAATTCTGGCAGTGAATGGATGGCACGAGGCGAAGCGCAAGTGTTGTAGTCACCCTTAGACCAGAGCGGCTCACTCGTGCCGAATCACCTCCGAGAAATTCCCCCTGGAATCTCAAGAGGGCAGATTCCTGGGAGGTGGCGGGCGGCTTCAACGGACTGAGTCACGGGCCACAAGAGGTTGATTCTTGTTTGGCCGCGGAGAAAGCCGCACACTCCGCGTTAACGCTTTCTTCATTGCCCGACAATGCTCACACTGTGTGGAGCAGGGAGAGAAAGCGTTTAAGAGAGAAGGTCACTGTGGCCCTACAGCCCGAGTCAGTAGAGATGTAAGACAGTAGATGTGTGAGTCGATCAAGCTATAGCCGCACAATGAGTGACTGTGCAGTACAAAGACAGTGAATTGTTTAGTCAGGATTCTTCACAGCTATTGATGTGGTAATGCTGCGGACGGAGGAAATCGGGAATGTTGTTGGAATTTAGCCCTTTATCGTTTCCCCCATTTGTCTCTCGCTCTGTCGGATGCTTGCTGCAATCAAGCATTTGTTACGCCCCCCCCCACTAAGACCACCACCACCACCACCACCAATCCACAGAGTCTAATCATAGCAGAGCTGTGTGTCTAGCAGCTCCATACAACTCTCCCTGTGTGAGTCAATGTTTAGATCGCTTGTCTCCCGGTGACATTCCTGCTCTACACACAGGAAGTAGTTTGTTCTTTGTCAGGACAGACAGACGCAATAGCTACATCCCTGTAGGAGGTTGGAGTGCGACACAGAAGTGAAAACGCAGTTGTTCAGCGGTTTCATGGGATAAACGCTCGTTGCTCGCTGCTGTTGTATACACACAAATGCTAGCTCAGTCAGGTCTGATAGTATTGCTTGACAGAGACTGTTCTCAGAGGAAGCGGAATACAATAATGTTTCAGCTTTTCTGATCAAGGAGACCAAACAGAGGGAGAATGATCACGTCAACGGATCACTAAAAGTTACACACTGCAGCTTTAAGGCTGCGTCACACTGCTGATAGCCCTACCGTCCACAACAGCATGAAAACTGAGAAGATTGAAAACACTGCTGGCCACATATTGTTTTGAAAATGCTGGAGCTGTGTTTTAGCGCAGATGGAGAGAAATGGAGACCTTTGAAAATAATCACGGAGTCACCAGCATTGGTAAGTCAACAATTAGTTGTGACCGAAAAGCCCCGTTAACACTTACTTTCACTCTCACGTTAACCTTGTTTTGATCTCATAGCAGAAATATTCACCCATACTTTTCACCACTGTTGTTACTCATAAGCAGAACTTACTTTTAAAATACAATTAGTTACATCTGCACGCACATCAATTGGTGATCATAAATCTGACCTCTGCCTTTAACTCATCCTTTTTTCACACACAAACCAGGCCAGGCACTTATCTGCACCCGGGGAGCAATGGGGGATCAGGTGCCTTGCTGAGGGACACCCAAGCCCTTGACCCATCCCGGGATTTGAACCAGCGACCCTCTGTTACAAGTCCAAGCTCTTGCCTTTTGGCCATGGGCTGCCATAAACTGAAAATATGCAAATAACTACAGAGGAAAAACATCATCTTGAAAGGACAAACAGATTCAGGTGTGTGTTAATCTCCTCTAAGATGTTAAAAGTATGTCAAGCATGTCAAGCCCTGTATTATTTATATTTCTTCTTTTTTCTGTGCAGAGGCTGGTCTTGTTACTCTATCACCTTTTGGGTTAATGTTGGCAGCCATTACCTGCTTTTTACTGGATTTGGGAAACTTAATACTCCACTAATCTGTCCTGAAGTAATTATAGTAGAACCAGCTCTACATTTCGATGCAATTTAAGAGAAAAACCTGTTATCAGGACACACAGCTCCTTTGTGCCATGTGTCAAATGGAAGAGACAGGTGACCTGTATTATCGGTAAGGTTGGAGGACATTATTGATGCCATCAAGAGCACATTTATGTCAGGGTTCTGTTTTTACACGATAGAACATTCAAACAATTTGCAGACCTTGTGAGAGGTTAATTAAATTGTAATGAAATCTGGCGACTATGAAGTGATGGAACAAAAAAAAAAAGCCTGGCAAAAAGGCATAGCAACTGTAACCAGTGATGAGAAAAGGCCCTTCCACATCATTCATTCCCATCTTCATATTCTTTCCCTTAAATTTCTAAACTTCCATGTTTCACCTTGTTTTGTCTTTCTGTCCGGGGTGACTTGAAGTGGTCTGGCTCTGAGACTTGTGCATGGGGCTAGTTAGCAGATTGCGCTTTCTGATATGTGGAGGGCAGCCTGTCAATCGTTAAGGTCAACCAAACTCAGGAAGGAAACAGATCCCTTCTCCTCCTCCTCCTCTTCCTTAACTATCAGTCCAATAACCAAATGCACTTGGCCCAATCAGACTAACTCCCCTTCCTGCTCCTCCTCCACCTCCTCCCCTAGTTTCTTCACTATCCCATCCATTTGACCTTCATGTGACTCATATTCTAGTTATTCTTCATAATAAGAGGCGTGATAGATGTGTTTGTGGCCAAAGGTAGGAGGAAATCATGTTACATGCATGTGTAATGCAGCTTTTTGAGTAATTATGCAGAGAGATTAAAGCTGATAGCATATGTTGTTTTTTTCCGTTTTCCAGAAAAAAAAAAAATTAAATTGCAAGTACGTGAAGAGAAAAAGGGAACATCAGACCTTCAACTGCTGTCAGGAAATTTGGATTTATACCGCAACTATGTCAATTACATTTTAAGAAAATGGTCAATGTTGATTCATCATATTATTATCAAGTGGCATAAGATAAAGTGGCATAAATATTTATTGATAAATATTCCACTGTCTGTCATGGCTGCATTTACTGATGAAGAGCATATGAATGGCAATCAACGGTGCATTCCATTTGTAGTCGGAACTTGTAATTTCCGGAGTTTAGGGAGCATTTTTTAAAATACAATGTATATCGTTTTTAACTGGTATTGCTAACAATGCCGAACAATGGCTGGCCAAAAATAAGTTTGCGTTGCCAAACATGGGGGACCTTGGGGGTGACGTAACTCCCGGTTCTGACTTCTGAGTTCCAATGTAAGTGGAATGTAGCATAAGAGAGAGTAATGAGGTAAAAATGAAAGTATGTCACATTTCGCTAAAAATAGGCCAATAAAACAAGTGGTTGCACTAACACTATTCATTCGAAATTAATTTTACCTCAACAGCCTTTGGCTTCAACCAATAGTAAGAGGTGCTGTAGCTCAGTGCTAGTAGGACTTAAAAGAAGGGATGTGTATGGTCCACAGCTGGTGGACTAACAATGTCAATTTAAGAGGGCACTATCCTTTCACCTCAGCAACCTCGCTCCCGCGTGTATGCGCATGAATAATATCACTGCATGTCTTACGCAAACAGCAACCTGTTGCCCCTGCTGCCACAGAACCAGAGACCCGTAGGTCAACCCACATATGTGAATGTCAATCCTGGGTTAAATCTCAAGAAGCGCCAGGATCATGGAGTCAAACCTTGAGGGCTCATAAGAAAAACAAAAACAGGTGGTGGTGGTGGTGACTTCTGAGTCAAACTGAAAGATTGTCTATTCAATTCTATGTGAGTAAAAACTCTTGTCTGCTTGTCACCACCAATCAAAATGATTAACAAGGTCTTGATTTAATTTAATACAGACACAATTAAGGACATTTCAGTTACAACAGCATTTGTAATTGGAAGTAAAATAACATAACAAAATGCTTTTGTCTGATTCTTCTTTGTCTTTGTATTTTTTTTTTTCTAGAGGGAGTGGTGTGCGGACGCCTTTATGCTATTGTGTTTATTAAAATTGATTTAAATCAAATCACTTCGAAATTGAAATTTAGCTCAGTGGAGCCTTCACTGCAGCTGTCCTGCCATGTTTTCATTTTTACCTGTCCCTAGCAAATATCACGAGATTGATCTCCCATCTTTATTGAGTGAAATCAGATTGATTTTATTTAGAGAACCATTTTACTTTTTAAAGCAGATCCTTCAAGGTAAGAAATGACCTTGTCACAGTGTGTTAACATGGCTGGTCTTGACTCTGATGAGGGTTAAAAACAGAACTGATATGTGTGTCACATGAAAGGCGTTTTGATGAAGTTAATTTGTCTCACTGTTGTTCTGACCCCTGTCATAGGATTGTGTGGCTTGAACCACATTGTTCAAGGCACTTCCCACGGGGAAACTCACACGGCCCCCTTTCACACACAAGCCTCCCGTCACCTTCAACCTCTGACCTTCCTCAGCAGCAGAAAGAAGACTGAAAGTCGTATCACATTTTATAAGATAAGCATCTTGCCCTCGGTCCGAGAGAAACAAAGTCTGCTCAGCTTTTACAATTTTTCATATCATGAGATTAGGAAGAGAGTGGGTATTTTTTCCGCTCTCGGCCTCCTTCAGACCCAAAACAAACCACTAATCCCTTTAGAAATGTGGGAGGAAATTGAATTTTCACCATACATATCAGCTGAGCTTGTATCCACATAGAGATGTACTAAACCGACACAAGGGGAAAATTTATTCAGCTCAAACAGTAACACCAGCAAATCTCTCTCAGGAGAAACCCTACAGTGTTAGTCAAAGTGATGGTCTGATCCCTCCATCTCCAGTTAAACTATGTCTCCGCTGTCTCATGTTACTACACGTCTTTTCACGAGCAGTGGTCCTCTGTGTGCTCTCCTCTCCGTCCACCCTCCTGAGTGTGTTTAGCCTTCAGGCCTGTGTCGCCTGACTCCGCAACACTAATGGATATGGACGTCTGGCAGCACTACAGATTTGTAAGCGCTGATAACGCTTGTCCTTTGCTAAAAAGATTACATTAGGAATAAAGAGCACATAATTGAGTTAGGCCATGGAACAGTATATGATGATGAAGCCCATACACAATGACTGTGAGCCATCATGGCTAGAAAACACAGCAAATTCGCATTAATTATAAAGCAGACTGTGTTAGTTATCTAAAAGATGTTTTCCTGCAGGAGTTCCGGTTCCTTGTATCTTGATCTTGGATGAATCATCTCTCCATCCACCACACTTCTCACTCAGACCACATCAAACTGCATTAAAGCATCAACTTGAGTGGACGATGTCTCCCCCGCTATGTCAATACATGCCACGTCCATTTCTGTTTATCAAACAGACTTTTCTAGTCTGTGGTGTTTTTCCAGTTCTTCCAAAGCTGTCAGTCACCGGGCACTTAATATTAATATATTGCATTAGCTCACATGACATAATTTTAATTCTGTTTTCTTCGGTGGCTCCTTATTTGCGTTGTGCAGCGTTGCGTCACCATGTTGGCGATGAACCACAGCCACTTAGCATGAATTCCAGTCACATCTGAGGGATTTGATTACAAATAGAACCCAACCCACACTTACCTTTTTACTCACAGACATGTCATATTATTGATGCTCAACTCTCTCTTAAACTGTAGCTTCAATATAAGGACAAGCCCAAGGAAACACTGAACAACCTGCTTCCATAATCAAAGACTTGCTCACACCAAGTGCTATGCCACACTTGTTTTTGAAATAGGGTTTGTTTTCAGCTAATAATCTGGATAGAAAGTAAGATTTATCGTACAACTATTAAAAAAGAATTGCATGTTTTAATCATTTCTCAATTCTCTTCACCATAGTCATTCCTTTCCCTCTATCCAGGGTGTCTATGCTGCATTTTTTTTATTTTTTGGGAAAAAAAATTATATTGGAAGTACGCACTCATTCGTCATTTACTGCATTCCTGGTGTAGAGAGTGTTGAGATTTGTGGTGCTGCATGATTTTGAAATACAAGATTTAGATTTACTGCCCCTTGGTTGTTTTAATAGACACTAGTTTTTATTGAAGAGGCCAAAACAACGCTTTGTGAAGCCACTCTGACCTTGACCTTTGGCCATCAAACAACCTAGGAGTTAATCTGTGAGTCCTGTTAAATTTTTGGAATGTTTTTTTTCCGACCAGTGTTAAAGCTGTGTGAGGTCAGAGTAACCTTGACCATTTCTGGCCACAAAATTTAATCGTTTCCAAGTGAACGTTTGTGTCAAATTTGTAACAAATGTATTTTCTCTTCCATTTGCAGCAAAACTCAGATTCCGGCACAGTATCAATAAAAGGCAAAACATAATTTGAAAACAAGTAGTATGGCTCTTATGACGGCAGCCACTGCATGTGGGAAATACCTTAATAATATATTATATTAAATTTGAACATCAGATCACAGCTGATCAGACAGAAATACAGAATAAATCAGGTTTAAAAACATGTAAAGATGCAATGTGTAACTTTTGAAACGGGCAAAACTATCAGACCTGACTGAGGGAGCATTTGTGTGAATGCAACAACAGAGCAGGTGACACATTTTTCCTGTCAAACTGAAGGACAAACAGGTTTCTGAGCAGTAGAACTCCCTTTTGAAACTTTTCATGGGTGTTTCTTTGCCTATTTAGCTGCAGTCGTCTCACTTTATTAACGTAACAGTGGCTGTTGCCTCCACCTATCTTGACATAAAACAAATCTTTTCATGGGTGCCACGCAAGAATGTCAGGTGACAAAGATCTGAACATGGCTATACAGACAAACAGAGAGAATCATCTACGGTTTGTATAAGACTGACATTTTATTTATTTATTTTTACCATTCACTCACTTCACTTTTAAATAGCTCAAATCCTACGGCTTAAGTTCAATTCAGAAACAACAAACAAAGTCATCACAAGCCCATGCTGCATCGGAGATATGCCCACGTATGTTTTAGCCATCACTTTTTCCTTCAGTAGCCCCATGGGCTACACTGAAATCTCGACTGAAGGCCAAACAGCACAAAAGAGCCGCTCTGTCTTTGGCACTGTGATAACAACATCCTTCAAACCGCTGCCACAACAGACTGCATGGCTGACCAACACACTCCTTTTATTGTCGTCTCACAAAAGCATTGATATGATCTGCGCCGCATCAGGTCATTGGAATGAGCAGTGACTCCAGTCATAAGGAATTTGTGCTTTGGAGTGCGATACCCACAGGGTGCAATGCTATAAAAGAAATTCAGAGACGTGACCTCCCTCTAAACCCTTCACATAGAAAGAGAGTGCCCTTTGTGTCTTCGGATGGGACGAGCCGGTGAAGACAGTGAGACAACCTTTGGTGTGGCATTTAGGTCGATGAGCTAACAATGTGCATAGTGTCGCACTGAGATGATCCGAGGTTGTGCCTGGCCATGTGGATGATCAGTCTGTTGCAGTGTCCACACAGTGTTGCACAGTGAAGTTGAGTCTATTGACCAAGTCCATGATGGCCCCAGGCCCATGCACCCGATCATTCAGCTTTAACAGCTCCGCATAAAAGTTCATGATAAACATGCCCAGTGTTTAGATAGGATCATCCCACAGCCTACTGCTGCCAAGTAGCTGAGGAATAAATCTCCGAACAAGTGGATTAGTTGTCTTGTAAGAATCCATTTCTGAGGAGGGTACTTTTTTCCAGCAATTTTAAGATTGCATTATGTGCTTACTTATCCTGAACTAATAACCAGCTGTGTCTCATAAAGGATAGTTCACCATTATAAAAAATAAAAAAAACAGATTAGATTTTTAAGTCTGAATGATATCCCCCAGCCAGTATGTACATGTTGGCTCCATAAAGGTTATATTCGGGCTGACAATATGGGTCCCAAATGTGTTTGTCCATGGTTTCCATGGTGGCTCCATCTGTGTTTGCGCACATGGGCTCCTAATGTGGGGCCCATGTTACTGAAACCATATGGGATCTGCATAATTTGCCCACTTCAAGCTCATGCCCACTTGGGGCATTTTCCACTATACAGTTCCAGCACAGCTCGGCTTGAATCTACTCAGTTTGGTAACAGGCATGTCGTTTTCCATTACTATAGTTCCTCCTCGATGGAGGCAGGGCCGTCATATATGGCTGCACAAAACTGCCGCGACGTTGTTTTATGAGTGACACAAACACAGACTAGTGACGATCAAAGCAGTTCTTTTCTTTGTACTGAATCATTAGAATCAGCTGATTGAAAAGATTAGTTCACTGAATGGTTCAGTACTTCCTGCATGACCGGAGCACAGACTCCGTCTGACACAGTCACTGAACTGAAATACGGCTGAACGGGTTGTGATTGGGCTCGCGATCTCCATCCTTCAGCAGTGCTGTCGCTAAATACACCAGACTCCTCTGTGAAATATTGACATTTTAGAAATGTCCTTGTCAAATGTTGGAGATTAACGCATGTTTTCAGGATTTTTAAGTCTTTTTAACTGATCTACAGTTCAGCATTGTTTGGTTTGATTTCTGTGTCGGACGCCGCGCTCATGACTCTTCCAGTGACAAGACTCTCTGACCAATCAGTGGCCGGCAGTCTGTCCACGTCACATTTTACTATCGGCTCAGCTCGGCTAAGCTCACTTGGAACAAAAAAAAAAAAAAAGTGTACAGTCGAGCCGAGCCGTGCCCATATTGAATATAATCCTGATGGAGCCCACGTGGACATGCTGCCTGGGAGAGTTCTAACGTCACTAGGGCTGCAACTGATGGTTATTTTCCATTATTGATTGTTTTGTCAATCATCTTCTGTCTGCATTGATAATTTTTCAAATATTTATATAAAATGCTATAACACTGGCTACTGTACCTGGTCTGAAAACATGGTTGTTCACTGGTATCATTGAAAAGTGTCAATCACTTGTTACCTTGACATATATTTTATGACAGTTGTAACAAACAATACCATTCCCCAACGACAGAGGGATTGTGAGAGCAAATCCGACATTGTTTTACTTTAAGGGAACATGTTGAATCAAATAGTGGCCTAATAGACCTCATTACCCTCTCAAAAATGTCTAGACCAGAGATAAAGGAAAACAAGAATCGATTGAATTAATGGCTAAAAGTAGAGGGGAATTTGTAGACTGATTGCTGGCATCATTTTCTATTAACTACTACACGGCAAAGGTTAGCTCATATACATTGCAATTTTTACAGTCCGGCACTGTAGCCAGTCTCTCCGCTAATCATGTGATAATAATCTGCTGATGCTCGGAGCAGAAACATTTTTACTTTCAATCTCTGCCTCTTTCTGACATGTAAAAAAACAACCAAATAGGTTCAATTATGAGTGAAACAGTTTTGTGCTTTGTGTTTTGGAAACATTCAGTGGGTGGCAACCCGTGACGTACGCTTCATTATGAAAGTATATGAGCTCATGGTCTTCTTACCTTTACAAACTGTATCAGTGACAGAAGTGCAGGCCTGCAGTAGCTCATCGTCATCACAGGTGGTGCAGGGGATGCAGGGCTCGTGAAAGCTTTCCTGGTCCGAGTACGTGTCCACGGTGCACTCCTCGCACACGGTGTCATGATCGAGCTCACAGCTGAGCAACATCCCCTGGCCCTCGGGACATTTGGTGCACGGTTCACACTGCTGCGACAGTTCGTTCAGGTAGTAGCCGTAGTTGCACACGCAGACGGCGTCGTTGGAGTCCGTGCATGGAGTCGCCATGCGAAGGAGACCAGTACACTGTGTGCAGGGCTTACATTTCTCTGTGTGACTGAGGTTTTCTGAGAAAGTTTCGCCTGAAAGAAGAAGAAGAAACAAAGTGGTTGTCGTTTCTATTTTTTCCAACCTTGACAGGCACTGACACAACACACGAGTCGTTTCTCTCCATTTTTTTAATATGGACATATAGGGCATATATTCTTTTTTTTTTTTTTTTTGCTGGAATTCGGAATTTGCTGTTCACTGTTTCATTTGCAACCAAAGACATGTCACAACACTGTGTGTGACAAATACTATGAAGAGTATTATTATCATCTGGTATTGCTAACAATCGCTATTAAATACTGGCCTAAGATACGTTTGCGTCCACGGTTATTTTCCGACTTCTCAACTGGAATGCAGTGAACTCCCAGTTCTGACTCGTTCCAATGTAAACGAAAGATAACATTAAAAGAATTTGGCTTACAGTATGACAAAAAGTGTTTTCCTATATTTTTATATATTTTTTTATGTATCCTATATTATTTACCTCATTTACAAATTAACATATACTGTTAATTTGTTTTGCTCCAAGAAAATGTCAATTCAGTGAGCAAAAACGTGATGTAGCCTGTTGGTGCAACAGTTTAAAGTGATCAATAAAGATGAAATATTCTGTGCAGTTGATGCACCTTTTTACCTTTGTCAAGAAGGTTATGGTTTTCTTAGCATTGGTTTGTCTTTTAGCAAAATAACTAATAACTAACTAACTAATAACAAAATAACTAACTGATGAAAAAAATGGGGGCTTGTGGGATTTTGGCCACTGTACGGTAACAAATAAAGATACAGACATGAAACTGACACCAATCGCCGACACCAATTTAATCGCTATGGAGCTAGATCCAGAAGAAAACCATGCACCATTACAGAAATATTGATTTTTGTGAACAACTGTCAAACTAATAATGATAATAAGATTATTTTAAATGTTATGAGTGTGTTTTCGTGGTCAAGGAATACAATAATGTAGATAAAATAATTCTAGGACTAATAAATTTGGGTGCAAATCACAATATGGGGGGAAATGAGCTGCTTGGTGGAGGTCTGCGCTCTCTGAGTGCTTTTCTAGTTTCAATTTAAATGGATTTAAAGTCATGTCTCAAAAGCCTAAATAAAATGGTCAAAACATATTTTGGTCAATTTCCGTGACTGCGTGAATTTGGCAGACATTATCTTCTAAGAATGCTAAAAAATGTTGTAGTTTACTTTTAATAAACAACATTATGGTTATGCATACTTTAGAGAAAAGCAAAAAAATACTGTATTATATGTTTACTAATAACTTTTAGGCTGTGAATTGTAATGAAACAGACTGTAATGTAGCAGATTTTGTGATATCAGTGTATAATGCATGATTTTATTTATTTGTTAATTTGTCAGGGACCATGTACAGAAAACATTAGACTCAGTCAGAATAAAGATGCTCTGTACCAGATGATAGCTTTCTAGCTGATTTCCATCTGCAGTCCCTGTGGCAGGCAAAGAAGAAATTAAAAAGATTAGAGTAGTAAGAATAAAAAAGGTATAAAAAGGAGCATAAAGTGCATTGTGGCACACTCATATATACTTGCACACAGTGTATTACAACATATACTCCCAATAGAGTGCATATATTTGTGGATAAGTATAAAACACAGAATTCTATCAGAAAAAGGTAATTTACACTCAATGCAAAGAAATATAGCGAAAAGACGAGTCAGTGCTGACAGGCATGGTTTCTCAAGATCCATTCTGGTTTCTTTGTAGAAGGTTCTATAGGTTCCAGGTCTATAGGTTTGTGTTAATCTTGAATTCAGTGGGAGGCTCGTTCCTTTCTTTTGCTGCTTTATATGAGAATGCTGATAATTACCCAAAGAAGGGATCATTATATTGTATAGCCACAGGTACAACCATGTTGTGAGTTGTCCAGTTTTGCATATTCCCGCCTGTATTATAAGTTAACTTTGTGAGGCGTCAGTCAGTCCTGTCTCTTTAAAGATAAATCCCGTTTTCCCCTCCTCTCACCTACATTCTTTGGGTACGAGTCAAACACTGAACTGACTGGGATTTAAGGATTTTTTTTTTATTTTGTTGTTTGAGCTGACCTCCACTGCTCAAATTCCACCTCGAGGCTGTGTCTATCCTCTGCCTAAAATACTCCGTGCTCTGACAGAAGTAACACAGCTCCAGTTCAAATCTAAGGTCATACTGTGCAGCACTGACGCTAGAAGACTTCCTTGTTGCTTTTATACACATCTCAGTCTTAAAGTGAAGCAATATGGCTTTTAATAACACTAAGTGGAGCTTTGACAAGTTACACGTAAGAAAAAAGAACAGTTGCTCTGTGGCTCCACATCATGTTGGGTAATGACACATTGCCCCTGGTTTAGGTAGAAACTAAGTCCTTCTTTTGATGCAACCGATGTCTCTGATTACAGCGCAACAGAAGCGTTGTCATTTAAAAATGAGATAATCTATGGGTATGACAAGAGATCACATTATTATAATTTTTTTTAATTATCATGCCGTCTAAACTGGGTTCCAAGACGCTTTCAGCGATCACTCATTTTATTGAGTTCACTGATTGTCTTGGTTGCATTGGTTGCAATGCATTTGCTGTTTAAGGCTGCAATTTAGCATTTTTTTTAAGTTAGAAAGGTTAATGATGCATGTTCATTCAAAAGGGGCAAGCATAATTAATTAATTTAAAAAAATGTAAAATAAATATAAGCATAAAATATGATTCTTATTTCATATTTAACTAAGTAACTTATTTCATAAGTAACTAAGTAACTTATCATTTAATTTAATGCAGTTTAGTATTTTTAAATTGATGTAATGCACCTTAGAACACATCACAGCGTTGCTATTTCACAACTTCAGCCATTTAGATTTCTAAAGTGATACTAACATGGGAATTTTTAAAGAATATTTTCCCTGATGGACATGTACAGTAGCCACATATGGAAAAATACTGTAGCTAAAATTCAGAAGAAAGAGCAACAGCAACTTTTACACAAAGCGTTTTTGTCGCAGTGACTTAAAAACGTTCATGACTTGCGTACGTTTCATAAATCACTTGTGTACCTGCAAGATTTCGTTGGACATATCTGTATGCAGAGAACACAATCAATATTGCATGTTTTATGGAATTGTATTTCAGCTGGATAGAGAACTGGGAAACACACTAAATTATGCAACAGAGCCATTTGTAAGAACTGCATCTATGTGTGTTTAGGTGCGTGTGTGTCTAAATTGTTGACAGACATGTTTTTCAAAACATTTCAACACATTTTTTTTTGATAATTATAGGTGGTTAGGATTTGAAGAACCAGTGGTTAGATGACTGACAAGAAAATTATCTGCAACTGATCTGAAAATTGCTTAATCTTTAGCCAATATATGCAAATATTCTTGATATTCCACTTCTCCTCCAGTATAGACTATAGACTGTTTTTTTTTCCACCATGCTGTAAAAACTCAAACTCCTGTAATGAAGATTGTCACCGTACTGGAAAATAGTTGAAATGTTTTCATGATGTAGTTGTGATTTTTACTGCAGTCATATAAAAGTATCAGAATTCTAGATCATTCTAGAAGAGTTTGATTGTAAAGGGAAGTGTGTCATCTGCATAGAAAGAAAGGAAAGAAGAGTATAAAACAACCTTTATTAAAAATTAGAATGAAGAGCATTAAACTAAATGTTGCTTATTATCGCATTATAACATTAACATGAATGACTAAATATGGGTAATGTAATTAAAAGAATGTAATAGTGCCTACAACACTGCTTGATCTCTTTTAGGTTATAGTTGCCTGCTAGTGTTGTTGGGAGCTGCTCTCATTGTGAAGGTAAAACTATTTAAGGTTAAATCTCATTGATAGATACAAATAAAGAACCTTAAATTGGTGTCAAATTAGACTTAAGTAGTTCACCTGTGAGTGTTCAATGAAGCAACAAAAAGTCTCAGGATGACATGTTTTTGTTCAAATAGACTTTTGTTCAAATAGACTTACTTACAGTTGAGGGCAAAAGTATTAGACCCATTATGAAAATTTCAATGTTTTAAAGGTATTTCCCTACAACAAACCACTACAGGCAAAAATGAGACACAATTCACTATAAGCATCAGGGGCTAATAAGTTTGACCCTGGTAGTTTTTGGTTTGTATGGAATAATTTCATTCTCTGTGCAAAGTCAAATAATGGAAGCATCCAAAATAAAACTGGGGTGTTTGCAAAAAACCGTATTAAAAATGTCTTTGCTGAAGATACTTTTAAAACAATGACATTTTCATGGGGGGGGGGGTCTAAAAATTTCGTCTTCAAGTGTAAGTGCAAGTTCAAGTGCAAGTGATGTGGATAAAGGAAGGAGGTTCCATCCATCCATCTTCTACCACTTCATCCTCCTCATGAGGGACGTGGGCGGAGTTGGAGCCAATTCCAGCTGATGTAAGGCGAAAAGACGGGGTCACACCCTGGAAAGGTCACCAGTCACAGGGCAGAAATACGAGAAATCACTCTCACGTTCACACCTCTGGTGTTTTTAGCTGGAGAACCCAAAGAGAACCTGCATGTACATGGGGAGAACATGCCAACTCCACACAGAAAGAAACCTAGATCTGAGCCAGTGACCTACTTCCCATGAGGCAACAAAGCAAGCCATTGAGATTCCTTCATTAAATTCATAATATAGTGAAGGTTTCCCTTATTAAACTCCTTAAGATGTTTTTTAATCTTCCATTCTGTCCAATAAAAAGTCCAAACCTAAAGATACTTGAGATATTAAAAAAAAAAAAAACAGCAATTCATTCAATTCAATTCAATTCAAAGGCTGGAATTGGAACTGTTATAAATTTGCGTTCTTAGTTCAGCTCCATGTTGGCTTCAACTCCATAACACTTAACTACATGTGGCAGGAGAGTGGAGGCTCTCGGCATGCAGTCTCCATGTAGACCTTTCTCTCTGCTCTATGTCTCACAGCGTATCAGGTTTTCAGTCCGCGTCATCAGGCCACCAACTGCGGCAAACGCTCTGATGCTGCCGAGATTAAAACAGAGATGAGGAGAGATAGACGGTGAGGCGGAGTCGCAGGCAGATGGACAAATGAAACGACATCAGAGACTGACATTTGAGAGGACGGATCCTTCTGCGTGTCTCTTTCCCTAAATGTGGGACCTTCACTTTTTTTTTTTTTTTTTTTTTTGCTTTAATCATGTCTTTAAAAGTGGACACTATGGTCCCTCACTATTTGGTGTCCAGTCATATACTGTTACCCCACCCCTTACCCCATTATCTCCTCCCTCCTTTCAAACAGCCACACACACACACACGCAGACTGCCCCACCACCACCACACTGCTCTCAGAGCCATTATCATAATGCCTTGCATCAATAATGCAAGTCAATACATTAATAACACTAGCCTGCAGCATGGAGGGGGTGAGGGTGGGGGTGAGGTGAGGGTGGTGGGGTGCAGTCGGGGGTTAGTGTGTGTGTGTGTGTGTGAGGGGGGGGGGGGGACAGACGCTCTCTTCCTCTGCTCAACATATTTTTATCATATCATAACAGCACATTCACCTCATGTCTAATGTTCAACCTTTCAAGTGAGGGGGGGGGGGGTACAGACGCTCTCTTCCTCTGCTCAACATATTTTTATCATATCATAACAGCACATTCACCTCATGTCTAATGTTCAACCTTTCAACACCCATAAAAGGACAGAGTGAAAACAGTGTGTGTGTGTGTGTGTGTGTGTGTGTGTGTGTGTGTGTGTGTGTGTATGTGTGTGTGCGTGTGTGTGTGTGTGTGTGTGCGTGTGCATGCGTGTGCGTGTGTGTCTAAAAATGAACTATTAGCTGCTGGCTGAGGAGTTTGCCTCCTTTCCGTTCCAGCTGTACTTGCTCTGTTTCATCTCCACTCATCTGTTCACTCATTCATTCACCGTCCTGTTAACTCTTTGCATAGGGACAGTCTGTTTTTTTATGAACTGACACTTAGACGTGTGTGTATATCTGGTATTCCCTCTGTTGTGGGGACCTAAATCCGTTTCCACAGTCACATTATGGGGACAAAAATCAAATGTCCCCCTAATGTAAATGACTCCATTTTAAGGTGAAGACATGTTTTAAAGTTAGGCTGAGGCTAGGGTTAGGTTAAGGTTAGGTCAGGGTTAGGGCACTAACCCTACCCTTCAGAATGTCCTCTGAAGTCATGGAAACCAGTGTTTGTGTGTCATATAAAAAGCTGCATGGCCCAATTCAAAAGCTATATAAGGAAAAGATATACAAATATAAATAAATCAGCACTGTCTGTTATGGCCCGACACACACATTCTTGTATTTCTATCCATTTTAAGACCTGTATTGACTTTAGACTCATCCCTAACCTTAACCATAACCACTTAATGCCTAACCCTAACCCGAAACTAACCACACCACAAATATTAGCAATAAAAAAGCAGTTCCCTGGAAATGAGCTTCTCCCTCATTAGGACCAGGTTTTGGTCTCCACGATGACTACTGATTCGGACAAAGTCACTGTATATGCAAGAAAAGGGGCAACAAATATAAGAACACCCACTCATTTTTGTGTTCTTACTGAGTACACTGAGACATAATGCATTCCCTGGCCCCTACAACTAAATGCCTAACCCTAACCCTAAAACCAGGCCTTCACCCCCCAAAAAACCTTTGATGATGTGAAGACCAGACAACTGTGTCCCCACTTTCCCAAAATGTCCTCACTCCCTGTGGTTTGTATACTGTTTTTGGTCCTCACAAGGATACACATACAAGAACACATGCCCACACACATAAAACACATAAAGGAATACTTGAGTTTGCTTTTCAAAGAAAAAAAAGGGTTAAACAAATGATGTGCATGGTCAGAAATTTGTCAGAGATGAATCTGAATACGGTTTATATGAGAACATAAATGTAACATATGTACAAAAATTGCTCCAGACATTTTTCTGAATTGCTGTTGCCAACTAGAAGAGTTGGATTGTAAAGTGGAGTGTGTCATCTGCATACAGAAGGAATGGAAATGAATGAAAATCTTCCTTTTTTTAAAAATGTAAGAGGAGCAGCAGAACAGTAAATACAATAAGCTTCACTATCATATTATGGTATTAATTTGTATGTTACTCAAGTTTTAACATTGCAGCTGACATTCCTCACTGGTTTTCAGATTACACTTGCCTGTTAATGGTGTTTGCGAGCTGCTCTCATTGAGAAAGTAACACTTTTCAAGAATAAATGTTATTGGTAGTTTGTTGAATTTAGTTTGTAGCAAATAAAAAAAACCTTCAATTGGTGTCAAACTGAAATGGGGTTACGTCACAGGAGCTTATTTAAAGTGAGAATGCACACATTGTGATGATGTCCAATTTTCAAGTTGCCTGATATGGATAAAGGAAGATTTCATCCATCCATTTTCTACCACTTCATCTTCCACATGAGGGTTGTGGAATCAGCTAGAGCCAATTCCAGCTAACAAAGGTACTTTGTCCATCACAGGACAAAGTAGAAAAGCACTCAGAGAACACAGACCTCCGTCAGGCAGCTCATTTTGCCCTATATTGTGATTTGCACCCAAAATTATTAGTGCTAGAATTATTGTTTCTACATTATTGGATTCCTTGACCATGAAAACATACCCTTAGCATTTGAAATCACCTGAATATCATTATTAATTTGATAGTTATTCACGAAAATCAATATTTCTGTAATGCTGGTTTTTTTTTCTGGATCTAGCGCCATAGCGATTAAAGATACCGCAAATCTGTTGACACACTTCTTATTCAGCAGAGTCTCAGCTACAATTTGCTGTTAGTTTCATGTCTCTGTCTTTATTTGTTACCTTACAGTGGCCAAAATCCCACAAGACCCCTTTGTTTCCGGTTCTGGGTCATAATATGCGGAATGTTCACAGGATCTGGATCAATCTTTGATATAGAACCTATTTTGCCCTTATCGTGTATATTTTTGCCAAGTGCCCTGACCATTTATTGTGGAGTTACATACACAAATGCATAAAATACGGCCCTATTTCACAATGACAAAGATTGGATGGGAGCGATCTGGATCACCAAAATCTAATCATCTGTCCCGTGTCCCATTACATACCTTTCTTGGAAATGTTTATCAAATTCCATCCATAAGGTTTTGAGTTATTTTGCT
This sequence comes from Brachirus orientalis, assembly GCA_016785285.1. Taxonomy (NCBI): domain Eukaryota; kingdom Metazoa; phylum Chordata; class Actinopteri; order Pleuronectiformes; family Soleidae; genus Brachirus; species Brachirus orientalis. Next base: position 327,679 of record JAFBJR010000234.1, read on the forward strand.
AACAGACGAACCGACTCTGACAAAAACATAACCTCCTCGGTAGCAGTAACCACCGTTCACTTTCAGAGCTGTTGTTGGATAATGTTCTAGTGAGCTCCTGTGAGAAAGCAGCAGCAGAAGAAGCTCTGGATAATTCATAGCAAGTGAATGGGTGAATGTCCTGCCCCCGCTTTAAAGTTGAAAGCTCCAGACATTCTCCTGCTGTTGGGAACGCGCCTGACCCAGACAATCTCCTGCTGCGTTCTCCTAATGTGAACGGCAAACCTAATTTTCCGGACATTTTCCAGAGTTCATGTCTAATAATAAAGGGCTATAGAGTTGCAGAGGAGGAGGAGAAGGTGGAGGAGGAGAGCACAGCAGAGCCATGTTATGCAAACAGTGGACAGTGACCTACAATTTATCCTACAGTTCCTACATTCTATTGATTTCTTCTTTTTTCAAAATTCAATATTCCTTGATCCCATCTCAGATGCATCAAAACCAAACTCACAGTACTATTCTTGAAGGTTTTCATGGCTGTCGACGCGAACCCGTCAATTGCAATTCAATAAGCTGAACCATCCGGGGGTGACGGTGGGGGGTGGGTCGGGGCGATTGGTCAGTTTCACATATTCAAAAACAGCTGATGATCGTTAAGTAACGTCTGCAGCTAAAAAAAAAACAAAACAAAAAAAAAACAGATCAATCACTGAGACAGGATGTGAAATACCTGCAGTGATAAAATGATCCTCTCTGTGTCACAGAATCATTTTAGACTGTTCGCATATGTGAGTGCTGCAGCCTGCTTCATTCATTCGCTCTATTCTATTCATTCTATTCTTCAGTATTCTTCAACGTTACAGTCTTCATTCTTGCTACACAGTTTCCCCACAGGAATTAATAAAGTATTCTTATTCTGATCCAACTAAACTGGATCTACAGTCTTTCTGAGAACTGACAATTTTTAACATATTTTGTGGAAAAGCAACATTATACAGCTATTGCTGTAAGAAGATTATTTTAATCTGAATGAATACACTGGTGTTAACAACAGGCGTTTTTGCTGGATCACTCACTCACTCTCATTTTCTACCGCTTTATCCACTAGGGGTCGCGGGGGGCACTGGTGCCTATCTCCAGCTGACATAGGGCGAAGGGCAGGGTACACCCTGGACAGGTCGCCAGTCCATCACAGGGCCACATAGAGACAGACAACCATTCACTCTCACATTCATACCTACGGGCAATTTAGAGTCTCCAATTAACCTAGTCCCCAAATCTGCATGTTTTTGGACTGTGGGAGGAAGCCGGAGTACCCGGTGAGAACCCACGCACCACGGGGAGAACATGCAAACTCCTTGCAGAAGGCCCCTTGTTCCAACCGGGTTGTGAACCCGGGACCTCTTGCTGCAAGGGCAAGAGTGCTAGCCTTGCTGGATCACATCTGATAATAATACTAATAATATTAACAACAATAATAATAATAACAATAACTTTTATTGGTATAGTGCAAATATTTGTATAGTCCACAATAAAAATAAGGCAGTGCAAAGGTGAAACAGTAAAAGAACTGATAAGGGACTAGCCTGTCTTTTATGAGTGAAGGAGCCTTGCTCTTTTGAACCTAAAAAGTTATTAATACAAATTTAAAATAATTTCAATAGGAGTAGAAGTGTTCTGCTGCTGGAGATTGGCGATTGTCTTCTTTTATCTTTACCGTGTAAAGATAAAAGCATGAACCTCTTTTTCAAGGTCAGCAGTGGTGAGGAAACCTTCTGCTTTTGCAATAAGACTGTGTTGAGCAAAGCAGGATTGTACAACATAGGACATCTGTCACAACCTCTGGATTATAAAGGTCCTTTTTGTTGGACATTTACTGACATTTGTTCTCATTCCCTTGGGTTTTTAGTTCTGTTGCTGGTTTTTCTGTTTTCCTTGTTGGACTTCCTGCCCTGTCTTCCCCGCCCTAATGTGATTCACCTGTGTCCTATTTGTCTCACCTGTATCTAATCGTCCCTGTCTGCCTCTGTAGTCCACCAGTGTCTCTGATGGTTCCTTTTGTTTTTTTCCTGTCTGCTCCATGTTGTGAACAACTTTTTCAGTTTGTGTTTTCCCCTTTTTAGTGAAGACTCACTCACTCATTTTCTACCGCTTTATCCACTAGGGGTCGTGCCCAACTCCAGCTGACATAGGGCGAGAGGCAGGGTACACCCTGGACAGGTCGCCAGTCCATCACAGGGCTTTTTAGTAAAGACTTTTTTTGTCAATTTATTTGCAAGTGTTCAGATCTTCCATTTTTTTTTGTCTCAATGACAACAATTGACTGTCAAACATGAAGGAGGAATCAAAAACTGGCAGTGTTCCTGATGATGGACAATAAACAGTGGGAGAGATGCATTCATGTGGGAGTGGGACAGGCCAAATATAATCATCTCAGTATCAACTAGGGATGAGTATTCGATTATGAAACGTCATCAGAAACATCAGTTTCTGTCACTATTTGCAATATATTAGAAAGACACACAAGTCTTTTGATGAGTGCATTTTTAAAAACTTCTCTACTTATCTTTTTACTTATCTACTTATCATTCGTGATGGTCGCTCAAAGCTGCTTTGAACCACAGTTTTGCCATTCACCCGTTCACACCCATTCACTGACATTCACATGACTGCAAAGCCCTTTGAGGCAAAATGTGATTGTGACGCTGGGCCACATAAATAAAACTGACTTGACACAAACCTGTTCCTACCTATTCACAGATCCATCCCTAGGATCATCATACATCTCGGTGACCTCGTCTCTCACTGGTTACATTTGAAAGTGGATCATTCCCACAGCAAAGACCGACAAAAATATAAATCAGTTTCTCCTCGTCCACATTCTCGGTGACTTCTCTCATGACCTGTGAGGCCTGAAACTTTTTCTGACCTCCGTGGCTTTGCCATTCTTCACTGACCCAGTGAGGTTTACAACTACTGCCCGAGTGCAGGACAGTCGGGAAGTTGAAACAGTCAGCAAGGAAAACTCTGGGAACTGTGGAAACAGGGACGGCTCTGCTGGCTCAGGACCAAGTGTGTCTTCTGCAGGCCTCCAGCTAATCTCTGATCTCATATGATGGAGTTACAAAGAAACTATGTGTTCATTTGTTTTCCCTTCACTCAAGCATGAATCTAACTTGTGCAAAAAGACCTTAGATACCCCTTTTTTTTTTAGTGTTTCATATTTCCTGTTTGCACTGCTCACCATCTCATTGACATAACATGTCTGTTGCTGTAAATATCTTCTACTACAGTTTTATTTTTATGGCAACTACTGGAAGTGGTCCCACTCTTGTGTCCTGTCCACTTCACTGTCCTCATAAAGTCTTTCAGTCCAACACTGCTTCACTCCCTACATGGTAAGAGCCACGAGGAGGGCAGTAACTCAGGAGCACACTTCATTCAAGAAGCCAGAAGTATTGTGTCTACAGTGGATATAAACTCTACAAGTTTATCACGCTCTTTTTTTTATTGTTTTTCCATTTTCCATTTCATTCTAATTTGTCTTAATTCAGCTATTAATGCGTATTTTATCAGCAAAAAAGGGGAAAAAAACGTTCCAGGTCCAATCGACCATGTGCTGGCATAGTTTACGACCCGACAAGTCACATGATAAAAGAAGAAATTCACATTGATGCGGCAGCAAACTGCAATACGCAACATTTTGTTGTGACGGAAAGCCGGGCTGTTCCTTTCTGACCTCTCAAAATAATAATCATAATAATTTCAGTCCAATGATGGCAAATTCTGCCCCATTTTACAGAAACGATCGTCGTCAATTACAGATTCATTTACTGCTTCATTAGGCAGCAACATGGTCAAGCCACAGAATGCAGAAATGCTACTATTAATTACTTTCTATACTTTCTGTACTTTCTTTCTATAGTGTCAAAGCTGCTTTACACTACAGTTTTGCCATTCACCCATTCACTCACACATCAATTCTAACCCCTTCACTCTTTTAATACTTCAAAGTACATTTTTATATCAGAGAATTACTCTCCAGTACAGTAAATGTCATACAATTTAAGACTTTTACTCAAGTAATATTGTAAAATGTGACTTCTATTACCTAACAAAGTTATTTTCTGGTAAGATACTTGTATCTTTACTAAATTAGCCCTTTAGGTACTTTATACAAGACTGTATGTACATTAGTGTAGGGCTGCAACTTACAATTATTTTCATAATCGATTAATTTTTGCAATGAATCAAGTAATTGCTTGAACCCTAAAATGACAGAAAATGTTAACCAGCGTTTCTCAAACCTCAAAATGATGATGGTCTCAAATGTCCACTAATGCTAATGATTCCGTTTTAATGATTCATTTGTATTACAGAGCAAAGATATGGGAAAAATTCTGGGCCACTAGCAACACATTTGAAACTATTTCAAAATTCAGCTGAAAACTTCTGCTCCCATTCATTCTCACAGTCTAGTTTCACTCTCAGTTCATTTAATGAGATTTCATTTTAGTGCAAACTGGACTGTGAGATTCAAAATTTAATTTGTGGCACAGAATTTTTCTCATAAAATGAAACCAGAAAATCCGAGAACTTGTTTTAATTAAAAAATTGAGTAGTTGATGATTAATTTAGTAATTGATTTATCATCCCTGTTAAAGGTTGGGGTTTTTAAGTGTCATGTAATCATGGTAGTCCAAGTAAAATCCAACTATTCTTAGTTGGATTAGCATACCTAGGTAATTAGATTCTGATCACTTCTGCATGCACATACTTAAACAGACTGGAGTTGGACAAGTCTGTCTTTGACCCACAAGCAGAAGGAGACGACGTAAAAACTGCAGTAGTGTTACCGGAAAAGTAACAATACCACGGCATCGGCAGAGCGAAAGCAGCGGAGAAGAAGCTCGGGCAGCTGAAGGAACTAAATATTCAATCTCACCGTCCATCTGACTGTTTGTTGGTCGGTGACATAAAAGGTCAACAGAAAACAACAGACACAGCGCCACCTCCTTATGGAGGCAGAGTCAGACAATGAATCGGACTTCTCTGCGTGTTTACTCGGACACGCCGTTAACCCGACCCAGTCGTGCTGAGCTGAGCTGTGCGCGCGTGTGTTTGGAGTGTTACTCCATGAGAGCTACTCACTGTCGAGACAGGGAGCGCACACGGTCTGGTTGACTCCACACGCTCTGATGACACCCTCCCCGGGCTGGCACTGCCTGCAGCATTCCCCTCTGGCTGTGAACTGGCCTGACAAACACTCCTCCTTTTTGGCCAGAGTCCCAACCTGCAAATCAAAAGAGAGAGATCAAAGCACCGTGCATATTTTTATTACTGCATTAACACACAAACTACTTTTAATCACTGTCTACAAGGACTCACACTTGTTGCCCGAGGATTGCGCAATAAGAGCAGTTCATCCAGTTTTTTTTTTTTTTCCTGCAGGCCTGCACTTCATCCAGCGCTTCACAAAAGAAACGCATTGGGACAGAAGACAAAATAAACATACCCACGTGAAGCCACATTTCATTCTTTCACACTGTTTTAATCGTCTTCCTTTCACTGAGATTTATTTTGGAACCGCTAAAGCAGTGGTTTCCCAGCTCAGGTCAGGACCCTGCAAGAGGCTGCAGGATGAATCTGACGATTAATGGCATACAGGAGGAGAGAGAGTAGATTTTATGAAGACAAAACTGTCTCCGTGTTCTTGTGAATTTATGTCCTTATCTAAAAGTAGCCTTCACTGGGAATGTGACAATATCATACTCTCATGATAGTATGATAACTTATTAAAAAGTCCACAGTATGATATAAATGTGAAAACAATGAACAAGGGAAACAGGAACAGTTAGTAGAACACCAGCTCATAGCCTACTGTGACCCGAGGGTTGCCAGTTCAAGTCCCAATAGGTCAAAGCCGGGGTACCTCTGACCAAGGCACCCACTGTTCCCCATTAATTGGGTTAATTGGACACTCTAAATAACAGAATTAAAAAAAAAATCTATGCCAAATCAAACATATGGCAACTTCTACAGATCCAAAAGGAAAAAAGTAACAAGGAAAAAAAAAAATCAAGCCCTGTAATAATCTAGAGCATACATCAGATATAAAAGTTACATCCACAGTTTCAAAATCTTTAGATCTCTCTGTCGCGGGTCACATATAATATAACAGTTATGTGAGTCATACTTTAATTAATTTGCTGATTATTGACTTATGCATGTAGGCTGACGCATTTACTTATCAGTTTTAAATGACAAATGAGCCAAAACGCTATTCTGTTTTCACACACAGGAAAAACATACGAACTCCGTACAAACTCCACAGAGAACAGCCCTCGGCTGAAACGAGAGGGAGTCAACAGTGCGAAACACAACACTGCCCAACGAATCTATTAGTATCACGTACAAAGTGAGGCTAAAGAAACAATCATCATCATTTGTCATGTATTTATAATTTAGTTTATAGATTATTTTTACTTATATATAATTGCACTTCAGGACAGCCCATAGCCAAGCAAAAAGAGAACTTGGGCTTGTGACTGAAGGGTTGCTGGTTCAAGTCCCCACCAAGAGCTGCGGTATCCCCATTGCTCATTGTTGATTGGACACTCCAAAGTGACCCCAGCCACAGAGGGACACGTCCAGTGTTCTCCTTGTGCCAGTCCCAACATAAATGGGAGAGTTGCTCCAGGAAGCGTAAAAATCTCAGCCAAATCAAATGTACAGATCATCCGTTGTGGCGCCCCCTAGAGAAGGAGAAGCCTCCTCTAGAGCCGATGCAAAACAGTAGGGTGCGGGACACATTTTGAAAGCTCACTGCGGGTGGGCGATAAACTGCAGTCCCGCAAACTAAATATGAATGTAAAGTAAAATATACTAAAGATTAATGTATGCCTATCATACATAATGTCTGCTGGATATTTTATTTGGCATTAATTAATATGTTACCAAGTTATCACTTAAGGAATTATGTGCGCGTATGTTTTTTTGTTTCCAAGCCAATGAAAAGACCTTTCTTGAGAAAGAAAGCAAACGTCCCCATAGTGGGACAAATATGGCAGATGCGGGCGGTAGCGGGACTAAAAATTCTGTCCCGCGCAGACCTCTAGCCTCCTCCTCACCACTGACACCAGCGTCCATCAGTTTCACTCCACTACAACTGTAGAATCTCTCACTTCCCTCCAAAACCACAGTTTTTGCCTAGAAGGCCTATCGTTTGATATCATCACAGGTCCATGACACTATGGAGACACTTCAGCACTGTGATATCATCATACTGAATACATCATACAACATATTATAGAAATAAAGACATGTTTCGATACACACTATCTAAATAGTGGATATCTTACAGCAGAACTATGCAGGATTTTGACCCTGATTTAACAGCTTCATCTAACAGTGTTCATTGTGATCAAATGTCTTTTCGTGCGGAGATTGGGGGCTGTCTCCACTGCCCCCTACTGTCTGTTAGTGGGAAAACCAGCCTTGCAACACCAGGGTCGCCAACCCAGAGTCCTCAAATCAAAAGGTTTCGCAAAGTCTTGAGTATCGCAAGAAACACAAATTGTTTGACAGCAGTATACACACACACCATAGCCAGTTACCAGCTGTAAGACCAAGGCACTTTAGACGTTCTTAAAAGAAGCAGAGGAAAACATTGTCAGAGGAAATGAGGAATTTGCCCTTCTTCGATGTTTGCTACTGTCTCAAAGGAGTTTGCTCCACCATTTTCATGCACGACATCTACTGCCGGTTTGTTTTCGGTGGCTGCCTGTTCTTCCATCTGTTTTTCCATCTGCATGGACATGATTTAAGAAGGTTCAACTGACATTGTTTCTCGCTTTACTTGATTTAGCTGAATTTAGACGGTCTTCACATAATTTGCAGGCAAGGTCGGTATTCATTCCAGCATTGGTAACAAGTGATAGGCAGCAAGAAAGAAGTTTAAAAGAGAAGCATTTTCAAGCATAATAATAAACCTGTCAATGTGGGCGGAGCCATTTGCTGCATATGAAGTGGGAGTGTGCACACCTGATGGGAGGAGCTTAAGACAAGCAGCCAACATCCCAAAATGTTGATTTCCTTTATCAACAAATCCTGCTCATGACTGATTTAAACTGTGTGGAAAAAAAAACAAGCCACCTGAAAATGTCACACATGCTGCAGTCAAAAGTGGGGAAAATCCTGGAGCCAAAGCAGGTAAAGGTGGATGACGTCATCATCATCGCTGTCGTCTCTGCGTTCTTCAAACTGTTGTGTGCTTTATCTCAGCTGATGACATGTGAAGGGCTTTGTGCATATGCACTTGACACACACGAGTGAGATGTTTACGTTTGCGCAAGGTTGGCCTTTTACACTCTTCTATCACCATAAATCTCTGTCACTTAACAGCCTTTTCTTTTCTTTTTTTTTCTTTTCTCCTTCTGCACCTTGATCGCGGAAGCAAAACCCCTGATAAAAGCAGCAATTACCATCTGACACTGAGCCAGAGTCGGTGTTTCTGTCCAGATACAGGAAGAGTGGATTGTTTTTAAGCCTTCACTTATGAGGTTAGGATGATCTTCTCTTCTCCGTGTCTCTCATTATTAGACAGATAGAACCGCAGAACAATGTAGCCTTTCTCTAATCCTTATAAGAAATCAGTTTTTACAGTGATAGTAGCTGCGGTATGGGGTTTCCCACTGGTAAAGTAGACTCAAAACTCATTCAAGCCATTGAAAATCAGTCCTCCCAATGCTAATTAAGTCCACCCGCTTCTCTCTGTGTTTCAGTGTTTAGATCTCGTGTAGCCTGCTGACATTTCTGCACTCAAAACAGAAGGTGATTTGTTTTACGTCGAGACAGATGGAGGCAACAACAACACTGAAAAACTGCTCAAAAAAACCTGGTCATTCAGGAGTTTGACAGGGTAAATGCACCTGCCCCTGCTCTGCTGCTGTACAGTATTACCTGACAAGGCCTGTTTTTGGGTGAATGACACAGCAAACAAATGATGTTGTATCGTTCCTGTCCATGAAGACCAAACAGAAGCAGAATAATATCAACAACAATAACAAAAACATCGCCAGTGTTATACACTGTAGCTTTAAACTGCATAGATTTTATTAGGTGAATCTTTTGTTAATTGGCTAAATCGGTTTTCTTTGTGAGCCTCTGTGTCTCAGGCTGGTTTTTAGCACAGGTGGCATGCATATTGCGCTGGGCGACACAGCGGCATAGTGGCTAGCACTGTTGCCTCACAGCAAGAAGCTCAGGGTACGTGACCCGATCCGAGCGAGGATCTTTCTGTGTGGAGTTTGCATGTTTTATCCCACAGTCACAGTCACAGGCTTACAGCCAAGTTACGAAAAAAGACCATTTCTGAAAAAAGATACTTTTTTAGATACCCTGTGTACCTAATAAAGTGGCATGTTGAGTGTCAGTCAATACCTTGTACAAACACATGTCGGAGTAACCTCAACTGTCACCAAAACATTTTTAGTTTGACGTGTCTTCTAATTTTTATACAGTGTACTTGTATCTGTTTCCTTGCCAGGACCAGTAGTCCTCATGGAGACCAAAACCTGGTCCTAATGAGGCAGAACCTCATGTCTGAGGAACTGGTGAAGTGCAGGACCGGTATTTGATTGGCTGAGGTTAAGGTTATGGATAACACTTTGTTAAGGCTGTCCAAATGAATGGAAGTCAAGTCCTTAAAAGGACAGCTGTGTGAAACCTGCGTGTGGGTGTGCACACGTGTAAACTGAGGGCTTGCATACGTGTAAAACGGAGCAACGTTGCACAACATCAAACCGTCAGGGTCGAGGTGTGCGTGGAATGCTGCTGACAAGACATGGGCCTACAGAAACGTCAAGGCTCCCCTCAGGCAACACTGAGTCAGCTGGGTGATAGTGTGGGGGGGGGGCGTGTGTGCACATGTGGGTGTATACACACAAACGTGTGCACACACTAGTCACAGTATCACGGCCCATTCACTTTCAAGTGTATGGTATTCTGTTTAATGTTTGTGTGTGTGCTCATATGTGAACATATGAAGAAGTGACAGCCCTATAAAGCATCCTGTATTATGAATAATTATTGTTTAGAGAAAAAGGGTGTCAACAATAGCCAGAAATTTACTTTTTCATTTTTATTTACCATAGATCAGTGGTTCTCAAACTTTTTATACCAAGTACCAATTGAAGTAGCACCGTTATCAGTGTTAAAATACAGTGGTGTAAATAGTTCGAGCAAAGTCGGCTACGGACTTTTCACAGGAGGCAGATTTATTCCCATGAAGACAATCTGGTCTCTCATCATCATCCTCCTCTTCCTCACATATACTTCACACACAGGTATAGTAAATTAGAGATGGAGGTGGAGCAAGAGAAAGGGTGACTCTAATAATTATTTAATTCATAATTATTTTCAATACACTCCATTCAAAATCCACATACCCTGGTTTATACAGTAGAAGAGTATTTCTAATTTTCCTAAGGACCACCAGAGGATGCTCAAGTACCACTTGTGGTACCCCTACCACAGTTTGAGAACCATGGTCATAGAATATATGGAACACTTCAATTGCCTCCTCTGTGATTTCCTACTTGTGTTGTTTCAATTGTTGTTGAGCACAAATAATATGTTTAAAAAAATAATGCTGTTTCCCTTCGTTACTGTAGTCTTGAAAGGATTGTCTTAATGTTTTTCTTTATTTGTTTTAGTTCTGAATCAGTGAATGATCCACTGTTGGCCATACGGAGCAGCGTGAGACAGAACTGTCGTGTTGCTGCCTCTCCTCAAGTGTCCTTTACATCCTGCACACGCCCATCTGCACGCATACATCTGCACAAACGCGTAAACAAGCTCACATGTGAACAAACCTGTTCCCGAGCACTTTTGAAATGGGTCCAACTTTCTTCTTCTTTTTTTCTCTTTGACCCTGTTCTAGCTCCAGGTGTGGGTGCAACTCCTAAACCTCCTTTGAAACTCCTCAGAAAAGTCAGATGAAAGTGCACGACTAATGACGGCAGCGTTGTACATATACAGATGAATTAGAGGCTAATGTGATTTGAGCAAGTAGCCCGTGGAATGAAAGTAAAGGATGAGCAGCACTTAGCAAGTTGTAGCTCGACTTGTTTCCTGTAATTGGTTTTTAGATGGGATTTCGAGGGCTGCACTCCTCGACTTTTGTCAGCTGATCTCCCTAAAGCTAAAGCGTGCTTATCGCACACTCTGAGCAGCAATCACTGGCAAATGCGTGTGTGCGAGCATCTGGATGCATAACTCCGGAGCTCCAACCAATCTCACTAATGCTGTGGTCAATTTTCAGTTGGAGGCACTTAACCTCTGGACCTCAGCTGTCAGCACTGGTTAAGCCATTAGAGTTCCTCTGTAACAGCCTTCCAATGAGCTGGGTCCAATTAAAGTCCAGACGTGGATCTGGCACTGCTGTGGAAACGCAGGTGAGAACGACACTTGGGCTAATGTCTTCCCAAATGAGGAGACAAACACAAGTGAGGATGAGGTGAATGAAAGTGTGTGTCCACGTGTGTGTCTGTTACCTCTTCAGGACTGACTTTTTCAGGATCAATAGTCCTCGTGGAGACTAAAACCTGGTCCAAATGAGGCAGAAGCTCATTTCTGAGGAACAGAAACAGTTCTGGACTTGGATTTTAATTGTGATTAGGTTAAGGGTAGGCATTAAGGGTTGCAACTCAACATTTTTTTTTAATCAGTTCAGATGACAATTATTTTTAATTGATTAGCTCTTTGGTCCAAAAATGTCAGAAAACATGTTTTTTCCCATACCTTAAATGATGATGTTGAACTTTTTTGGAACTTATTATTTTTAATGATTTCATTGTTCTATGGAGCAAAGCACTCTGAAAAATCAGAAAGCTTTTTATAGCTGTTAAAAAATATACTGTAACTAATGACTCGATTATCAGAATAGTTTGCAAATAATTTCATAATCGAACTAGTTATGGTTAAGGTTAGGGATATGGCTTAGTTTTTAAGTCGTCCAAATGAAGTGAATCAATGCAGAGTCCAAAGGAAAAAAGCTGCACTAACCTGAGTGCAGCTAACTTAAATCTGACTTAAATCCCCTTATGGGGACAAAAAATCAAGTTCCCATAAAGTAAATTACTACATTTTAAGCTGGAGCCATGGTTTAAAGTTAGTCTGAGGTTAAGGTTAGGGTCAGCATTAGGGTTAGGGCACTAGTAATTATGGTTAAGGTTAGAGTAAGTCTCCAGGAAATTAACGGAAGTCAATGCAATGTCCTCTGAAGTCATGGAAACCTGTGTTTGTGTGTGAGTGTGTGCGTTGTGTTGGGGGATGCTCTCTATCAATATTGCATGTGCTGAGCCAGCAGAGGATGCATAGCCATCAGTGGGAGCAGCTGTCATGTATCAGTGATGCGGCCTGTTCCTAAACCAGGACCCTGAAGCAGGCAACGACCAGTCGCCACCGAGAATGATCCAATGCCTTAATCCACAGCGATTACAGTTTTGTAAAAACAGCTGCTAATGGTGCAGTATGCAACATTCAGCCATAAAAGATGTCACTGAAGAAGTATTTGATAAGTATATAGTAGAGTATATATATATATACTAAGTATATAGTACTCTGATATGGGCTGCATTGATTAAGGACTTAAGGATACACCAACTAGGGCTGAGAAATGCGGCCAAAAATATACCATAATAAGAGTTTTAAATGAAACGATATCACTAAGTATCACAATAAAATGTCAGATAACTAAAGATTTACTTTTCCTCCTGGTGAAAGTAATGTAAATGTCTTTATCTATAGAAAATGAATACTTTCTAATGCATTTCATACATCTGAGAGCAATTATGTGTTGTGTCTCAAAATGTGTTTGCACAGTGCGTGAACATGATAGACTGGTCCTCTACTGATTGGTTTGAGTTACTGTATATATTGTTGTTTCTTTGCTCTTTCTTTGCTTGTTTCTTGAGGGTCAAACTGATTTGTTTTGTTTGTGGACAAAACAAAACTATTGATATCATTATTTTGAGGTTTGTGAAAAAAAAGAGATCAATATTTTGCCCTATTTTCTGCATTTTAATGACCAAACAACAAACCAACGAAGGCTATGGTGAGTAACTTTGGGTGATTTATTATTATTATTATTATTATTATTATTATTATTATTTTATCCTGCCTCTGTTTGGTCTTCATGAACAGAAACAATCTAACATTATTTTTTTGTGTCCTTCATCTGAAAACAGGCTCTGTCAAGCAATACTATCAGACTTGATTGAGGGAGTGTTTTGTGTATACAGCAAGTATTTATACAGTCAAACTGCTGAAAGACCAACTTCTGAAACGTTTTGTGGATGATTCTTTGCGTTTTCAGTCATTTTCCAACCTGTTTGCGGTTGTCTAACTTTACTTGCTGATATAAAATGAACACAAAGAGGGTTGTGTGTGAAGCCTGCGTGTGAACGGTGAATGGTTTGAATTGAAAGTTTTGCACTACAGATTAAATTAAGAAAAGGCATGACAAATTCTTCAGTTATGAGAATAATCCTTAGCTGCAGCTCCAGTGCTAATGTCCTGAGCAGAGAGTGATTCCTCACTCCTCTATTTCAGTAGCCTGGCCAGCTGTTGCATTTGAGTACCATCGGAAACGCCGGCCCAGATGGATACAAATGGGGTTGTTTACATTCTCATAGGACGAACCCATTTGAACACTCCTACATTTTATACACAACCTGTTAACTCTATGTTAAGCCCTCATCCTCCTGAACTCAAAGACCAGGGAAACACTGGACACACCAGCAGATGCACACGTTATTAGATGAAAACAATGACACTGCCTGCATGAGAAATGCATCTCAGGGAAGTCTCATGCACGTGATTCACACTGCTAATAGCGCTCTCACCTGTTTTCTATGAATCAATATTTTTAACAAGGCTTTTGTGAAGTCCTGTACACAGTTTTATGCCGAAGAGTTCTGGCATTTAGTTGAGCACAGAGGTGTAGTAAAAGTATTATTATTTATGCCAGTTTTCCAAATCAGGCACACAGCTGAACGTAAATCCAGTCGCCATGCACTAGAAACAAATCCATGGTGCCCTAGGCATATGTAACGAATTTTTCTGGCATATGTTGTGATTGCAATCTGAGTTGAGATATAATTTTTACGTAAAGCTTCAGCTCCATATTTGTAGATTAAAAACAAGATGGATCATTGTCATAACATGAAAATATATAATAACTTTGTACTCTAATGCATGGATGAGATGGATTTTAATTTGAATGAAGGTAGAACAGTTTTTTTTTTGTGACATGAATACATTTATCGGAAGCACCTAATATGATTTGGATTCAATAACAAAATCTTTTTCAAGATATTGATTAATGAATTACAGCTTAATTTATGGATGCTACTTAAAATATATACCATTTAATCTTAACTTAAACTTTGTTTGGGGTCCCAGAACAATGTCTCACAACCCACCCATTGGTTCTGACCCACATTCACATGTTGATTTTCATGAGTTTTACGGTGAGAATAAGATTAAATTATGATTGTTATCTTTCAATGACATGATCAGCTCTGTAGTGTTCCTTCTCTCCCACTGATCCCTTCACAGATACAGTATAACAACTGCTGCTGTCAGGACCTTGGAGTGAGAAAGACTGAGAACCTATAAGATAAAAGACACTGGGAAAAAAAGTATCTCTCAAGGGAATCCATGATAGGTCATGGGGATAATGACCCCCTGTGACTCTGCAGAGTTTTCACGTGTCCTCTCTCCTCTGATTTGGCCAGGGCTTGGTTTCAACAAATCACTGAAATCCTCATGACTGAGCCCACTGTGACACTGTTATTGTCCTGCGCGTCTGAAGAGCCACATGTAACTGAGAAGGGTGGAACTATACACGTCCAGCAACTGGAGCTATAGAGTAACAACCTGAATGGCGGCCATGGACAGGTGCAAAGACACGGACGCTTGCTTTTAAAACCTCTCACAGATCGTTTACAGGTGTAGCCCCTCAAAAGAGCAGTGAAGACATGAGATGTAAGGGAGACATGAAGGAAGACATGGTCAGTAAACGTCATGCAGGGATGATTTTTTTTTTTTTTTTGTAAAAAGGTGATGGACACAGCTGATCCAAAGGCATAAGCAAACATTTTAACATTGCAGCCTTTTCAACTTGTGAATTGTAATTGTATGTTACGCCCAAACTGATATTGATTTGAAAACAATCAATTATTCGGCCCTAGGCTGGGGACACCACACTCCCTTTAAACACACCGACAGCCTAAAATGAGTACATCCTTTGAAACAGGCTAGATCAGGGGCTCCCAACCCCTGAGCCGGACTACATAAATCCATATTACAGAAGATATGTTGTAATATTTTTAGATATCAAAAAAGTGTTTATGTTATTATTTATTTATGTTTATGTTATATTATTTTGAAGTTGAAGATTGCACATTTTGCATGTTCTCCCCGTGGTGCGTGGGTTCTCACCGGGTACTCCGGCTTCCTCCCACAGTCCAAAAACATGCAGATTTGGGGACTAGGTTAATTGGACACTCAAAATTGCCCGTAGGTATGAATGTGAAAGTGAATGGTTGTCTGTCTCTATGTGGCCCTGTGATGGACTGGCGACCTGTCCAGGGTGTACCCTGCCTCTCGCCCTATGTCAGCTGGAGTTAGGTGCCAGTGCCCCCCGCGACCCTTAGTGGATAAAGCACCAGAAAAAATGAGTGAGTGAGTGAAGATTGCACATTAAGTGTGCATTTACACAAGGTGTTTTTCTTCGGTTTGCTAGAAATGCAGTGTCAACTGTTGTATTTTATTATTTTTCAATTCAGGTTGAGTGGCACCACATTTAGTGCTTCACTTTGAATATGAAATCAATGCCACTATCAATGCCAGTATCAAAACCAGTTTTTGTGGTATTAATATACTTCAAGTTTAAAAAATAAACAACAAGCGTGAGACTTGTTTGGTGTAAATAACACAACTGTAAATGCAATTATAGTGTTACATTTGTGTCAACCACAGGTGATCTGAGGTGGTGGGAGGGGGCGCCATAAAATCTAATTCTGCTAAGGGCCACATACAGGCTTGGGCCGGCACTGCTGATGGATGTTACAGACGGAGAGGAAAACGATAAACTTTTTTTTTTTTTTTTTGTAAATCACACACTCTCTGATTGAACCTCGTTCCTTTGTCACGCGCAATTACGCACGTGCCGCCGCGGAGCGTAAACAGGCGGAGAGGATTCCCTCAAGTCTCAGACAAACACTGAACACACGTTGACATTATATAAGAGCCACTTGACTCACCACTCCGAGGATCACTGCTACGAGAGCAGAGTTCATCCTGAAAGTCCACGGCATCTTCCCACGGCTGTCACAGAGTCTGGATGTGACGCAGGAAAAAGACGCGCGTCTCAGTGATTCCGGCGTGGAGGAAACATCACCGCGTCTTCACTGTGTGTTTGTTTGGTTGGTTGGTTTGTCTCAAAGTCTCCGAAAAGTCTTCTTCGCTGCTAGCTGGTTCAGTCCGTGGAACTGCTGCGGCTGCACACCCACACATACACACGCGCTCGCGCGCAGAGAGAGAGAGAGAGAGCGTCCAGTCAGAGGAGATTATTATTGGCCCACTGGATGTTCGGCTCTGTGCGCTTTGCTGGACTCATATGACACGAGCGCTCAACTCCACGGATTCAGGGAGGAAGCCATCTCCCACTCCACTCCACGCCCACACACACACACACACAGAGAGAGAGAGAGAGAGAGGTTTGTACAGCTCTACTAATGAAGGCATTCATTAACTATGTATTCCCTATGTACTGTATGTATGTGTGTATACACACTCACACAGATTACACTGGTATTTTATAAAATATGTGCTAAACATGGGGCAGCCTATATGGACTAGTAGAAAGGTAAGGTTGAGCTAAGGTTGCCGGTGTGAATCCCTACAAGTCAAGAGTTGTAACTCTGAGCAAAGTACATCCCCACAGCAACTGCATTTTAGCTGAGTCATGTTATGGGCCATTTATTTCCTTTGTGTAGAAGTAAACTATTTGTTCTGCAGTTGGAGAATTATGTCTTTGAAATTGCTTATAATGCATAGTTAAACCGCTTCATGGTTTAAAAGGTCTAAAGCCTATGGCCTAGTACATAAGGAAATTGGCTTGTGGTTTATGTTTAGGGTTCAATTCCCAATAGGTCAAGGTGCCCAATCTCCATTGCTGGATTCAATGGACCCCCAAAATGACACCAGCCATTGGGGGCGGGGCCACATCCTGTAAAAATCTATGCCAAATCTAATCTGTGTATTTCTGTGGCGACCCCTACACAGATGAAAGAAAAAAATGTGCTAAATGTGTACTTTTAAATAGGGATGAGCCATATCGGAATTGGTCCAATATCGGTCCAATCAAATAAGTTCAATAAAACACATCTACTGTATCTATCGACACTTGTATCTAGAAAGAGGAAATCTGACACAAACCAAAAATCCTAAATATATTGCAGGCTTCATGATGCACAGACTCTAAAAATGTTAATAAATATCAGCAACAACATTTTATGAGCTATTTGTTTCTTCTTGTTCATAGGAACAGAATATTTGTTATACATGTAGAGAAATTGTTTTAAATGGTTAACACAAATTTTTCCCTAACAGCTTCATAGTTTCAAATGTCTAAAATGGACCTAGTGGAAAAGGGAACTGGGCTTATAACTGGAAGGTTGCCAGTTTGGATCCCCACAGATCAAGGACTGGGGTACCTCTGAGCAAGGTACCCAGTCCTCACTGCTCACCATTCATTGGGTTTATTCAACACTCAAAATTGACCCCAGTCATAGGCAGGGTCCACATCCAGGTCTAAAGCTCTGATAAATGGGAGGGTTGCATCAAGAAGGATATATAGAAAGGGTAAAATCTGCCAAATGAAATATCACTGAAATATCACTGAACAAGCAGGTGATCCGCTGTGGTGACCTCAAGAGAGGAAAAAAGTTTTAAAGGTCTAAAATGACTGTATTCGACTGTGGACCTTGTCCTGTGTGTGTACATTGCCAAGTTTTGCTTCCTGTCCTGTCTTCCCTGTTGATTAATTAAAGATTCTTTGTGTTCATGTTTTAAAACTGCATTTGAGTCCTCCATCATTTTCAACTTCAGAAGTCATACCGGAATCAGACTACATATTTTTTTCTTTCATGATGTTCACCATGTCAGATTATCAAGTACATTGGCATGGATTTTTGCAGTGTTTTGTTGTGGTGACTGGCAAATCGACTGCAAGTACGACCTTGACCAATCATCATTCACAATATTCTGAGTTCATAGGTCATCGGGGAGGCAGGGCAAGAAGTTGTCAATCATTACTCAGCAGGTTGTTGAAGTTCCTCTGCTGTTTCTTGCCAACTTAACTTTATTTGATAGTCCCATGTGGAGACGTCAAAGAGGAAGGGGTACGGCTGCCAAAGCTCAATGAAACTGTGTCACTGTTCCACCAAACAGCAGCAGCAGCAGCATCCCTCTTCCTCTTTGTCATTTATATCTGTATGTTACGCCGCATCAGAGCTCTCTATTATCCTATTAGTCAACATCCAGGAGCACGCCATAGGAGATGTCAGACTAGACAAGAAAAGAGGGTTTTGTGGAGAATCTTCATTTATCTTACACTACATGTCTGTTCATCGTTCCCAACATTCAGAGTCGGGTCTGAAACAGTAAATGTGTCAGTCACGACCAAATTGCTTGAAAAATTAGCCTGAATTCCTGTAGTCTGATCCCGAGATTAAACCAGAGCCTCATCAAGAATCCCAGTTTGTTTATGCAGCTAGAGTAACTAATATAAGAACTGTAATGGATTTCTTCTTGTTTGTGTCATTTCTCATATTTCTGGAAATCTAAAAGGCAGCAGTGACATGTATCAGGGTATTTATGGTGTCTGCACACACACACACACACACACACACACACCAACACACACACACACACACACACACTGACCATCTGTCACCAGTGAGTGCACAGAAGATGGGTGGTCCAGGAGAAGCTCAATGTCCCATCTCAGGTTCAGTGAGAAGGGTTTTGTTACAGGTGGTTGGTCCTGCAGAAGAAAGTGTGTGCATGTGTGTTTGTGTGTGTGTATGTTCTTGTATTTGTTACTTCTTTATGACCTTTTCTGCCATAAACACTGACCTTGTCAGGACCAGTAGTCCTCATCAAGACCAAATCCTGGTCCTGATGAGACAAAACCTCATTTCTGAGGAACTGGTTTAATTCAGGGCTCAGATTTGAATCGTGCTTAGGTTCAGGTTAGACATTAACTGGTTATGGTTAAGGTTAGAGATAATCCAAATGAATGGAAGTCATTGTAGACCTGTATGAGTTTATGTGTCCACATCGGTTTCAGGGGAATGTTATGTTTTCTGGTTACATGTCCAAAGAACAAACAAACATATGTACATACATATACATTTCCTTACATGGCATGTCAGCAGTGAGCAGCACTGACCGCCACTGTCACATTAAGAGACATTAACAGCACCGGCGAAACACAATGTGATCCATTGTATTGCTGCAAGCTTTTCCTTTCTAATGTACTGTAATAGATGGAGGAGGCATCATGTGACGAGCCAAGGACGAGCGCTGAAATCACTGTGAGAGCACTCACACCAGTAACTGGCATGAGGGAGGTATCATGTTGTGTTCAGGGAAAACCTTCAGAACGCTGCAGTGCGGGCGGTTGCATTCCTATGTACATAGTGCACGTGAAAACGAACAAAAAACTAACAAAAAACATGGAAAAGAAAGTTCAACAAACCACATCATTAAGTGCAATAAAGGTCCGAGATGATGAATCTGTGCAGATGTCACTGTGTCTCTGCTGTGGGTATGGAATGATTGAACTTCTCTTTTTTTTTATTTTAAACCCTGGACAGGCCAGATGGCAACACGCCCCTTATCTTCCCGTGGGACTCCCTCATATGCGCTTTATTGATCCGAACAGTCTGATCTCCTTTTACTGTACATCCTCCTCTCCATCCTCTGTTCACCAGCTGCCACGTCTCAGACAGATCACTGGAAATATTACACCGCCAAGACTTATTAGTTTCTTGATTTACAGCTATGTACTGATGGACAGTACCATGGCCTGCATTCTCTGCTGCTACAGTAGTGCTGCTGGACTCCCATGATGCATTTCTGTGCAATATTCTTGCTCACTCTGAATAAAGGACTTTCATGGGTTGAGGCCTGAACAGGCTTTTCTATTGATCAGATTTGGTCAGACACACTGCACTGTTTTAACACACTGGGCTAAAAATCAGCCCCAGGCTGTTGACCATCACTGCACCCTATTATGCAACCAGAGTCACAGACACAAGCTAGGTTTTCATTCACATGTATTCCAAATTTGAACAAAATCCTGTTCAAAACTAGGGCTGCGAGCACTGAACAGGCCCTGACGTCAGGGTGTGGAGTGACCGCTGTGGCCATTGTGTGGCGCTAGAGATAGGCCACTCACTACACAAAAGTCCGCTACTGTCTCCATCAGCAAGTTGAAATAGGTTATTTTGTGACTTCTGTGTTTGAAATCCTTTATGCAGTTTGACTAGAGCGATACAAAGTTACCAAACAAGGCAGCAGTAGACAAGCAGCTCCCGTGTCCCCACAAGCTAAAAATGTTGATTTTCTCTATGGAATTTGGTTCAAGATGAGGAACAGTTTGCATACTTCACACTTAAACTGGCACAAACTGCCTCTATTCACGGATTGTTTTCACCTTGTATAGTTTTATCATTTTGAAGTGCATGTCTCAGAGTCACAAAGTTGGTGTGTTTTTATTTAAGTGAAGAATGTCACAGAATAAGTGACTATTTTTGCCATTTGCTCCTTCACACTCATTTACACACCAGGAAAAACAACTTCAGTGTCTCATCCATTGACACACTGCCACGTGGATCAGAGGAGCAGGGCACTGACCTGCTGACCTCCTGGTCAGAGGCTGACCTGCTGACCTCCTGAACCACAGTGTACTCAATAATATTATTTCAAATGTAGGTGTGGGTCACATTTGTTGCATCTTTGCTCATAAACTGTGTCAGGTTTATGTTCAGGTGACCAAACGGTCTCCAGTTTAGAAAACAAAGGGTCAGGTAAGTGTTGGTTTGAGTCAAACGTTGATACTCAAGAAAATGAAAGGAGGGAAAGGAACAGTATGTCCCTCCATGTTGATGCTTCCCACAAATTATACACATCATATCTGTTTTTCATATCTGTTTTTAATATGGCTTTTATGTAAATGCCAACAGTGTATACTTACAGAACACTTTGGGGGATTCATTTTGGGGGAATCTTTGGTCTTTTAACAGACAGCTTATTTAATTTTGATATGATATTAATTTGATAAATCTCAGTTGATTATGTTTTTTCTGCCTGATTATCTTAATTAACCTGTGTGTCTTTATTTATTATTTTATTTATGTATTTTATCTTCTGTCTTGTCTATTTTCCCCGTACAGTTTGTACAGGGATGAATAAATTGCATCTTATAATCACACCTCAATAACATGTTTTCCTAAAGGTATCTCGTCCATTTTGAATCAAATTATACATTTTATTGCAATTTATCTGTTGTAATGTTCTTGAGACCTTTGTGATGGCTGTATTACAATATTTAGCATAATAGGAATATATATATATGGACACTGGTGTGAAGTTGCCAGGACTGATGCAATGCTGCCTCCTACTGGGCTGCAGCTACTGTTCACATACAGCAACTATTCCAGCAGAAATGAATTCAATTCTAAAGTTGCAGCTTTATAAATAATATTACAACTCCTGTAAATGGACAGTAATAATGCTTCACTTGCACTTGAACAGATTTTGGTTGCATAGAGAAAAGTCTGCAGAAAATGAAAGCATCGCGTTTGTTGAAAATGCAGAAGAATAAAATGAATACGATCTCAATTTCCAGTTGTTTTTTTAAAAAATAAATCATAGAAAATCAAAGAAAAATCACAGCACATGAGACAAATCGAAGTGTGCCCATTCAATTTTAAAAGAGCTTGAAAATAGTATACAAATAAGAGTAAGAAATGAAATAGATTTAAATAAAACAAAATATAATATGTACAAATTTATAGCTTGCAATTTATGGTGAACTGGGTGCTTAAGAAGTGAATGACAGTCTGTGTGAGTTAACATTTCAGCAGAATGACCACCTGAGATGTCTACCAGAGGGAAGGAGTTGGAACAGATTGTGTCCAGGGTGTGTGGGGTCAGCAGCGACGGTTTTGGCCTGATTTCTGACCCCGCACTGGTAAAGCTTCCAGCTGGATGGCAGCTCGGTCACTTCATCTCTCTCTTCAGACTGATTGTCTGCTTTAGTCTGTTCTCGTCCTGTTTGGAAGCTGATCCAAATTGAACAGTGACTGATGTGTAAAGAAACACAAGTTCTGTTGCACCTTGTTATGGACACAGTCAATAGTTTTTCCCCCTCAGCTCGCTCCAGCACGACAGAAAAAAAGGTTACACGCTGAAGACGATGTGTCCTCACAGTGTTTGACCCAAAAGCATGTCCCTTTTGATGTGAAGGAGGTGCTGTGGCCTGATGCACAGCGTAAGAGAAAGTAGACATTAAAAATTGTGTAGGTTTGCTGTATTTTAGAACACAATATGTCTGTCGTCGGTGTTGAGAATAAATTGATTTTGTTTTCCCGTCCATGTAACTGTGTCTTCTGGCCATTGGTCCTGTCGGCTGAACACTTGAAGGAGACGAAAGTCAAAACTGTGAGAAATGAGATGGTTTAACCCACACAACTCACCAATTCCCCTTCTTCTTCTCCTAATAAATTCTCAAATTCCCCTGTTGTATTTTTAGGGATTTTTCATTAGAGATGTTTTTTGGGGGTGAGTTCTCCTTTTGTTGAATATTATATTTGAATACAGGGGTAAGTGGAGGTGCGTCAACACAGATGGTGTGAGATGGACAAATAATTTACCTTGAATCTCTTCATTCCATAACCAAATATTGATTATGATTTACCTAATTATTATGAATTATTCACAGCAAGATAATTTTCAACATGAAGTAGTAGAACAAGCACAGGTTTGACTGGGTCAAATAAATCTTTTATTTGATTCATTTTTAATCCACAACTTCTTCAGAACTTCTTCAGAACTAAACCCTGTTTAAACAATATGAAGAATGGGTTGAAATTACTTTCCCTGTCCCTGTCAATATTAAAAGATAAAATAAATCTACCTAACTATGTTTGTATTGTTCAAATTTTAGAGTTTAGTTTATTTATTTATTCATTCATTGTTTTATTTGTGTTTGTCTCCAGGCTCCAATCAAGCCTGTTGTTTGTGTTGTGTTGCCATGGGGGAGGAAAAGAAAAATGTTAGGGGTCAAATGTCAGCCCATGAGCTGGGACACATTTTGATGACATCCGGACGACGAATCCACACTTGGACGATGCAGCCTTGACTACTGAGCCACAGCTTGTGTGTGTGTGAGTGACTTCACGCTGCTGTGAGCCAATGGCTGCGGTGTGGTGGTTGACTGCATGCAGGTGTGTCAAAGTGCAAATGCTTCTTCCATTCACTGCTGTGTTTCTGTGTCTACAGGCCAGAATCCACATGTCACATCTGAAGACTCTGAAGCTGGACTCCACTGAGGCTGATGGTGTTCTCAGCCTTGCTTGTTTGGTAAAAGAACGACTGAACGACAGTAAAAGTGTGGCTGCAGTAAGACTGAGGAGCGTGTCTTGACCTTTGGCCCTGACCTTCTCCGGCTCCACTCAGAGAAGGACAGGTGACTGTTTCCCCTCCAGTTCCCACAGGCGATAGAAGACTTTCACCATTTTTAACAAATTAGTGCAGTGCGCATTCAGCATTCAACATGAATTTGCTAACTCTACAAATGAATGGAAAATCAATGGCATTTCTTTTCTGAACGACACCAAAGTGGACACTGCACACACTGATGCTCTCAGTAAGTCACCTGCCAAGCAACCTGCTCCACAGAAATGTGATTAACAGACAGACAGAGAGACATCTCTTGTGTTTCTTCACCAAACGTCAAAGTTGGCACTGCACACACTGACGCCTATGACAGTGTACAGCATACACTTAAAAAAAGACAAAAAAACATCTTCATTTAGAAAAAGACAGCATTCAGATGATTAGCTAATCAGCCCAAGGTGTAGACTGTGTAAAGATGTCTCTGAGATGATGCAGAATATCACAGCAGGGTGTAAGATGCTGGCTGGGACGGTGTACATGGAACGCCACAACCAAGTTGCTGGAATAGCGTGCAGGAAATTTGTGAGTGAGTTTGGACAGGAGATCCCATGGTCAACACAGAAGACGCCTACTAAGGTGGTCGCAAACAACCTTGAGGCCCATCCAGGAACCTTAAGACAAACTGGTGGCAGCTAATCAACTGGACATAGTAGTAGTTGATAAGCAGCAGAGTAGAGCAGGAGCGATAGATGTGACCAAGTGACCGCAACATCAAGAAGAAGGATCGTGACATGCTTGAGAAATACATACACTTAGAGGGAAGAGTTGGAGAAGATGTGGGGAGTAAAAGCAACTGTGGTCTCGGCGTTAACAGCAGCACCAGGGAACGATAAAACTCAGAGAGTGGCTCCAGCAGGTTCTTGGAACAACATCAGAGATCTCTGTCCAGAGGAGTGCAGTCCTAGGAACAGCTAATACTGTATAATGCACAGAACCCTCAGGCTCCCACCCTGTATATTATATATACAGTATAATCAGGCAGACAATTAGCAGGGGCTCAAGGCAAAACGCAGTTGAAATTCAAATGATGGTGGCTTTTAATGTCCCTGTTCGTGTGCCTTGTTTATACTCATAAAAGGCACTGTGGTTTGGATGGTGGTAGCTCAGTGGTAGAGTGAGTTGTCTTTCAGTGGTTTCAGTTTCCATGCCCCTGACGGCAGCGTGTGAATGGATATGAAGGATGCGTGTCAGAAATAGATGCGCTGCATGAATGTGTGAGTGAATGGGTGAATGGCAAAACTGTAGTGTACAGCAGCTTTGACTGGTCATGCAGACTAGAAAGGCGGTATATCAATACAGACCACTTACATTTACCTCCATAGACAGCTTATGTCTGATGAATAACCACAGATGTTTCTGCTCCAAACCACAAGGTGGCATACAAACAAACTTGTGTGGATAAAGAAGAAGTTAGTGAAATTATGTTATATATTTACCTGTCAATGGTTTGTACAAACTTTTGTGTACAGCCTTTTGACTGGCACTGTGTATGTGCAGAGTGGTTACATTAGAATACAAGTACAGGAAATCACTGTAACCTTCTATGACCTCTATGACCTTCTAGCCCCTCTCCATAACAAAAATGTGTGATAGATTGAGTCTCAGACACTGTTTGATACAGCTTACATGCAATTTGACAATAGAATAACAGAGGTTCTTCAACATTTGATCAAATTGTCCTGGAAATGATAAAAAATGCGCCACAAAAATATTTCGCATGCCAACAGATCTGAAAATTACAGTCCCACTGAAATTTAATGCAGCACTTTTAGTTGTATCATCCTAACTGCTTCTGTTTTTAGTATATTTAGTTAAACCTACAAGGATGTCACGGTAAATCTCTGGAACAGTCCTTTAAAGACTGAACATCACCAGAAGGTTAGAAGTCTAACAGATGTGATTCAATCTGCATCTACTTCCCTCATGCCTCTGTCTTCTCCAGTCACTGGCCTCATTTTCAATACGTAGAGACTTAATAGGAGAAATGTCGGTCGTGTGCAGAGACTTTCAGGCCGAGGTTCCTCTCTTTACTCCACTGATGCTGAAGGTGAACGGACATACCTGACATGTAATCCAAGCTTTTGTTGTTGTTCTCCAAACATGGACATTAAATGTGATAAGATGCTGGTTGGATAATGACACAGTGTGACTGTTTTCCTGCACATACCAAGTCACCGTGTTTACTATCAATATTATGGGTCAGGAAAAAAATACTCTGATGGCTGCATGTGTGTATGGGTCTCTCTGTGTGTGCATGTGTGTGTGTACCTGGTATTCCTTTTGTTGTGGGGACCTAAATCTGTTTCCACAGTCACATTATGGGGAGTCAAGTCCCCATAACTTAAATGACTCCATTTCAAGGTAAAGACATGTTTTAAAAATTCTCAGTCATCATGCTATCCAAAAGTGTAGTAAACAAAGGCAACTGGACTTCTTGAAGACGTTTCGCCTCTCATCCAAGAAGCTTCTTCAGTTCTGAACATGTTTTAAAGTTAGGCTGAGGTTAGGGTTAGGTTGAAGTTAGGGTTAGGGCACTAGTAATTATGGTTAAGGTTAGAGTGAGTCTCCAGGAAATGAATGGAAGTCCAGTGTCATGGAAACCAGTGTGCATGTGTGTTTGTGTCCTCTTTAGGACCTTTTGTGGTATAAACACTAACTTTGTTAAGTCTGTTGTTAATGAACTAGAAACCCATTTTTTTAGGCTCCACTTAAGATTAGAGGTCATAAATAAACAGTGGTTACATTAGGATTAGGGTTAGGGATAAGGCAATGATTAGGCTGTCCAAATGAATGCAAGTCATTACAGTGTCCTGTATTGACTTGGGGGGGGGGGCATATATAGAGACAAAACCTGGTCCTAATGAGGCAGAACCTAACCTGGTTAAGGTTAGGGATTCAGATTGTGGTTAGGTTAAAGTTAGGTGGTTGCCGAAAAGTCAAAGCAGTTTCCTGCACAGAATAGCTGCGTAAACCTCTGTCCATCTGTGTGTTAGTCCCACCCACTATTAGGCATCCACACACAGAGGCATATTTATAGAGGTGGTGTTCATACCCAAGTCTCACTTTTTTATCATTCTGAGGTCACCTGTCACAAGCATCAGCTTATACCCGCAGAAGGTAAGTGTCTTTATTTTTATTTTTATTAAACATTGTGCAATTATACAAGTAAAGCTTGCAAAATATGGCGATGCTAGCAATAAGTAACTGCAAAATCTTTATTTTTGTAGTTTAGTCACTGCTGCAGTATGATGGTTTTCATATCTTGCATCGGTTTCTATTGAGTCTAAATTGAACACGAAAGATTTACAAACACTATATAATTTAAATGGAGGGTGCCGCTCCATACACTAACTATGCCGCACAATTTTAAAAAAAAAAGCTACATAAATTCATGAAGGCACTCACTGATCAACATCAGGGTCTGACACGCATGCGTCATTAGAAATGTTTAAATGTTTCAAAAAGTCAGACCATTCAGGCGGTTCAGTTTAATTTCTCAAAATACTGAAGTATATAATTATATTTTATACAAAGGCGGATCAACTTTTTGGTTGACTGACTGGTTCAGAAAAGCATAATTATGATAACAGATATGACAAAAAAGATAAAATACACTCACTGCAGAAGCAATTTTTTTCATGACTGAAAATAAATCATTATTTTCTGTTGCATACTGATGACAACATATTTAAAAAAAGAATTGTGCAGACACACACAGATCCAAACTAATTGTTTTTTATACTGTGTGTGTGTGTGCATGTGTGCATTTTGATGCATAAATGCATTTACATCAAATAAATTGACAAACCCTTACAAATGTGCTTTGTATTTACATTTTACAGGACATATTATGAACAAAAACATGTGCAATTTCAATAATATTATGCCTAAGTTTACCATTTACACATGTGCATTACAAATTACAGATCCCTTGGATCTATAAAGGCATGAAGCATTTAGTCACAGGTATCTGGAACTGAAAAATGTAGTATTCACTTCATGATTAGATTCAAAAATTCACCCTGCAGGCTGAATTGGCCATATGTTTGACCCCTGATTTAACATAATGTGTGTTTGTTCATTGTTCCTTTAAAAACATATGCACACATACATGTACATGTGTCACAAGCACACACATGCATGCACGCACAAATGTACAGAGTGTAGACACTGTCTCCTGTTGTTCTAATCTCATCCTTCCACCCTTTCTGTCAGCTGTGTTTTGGAAATAAATGTCTGTTGTGACAGAAAACTTCACTCCACTGGAAGATACATTAGACACTGTGGGGATTTCTTACATAAGACCGCAGTTATCCAGCCATGACAACCTGGATCCACGCTTCACATATCATCAATGTCTCCATCTTACAGTGTACATATTAAGTGAAAAAAAAAATCATTTTCAATGCTGAAATACTTTTTAGGTTTTAAATAAATATTGGTCTTATTTCACACACACCTACATATAAAATAAAATAAAATAAAATAAAATAAAATAAAATAAAATAAAATAAAATAAAATAAAATAAAATAAAATAAAATAAAAAACTGTGCATCTCTGTCACAGTATCCAAGGCTAAATAAATTAACATGCGGTATACAAGCAATAATATACTGTGTATAAACAGTAAGAGAAAAGGCTATAATGTTGGTCAACCCAGCAACTGATGCCATAAGAGGAATGGGTGTAGTCAAAGGAGATGAACACATGGTCTTCAACAGAGTTCTTCAGGAAACCTGAGGTGAATCAGCCTATGGAGATGATCCAGATGTAGGGAAAGTCACTCACAGGTTCACAACCATGGCAAACATACAAACAAACATACAAACAAACAAAATAAATAAAAAGAAAAATCAGCTTAAAATATGTTTAATATGTTTAATCAAAATTTTGGATTTTGTTTGACTTTGGATCAGAATTCCTTCTATAAACCCCAAATACCACACCACACTTATCATTCATTCATTCATTCATTCATTCATTCATTCACAGCTTCACTGTTGATTTACACACCCTTACATCTCTTCTTTCAGTGGACTCCACTAACTCCTGAAGATGCGCCACTCACTTTATAACAGTAAATATTCCTTGTCCACGTGTAAATGTTGGCAGCTCTGGTTTCAGTTAGTCATTTTATTCATACAGCCCAACATCACAAAGACAGTTTACTTTAAAGGGCTTTACAATCTACACAGCAAGTGACATCCTCTATCCTTAGACCCTCACATCAAATGAGGAAAAACTAAACAAAAAACTTTGTAGAGGGAACTGCAAGGGTTTTTATATGGCGCACATTGCTTTTTTTTTTTAATGGAACAGCTTCACTCAAACTAAACTCTCTCATTGATTTTATAGCTCATTTGTGTCTTTTTTGATTCTCACAGCTGTTTTCATCAATGCCCTGCTGTGTCTTGTCTCAGGTCTCCCTTTAAAGACGTGTCACTCAACTTTTTTTGACCCTTGACACCAATCTGATCCTTTTC
Organism: Brachirus orientalis; assembly: GCA_016785285.1. NCBI lineage: Eukaryota > Metazoa > Chordata > Actinopteri > Pleuronectiformes > Soleidae > Brachirus > Brachirus orientalis. The sequence continues at coordinate 356,962 of JAFBJR010000234.1, forward strand.
ATTACTGAGTATCTGTCATTACCTTGTCCTAATTCCATACCTGTCTTTGCTGAGATAACGGTCAGTAAGATCTGGACAGATCAGAGACAGAGATGAATTTGGATATTTTGTGTCCCAAATGGGGAAAATATTGCTTCTCGTTGTGTTCGTTGAACAGGTGGAGACCTGATATTTATGTATTTTTGTGTCAGTGTAAACTTAAGTGACATTCACTAACTGTGTCCCCACTTACAGGGTAAAGTGAATGTAAAAGTGTGTGTCCTCATGAATACCAAAACCTGGTCCAGGAAATGGTGTGGTGTGTGTGTGTGTGTGTCTGTGTGTCACAGTTAACCAGACAGAGAGGGCAGATTTGGAGTAGATCAAAACAGGGCATCAAGCAAAGACATGAAATAAATGTCACCATAAATAACCATCTGCTCTGTCAGAGTGAGCTACATAAAGGATCAAGTAGCTGACCATATCATCTCTGATCCAATACATAAGGCTGGGACTGGGACAACCCAATCTCAGTGAGACTGCCTGAATAAATAAAGGTTAAATTAACTTGGAATAATTAAAATCTCTACACCAAAACAGGTAAATATTATTAAAACCTAAAAATGTGTATGAAAGTAGGAAAAAACAATGTAACATTAATTAAATTAGTAATCTAATAATTTAATTGAGTTACTGCGTGGTTTTGTATCTGTTTCCAGCTGAGTGCAACAGCAATACCAACACTAACCCTGGTGCAGAGGTGAGGGGATCACACGCACGCACACACGCGCACATACATGCACACACACTATCCAGGCTCCACTCACACGGCATCTATTGACAGTCCAAACATGCCCAGGACAAACCACCCGACATGTTCATGCCGGAAACTGCAGCAGTGGCCCAGAGCCTGGAGCTCTGTAGTTGTTGACACCATGCCACCATGTTTACTTTACAGACACAATGTGTCACCTGCACCTCACCTTAGCACATGAGCCTGATCCGTGTCCACACTGATGTCGCCAAGATAAAAGAGGCGATAGTGGCCTCTTGATCGTCTATAATGATGAAAATACAGTCCTACAGACCTACAACTTTCATTCATTGCTATTTATGTTTAAACGTAACACTGAGATCAAGAATTTCTTTCCCAAGTGAGATCTGGCCAACTGCAGCAGTGTTTCAATAAAAGTCAGAACATATGGGCTGACAACATTAAAACTTGCTTACTCTTGCACATAGACAACCTGGACTTAAGTTTATAGTTACAAAACTAAACTTTAAAACTATGTTTTAAAGCCTAAGATCATACTGTCAGTTAAGTATAGAAAAAATAAAGCAGTCTTTCCATATTCAGTTTGAACAGTAAATGGCAAGATTTTCTAAAGATGGTGACTTTCATTTTTCCATAAGATAAGATAAGATAAGATAAGATAAGATAAGATAAGATAAGATAAGATAAGATAAGATAAGATAAGATAAGATAAGATAAGACTGTTCTACATTAGTAAGATTATCTTTATTATTATTATTACATTATTATAATAAACACAACCACAGTAATGGTAAATGCTCACTTTTCATTGCTTTCATTGCACACCCATTAACTCACACGTTCATTCAGTGCATCTATCTGTCCTATAACCCATTCACATGTTGCCGGCACAGCCGTCAAGAGCAATGTGGTGTTAAGTGTCTTGCCCCAAGCATTCGCATGTAGACAAGCAGAGCCAGGAATCAAACCCACAACCTTCCAGTTCAGAGGTGACTCGGTCCATCAGTCAGCCACCCATAGTTACAGTTATAATGAATTCTAGTAGTGGAGAAAATGGGCAGAGGCATTCACATACAACACATCTCTACAGTCAGTAACAGATAAAAATGTAGATTCTACCAGTTTCTGTTTCACTCAATAACACTCTTCACTCTTATTATTGTTGTTATAATATAATGATAATATAATAATAATAATTATTATTATATATATAATCATAATAATAATTATTAATAATTATTATTATAAAAACAACACTTAGCCTCACCAGGGGTTGCTACATACTAATATATTACACTGCATCAGCAAAGAAATTAAAAGGCAGAGGATGGAATATTCTGCCCAATGGTAATTTTTATATATAGCAAATAATAATGGGCCCAGAACTGAACCTTGTGGGACACCCTTATGTACTGTATCTGCAATACCTGGGCTCTGTCTATAAGATAATTCGTAAACCAACTACATCAATTAATGGGTCTTTGCCTCTCTGTCTCTCTCTCTGCCTTCAGTGGTACGTGAAGCTGAGGGAGCTAATGAAGGACAAGAAGCAGGAGAGCTACTGGCAGGAGACGGGTCGATGGGGGGGCTATGAGGAGAGCTTTGACCCTCAGACAGGAACATGGGTGTCCCCACACGTCTCCTACCTCACCTTTAAGAGCCTCATCCAGCTACGACGCACCATGAACACAGGTCAGTGAGGTAAATCAGTGAAAGCATCAGGATGATAACAGTTTCTTTATATATATATATGTGTGTGTGTGTGTGCGTGCGTGTGTGTGTGCGCGTGTGTTTCATCATCTAGACTTTTTACAATACCTCAATCACATTTTTTTACTTCTGTGTTTGAAATCCTTTGTTTGCATTTACCTAGAATTAGGTACTTTTGCACACGCGCCAGTTAGTGATAATGAATTTGACCACTGCATTTAACTCGTCTTTTTTACTTAGCAGTAGTAAACACACACAAGCCAGGTGTGCAGCAGTATTTTTTTTCCTGTGCCCAGGGAGCAATGGGGATTAGGTGTCTTGCTCAGGGACACCCCAGACCTTGACCCATCCTGGGATTTGAACCAACAACCCTCATAAGTGACACAAACATGGCAGCAGTAAACCAGCAGTTCCCATGTAAGCTAAAAATTTCCCATTGAGAAAACTTTTGATTTTCTCTGACTTGGTGTAGGACAATAGGTGGTTTACAACCTTTAGTGTTCAGTTGGAAAATACTGTTTAACAGCAAGATAAAGTAGCAAACATATCCTTGAGAAATCATAGACTGAAGCCGATGTAGATTTCATCAGGTGAGCCTCATGTTAAGCTGACAACCATGTTTTCATTCCTTCAAAGTGACTTAAACATGACGTTCTGGCACAAGCAGGCCATAATCACACTGCTCTCCCCTTCTGGATCATCCCTGACCCTTCTGTAACATTGTCCTCTGTCAAGGTGTGACCATTTTCGACTGTGAAGAGCAGACCCTGGCCACCATCACTGAGAAGATGGTCAGTGAGATGGTTAAAAAGAAGGCGATCAGACCTGGAGACCAAGAAGGAGTGCTGAAGGCTCTGCTTCAAAGCCCAAGGTATTAACCAAGACAGTCGCCAACCATGTGTCTCTGCGTTGTGTTAAGTGGAAGAAGACCTGACCACACACTTTTTTAAATATTACAAGAAAACGTATTTAAAAAATCTAAATAAGGAAGTTACAGCACAAAACATTCCCAGGAATATCACAGCAGAAAGGGAAGAGGTAAAGCAGGAGATACAGGGGTACCAATAAATACAGACCATGGGGAAACATACAACTTAAAGTTCCACATGCCTGTCAGGTTAAAAAAAAAATAACAGCAAATATAAATCTTATGGAATTTAAAAATATATTAACATATATTACAATCATAATACCCACATTTAAGTGAAAGTGTTCAGAGACAGTTGATGTGGAGATTAATATTATAATCTGTGACCACCAAACCACGCTGTCTACGTGAGTCTCATAACTTTTTTGTTGAATTAATATATAAAGATAGGTTTTTTCATCTATACTTGACAAGAGGCTCACCGAATAAACTCTACATCTGGTTGAGTCTATTATAAGTTCAGAATGTGTTTGCTGCTTTATCTAACAAGAGCAAGCCTTTTCAGACTACAAAATGGAATCTGTAAAATGTTCACTCTGCCGTGCCAAATTCTATAGAAAATATTTTTGATTTTAGCTCACTGGGACACAGGAGCTGCCATTTTGAAAGCCTCATATACCACCACTCCGTCACTGTCCCTCAGTGGTGTATAGATGTATTTTATACACTGGAGTCAAATGAAAGCCCAGTCTGACTCTAAGTTTGTATCAGTCAGGTATGTAAGTTCAAATGTACCAATTTCATACACAGAGTTAATGAAATGACATATCCAAAGCTATTGATGGAGGCATGGTCATTCTATTGTTCGAATAAAAGGGTAGTACTGACAATTTAACTTGCAGAAGCTGTTTTTTCCTCCTGCTGATTGTGCTTTTAAAAGGAATGACATGGAAAATCCGATTGGCTTCATTCATTTTATGTCCAAAACGCACCTACTAACAATCCAGAACTTAAATACAACCCCTTTGCACTTTAGCCTGTTTACAAAAACGGCTAATGATGTGTGTCATTTTTTTCCCCTCCAGCCAATCAGCTGACCCAGAGAGCCAAGCTCTGACTGCTGGTGTGAACCTGCAGAGGTTCTCAGTGAAGGAAAAAGTATGTGTTACTGCTGAGAATACTGTGACGTTCTTTTCTGATGTGCATAATTTGTTTGGCATTATTTTACTTGAAAAAGTTATGAGAGACAAGTCTGGATGTGTCTGCAGATACTGCAGTTTGCAAACCTTAATGCATAAATAAGCACTTGCACACTAAAGCCGTAAATGCTCAGAAAGTATGATGCTCCTGGGAAAAAAAGATTTCCTCTGCATAGGTTTTGTGTAAGGTGTTTTGGCAGAAGTTGGATATACTATCCATAAATCAGTGTAAAACCACTTTAACATAACAATTATTTTGTATTTTATATGTACTTTGGGCACAAGCCTTGAAAAATTGACCTTTCAAGAGAAAAACATATTAAAAATGAAGTGATTCGAAGGTTTGATGTTTGCTCACTCAAACTATGTTTCTACAGAAGGATGAATCTGATTGTGAAGAGGTCTCCTTGGTGCTAGTTGGTGAGCCACTGTTTCTGCTTTTATCGTGTGGTATCAGAGAAATGCGTATATACTGAATTTGTTGTTCTTTTATGAATATGCGTGTGTATCTGTAAATATAATCATATTTCCTTTTATAACCAGGAGCCCTGGACTTCCTGGAGAGGCCCACAGTTGTGTTTGTGCGTCTAAAGGAAGCAGTGGTGCTCGACTCAGGCTTGGAGTCCCCAGCACCTGTACGCTTCATCTTCATTTTGGTTGGACCAAACAAGAGTGACCTGGATTACCATGAGACTGGCCGTGCAATGGCAGCTCTAATGGCTGACAAAGTGAGTTGGATGACATTTTTCCCTGAGTGGTGTTAACAAAAATTATGTCATAACTTCAAAATAATATGTTGACTTTAAACGATGAGTCCAAAGTAAAAATGAGTCCCAAGCGGCTCCCATACATGCACCAAAATCTCTTTTTTCTTGTGTCCCTGCTGGCCACCAGTTTTTCATTTAACCAAACTTGATATAACCCTAATTATCACTTTAAGATTTTGACATCTGCAATAGAATAACTGATATATGAAACACGCGTGTGCTTTGAAAGACCGGCCTCTAGTTTTTACATCCAGCTCCACCGTCTCCATCTCAGGTGTTCAATCAGAGGGCGCTACAGGCAAAGAGCACCAGAGATCTGACAGACACCATGGCTGACTTCTTGGACTGCAGCATTGTCATCCCACCTTCTGAGATCCAGAATGAAGCCATGCTCAGCTCCATCATCAGCTTCCAGAAGAAACTACTGAGGGGCAGGATCCAGTCCGCTGATCCCACTCCACCCCTGGACTCCAAACCTCGAAGAGGTACAGTAGATCCTACCAGCAAACACTCATACTGTAACTACAACAGAGTGAAGCATTCCAAGTCCGGACTGATAAAGAACTGCTACATCATTTTTAAGATGTGGATGCTACAGCTAAAAAAATAAACCTGGGCATTTCATAACAGCTATAATCAGCTATGTCTCCAACAAAACGTAGCTCCAAGTTTTCCAGATGCAGTCTGGATGAGTAAACGTTACATTGAAAGACAGATATACTTAAAACATTACTTAGAAACAGAAATTCAACAAGCATTTGTATATTAATAGCCAAAGAAATTTAACATTATCTTCATTGTATAACCCTACATTACTTTACTAACATCAGCTTCTCCATGGTCACCATCCATCTTTCTCTTTCTTACAATCAGTTTAATAATCTTGTGTTCGGGACAATAAGTGAGGTAGTGCTATCACTGGAGTGCACTAGCTCTGCTGTAGCTACAAACTATAATAAAAGAGCTTTTATTAGGCACTTCTAGCCCTACACGGCTTTTCTTGACTCAACTTGATATCAGGCACGTCATTTTCCATTCTTTCATAGTACCTCCTCAAACGATTTTAGACATTTCTTTACTAAATGTTGGAGATTAAGGCATGTTTCGGGATTTTTAAATCTGTTTACCCGATCTACAGTTCGCATTGTTCAGTTTGATTCTTGTGTCTGATGTCGCGCTCTAGACTAGATGGTGACAATACTCATACTCATTCACATGTCATGAAAAAAGCCATCAGAAGCAACATGGGGTTACATGTCTTGTCCAAGAATGTACAGTAGCAGAGCCAAGAATTGAACCCACAACCTTCCAGTTGAAAGAAAACTCGCTATACCACTAAGCCACACCCCAGATTGGTCACCAGTGCATTGCAGGGCCACACAGGCAACCATTTACTTTATGTAATATCATGTATTATTCAAATTGTTCTCCTCGTAGTTTCCTTCACTCCTGGGCCTCCTCCTGAAGACCACCTGTCTCGTACTGGGCGGCCATTTGGCGGAATGATTCGGGACATTAAGAGACGTTACCAGTACTATAAGAGTGACATCACAGATGCCCTTAACTCCCAGGTCCTTGCTGCTGTCATCTTCATCTACTTTGCTGCCCTGTCGCCTGCCATCACATTTGGAGGGCTACTGGGTGCGTGTTCACATCTGTCTAAAACACAGTCTTGCCACTGTATCAAGCAAGCACTCTAATTACTCCTTGGCATCATCTTTCATTCAGCTGATAAGGTGGAAAATATGATGGGCGTCCCAGAGCTCCTCATCTCCACCAGCATCCAGGGAATCATCTTCTGTTTTGTTGCTGCTCAGCCCATTCTAGTCATTGGTTTCTCTGGTCCTCTTTTAGTGTTTGAAGAGGCCTTCTATGCTGTAAGTTATAACGCTGGAAGACTTTCCCTTCTGGCTACACTGCTGAGTCTTTTATGGTTTATACTGCTCCATATGATCCCACTGATGATATTTTTGTTATAGCTTTGTGAATGCGTGGTGAAATTTGAATATTAAAAGCCCAATATTTCTCATCCCAGTGTCCAGGATCATATACTATGTTGCCATTGTATTGAACATTTCTGCAAACAACATATATAGTACGTGAGCTAAGGGGTTCTGAAACAAAATCACTGTGCATATCAACACAGTAGTGTATTAAGTGCCTGTGGTGCTTGGCTTGGCAGAAATGAGTGTGATAATAACCTGGTTTCTGGTTATTAAGTGATTGGGTTTAGCACCTATTTAGTGCTGGGGAAAAATGACTGATTGTCCTCATAGTATCATTTTATTTTTCTTTTCGGCTTCTCCCTGTCTAGGGGTCACCACAGCAGATGATCTGCACACATGATTTGGCAGATTTTTATACCGGATGCTCTTCCTGACACAACCCACTGGGATCAATATAGAGTGTCCAATTAAAAATGAGCAATGGGGATTGGGTATGATGCTCAGGAGTTCCACAGCCCTTGACCTGGTGGGGACTTGATCCAGCAACTTTTTGGTTACAAGCTAAGTTCCTTTTCCTTTTTCACTTGGCCAAGTGGGCCAAATGGAACTTGCTACATTCAAACTGATATAAGCTGGTCTGCATTTTAATTTCAGGTTATGATAAATATAGATAAAGATGTGAGAGAAGAAAAGTGAAAATTTCTCAATTTCAACATTTAGGACACCAAGAAAGGTCAAGTTCCGACTCCCCATTGATCCCCATTGATTGGATTAATTGGATAAAAATCTCTGCCAAATCAAATTTGTGGATTACTAGCAGATGATCTGTTGTGGCAACTTCTAGAGAGTTAGAAGCCGAAAGAACAAATATTAGCAAAACCACACATAAAATATGCCCCTTCCTCCAGCCTTATCATATCATCGGTTCCTCATAGCAATTTCTGCCCTTTGACAATTACTGACTCTGTGGCAAGTTAGCAAAGTCGTCTGTGGCAAGCAGGGTGACGATTGTATGGTGGGCTTATGGGCTTGTGACAGGTTGACCTTTTGACCTGTAAGTGGAAGCAATGTTAACACAGTTTGCGTTAAACTAATAATACACCTGTGTTTAACAAAAATAGATGCTAACAGTTGACAGTTTTAGCGAAAGGAATGGCATGTTGGTTAATAATTTCAGATGCAGCTAATGCAAATGAAGAACTGCTCTACTGGTTAAAAGGTTTGTCACAAAAGTGCGCCAAGACATTACATTTAAACATTTAATACACATTTTATAGAATGTGCAGATGTAACATTTCTCATGGTTTGCAAAAAAAAAAATACAATAGCAATTTCTGGGGAACAGGAAGTTATTTCTTTTCTTTATTGTAATAATGTGTACCTGTGGCATATCATTTGCAACTATTCGTTCTTTATTTCATTCAGTTCTGCAAGTCCCAAGACATTGAGTATATCGTGGGAAGAGTGTGGGTTGGAGTGTGGCTGGTCGTCATTGTGGTGATTGTTGTGGCGTTTGATGGCAGCGTCCTGGTGCGCTTCATTTCACGCTTTACCCAAGAAATCTTCTCCATCCTCATCTCCCTCATCTTCATCTATGAAACGTTTGCCAAGCTGGGCAAGGTAAACCACTTTTATCCATTTACTTTTTCAACTGATATGCTCTTGTGAGAAGTTCCAGTTGTCCCTGTGTAACAACACACCTCTAGTTTCATTTGCCAGTATATGTTGTACTTTCAGCTTCTTTGTTTGTTTCCATATCTGTTCTACTTCTTCATTTTGATCATGGATGGATCTGATGAAGTTGTGGATATAACTGAGGAGGATGAGGTTTTTTAATTTACTTTTACTGAGAGGACAATGGAGCACAAGAGACAGAGGCTGTCAGAGTGTCAATACAGCCATTAAAGAGAGTATCATGTTTTGGTCTGACAGTTGAAGGTGAAATAACATGAAGATAGTGACTACCAATAACATTATTAACAACAACAATAACAGCAATTTCAAAGACATAATTTTTCAGAAATATTCTCCTGCCATAAAGAAGAAATAAACAACATGATTTTATCTATCTGATATCCAGTCCAGTGGTTTTGACCAGTATCAGACTGATATCAATATTGAGTATCATCTCTAATCATTATCATCATCAACATCTCTAATTCTCACACTGTTTTTCTTCATATCGTTCATCTTTTTTCCTCTGACTTCTCTCCAGATCTTTAAATCTCATCCGCTGATTCTGAATTATGATCAACTGAATGAAACTATAGAAAATCCCTGGCAACCAAAAGTGGAAGAGACAGTCATTTATGACAATATTACTGGCAATACAACTATTATCATTAGTACCATCAAGCCTGCTTACCCCAACACAGCTCTGCTCTCCATGTGCCTCATGTTTGGCTGTTTCTTCATTGCATTTTTCCTACGTCAGTTCAAGAATGGGACATTTCTACCTGGAAAGGTAAGTTTGGGGTGACTGTGTATTTCAAAGGCAGTCTTTTTCTTTATAACAGAAACAGATCAGATTTATTCTTTGTATGTGGTCGACAGGTGAGACGTTTGCTTGGTGACTTTGGTGTCACTATTGCCATTTTCCTCATGATTGTTGTGGACTACAACATTAATGATACCTACACTAAGGTTGGACCTCATTTTTTAGCTTCCAGGTAATTGTCTGAACATACACCGCACATAATAGTAGTAACTAGTAGTGTTTTTGGAACAGAAACTAGTGGTTCCCAAAGGGCTGGCAGTGTCCAACCCAGCCAAAAGAGGCTGGCTGATCAACCCATTTGGAGAACACCAGACTTTCCCTGTGTGGCTCATGTTTGCTTGCTGTGTCCCAGCCTTGCTCGTCTTCATTCTCATCTTTCTGGAGTCTCAGATCACAACGTGAGTTTTTACATTTCCTCTGCAAAATCCCACTCTAAATATAACATCAGCAATAGATTTGATTCAAATGCTGCTTCTGTCAACAGTCTGATTGTGAGTAAACCTGAGAGGAAGATGGTTAAGGGCTCTGGTTTCCACTTTGACTTGCTACTTTTAGTCTGCATGGGTGGGATCAGTGCGATATTTGGTGTTCCATGGCTCAGTGCTGCCACGGTGCGAACTGTCACCCATGCTAACGCCCTCACCGTCATGAGCAAAGGGCCAAAGCCTGTGATCGAGAAAGTGATGGAGCAGAGGGTCAGTGGTATTCTGGTGGCTTTGCTGATTGGTACGTGCTTTCTAATGCTCCAAACTCTGCACCTTTTTCTACCAGTTCATCACATCAGATTATTTTCTATTGTCTCTCTATCTATTTTCTGTTTGTTTTTATTCAGGTTTGTCAATTCTGATGGAGCCCATCCTCAAGTTAATCCCCATATCAGCCTTGTTTGGGATCTTCCTCTACATGGGAGTCACGTCCCTAAATGGTATCCAGCTGTGGGACCGTATGCTTCTTCTGTTCATCCCTAAGAAATATCACCCTGATGAACCCTACGCCACCAGAGTAAGAGTCCACTTGTGACATAATCATATAAAAGTGCTTATGAATTAGAGACCAAGTCGAATCTGGCATCTCCAGAATTCCCTAAAATAGATAACCAATCACAAACCCCTGCCACAATAAAAACTGGCTTAATGACAGAGGAACGACATTTAGCGACCTTTGCCACGTAGCTGTCTTTTGATTTGGTGGTTGCTTCAATTTTGAGCAACTTGCTCCATGGAAAGGCAAAAGTCACTAAAGGTCAACACAAAAGGCACACTCTTCTGGTTTGTCCATCCAGGCTTCTGTAGAACAATGTGACACAAGATAGCAAGATCCTTGCCTACAGTACCCCTAAAGCAGTTAGGGGTACTGTAGACAATAAATTCTGAATTAATGAATAAATAAACACATTGCGCTTTAAGAACTTCTATCAATCTATCTTTTTTTCAAATTTCAAAGTAAAAGTCCTTGTTTTATTATGGAATGATGTTTCCTTCACAGTAAAACATATTTATAAAATAGATCTATAAATGAAAAAAACAGACAGATAATACATAATTAATGTTCAATGTGTGTATTTTGGACACAGGTGAGCACAGGACGAATGCACTTGTTCACGCTAATCCAGACTGTGTGCCTAATAATTCTCTGGATTGTGAAATCCAGTCCGGCATCCCTGGCACTTCCCTTCATCCTGATCCTCACCATCCCTCTACGCATGCTAATGACTGGGCGTCTCTTCTCCGAAATGGAAATGAAATGTGTAAGTGTGTACTAAGAATTCATGTGCACTAAGAAGGCAGAGTAATGGATGTTTTTCTAGGGGTTAGCCTCTAAATAGATACTAAAATGACACTGTCTGTATATGCTCTAAATGTAAAAAAAATTTTCACTGTTACATACTTTTTATTACAAGATCATATATATATATATATATATATATATATATATATATATATATATATATACGTTTTTGAGACCATTTGTATGCATGTGTTTTTGAGGAGCTTTTATTTAGAAATCTACAGAGCTACAGCAAACAGGACGTAGATAGAAGAATACTAGTAACATGATGGTATCTGCAATAATGGAGGACTGGAGGGCAGATTCCAGACCACATTTCTGTGTTTTAAAGGTTTAAGTTTCACGATCGCATGCCTCGGACCCTATTTTAAAAAGTTTATTCCACCTTAATTTGTTTAAATTTTCTAGCCTCACTCCATTTCAGTGTCATACTGACTTGCTTGCTAAAAATAAGTCATTAAGGAGCAAATAATATAATAATCTGGCTCTTAAAAATGAGCTTGGCTGGCTGTATATTTATGTTAATAGTGAACATAAAAAGAACAGTACACTCTAATTGTGGTTACAAAAATAATATATGTTGAATATGTGTGTGTGTGTTCATGTGTGTCCTAATGTTCTTTGTCATGTCTGTTTCAGTTGGACGCTGATGATGCTAAAGTGACGTTTGAGGAGGAGCCGGGACAGGACGTATACTGTGAATCTCAAATGCCCTTGTAGATGTTTTCCATGATGCCCCCCAGAAATCTAAAATTCTGAGAAACATATATACACATTCATAGATACAAAATATCATTAATTTACTTCCTATGAGGGGAAAAAAAGCTTTGCTTGGTTTTTAATTACAAAAAAAAAATCCATACATTCCTGAAGAGCTTTCAGCTTCCACTCAGGTAAAATATTTGCTATGTATTGTTGATTCTTAAACCCCGTGCCTGACAATGAACAATACATTTCACAGCTTAAAGTATGGCTGACATTCATAAAATAACTGAATAAGTGGTGACTAAACCACTTATTAAGAACAAAAAGTGCCAAGTATAAATAAGCTTGTACAAAAAGTGTTATTTTTGTTATGCCCTTGATACAAATAAAATCCAACTTCTGAATTGAATAATACATGAATTATTGGATAATGTACCAATTTCAGCAGCAGATATATAACTGTTACACTGGAGATGAATCACAGCTGTACCACAAGGACAGAAAAATGTTTGTTTTTTTTCTGTGCGATTCACATTTATATTGTGTGTATTGTTGCCATTTTCTTGTTAAATCTCTATAAATAATAAATAAAACTACCTCCCTAAAGACTCATCACATTAGTTTGATCGGAGCCAGAACGACTTAGGCTGAAGTCTGTGTGCACCTTTAATGAAGTGTTTCAGTCATCGATCTGTTACCAAAAACCCTCATGTCAGTAAGATATGGCAGCAGCTAGTGTTTTGTGCTGGAAAACAATCAGTCCACCAGCAGTTGGAGAAACACATGAGGATATACTGTAGGATCACTCTACATCCCCTGTGCACTGTATAAAAGTAAAAGAGGTCTGTATCACACCTCTTTTACTTTTATTATGACCCCAAGGTCGTGCGTGCCTTCTCTTTTCTTGTAAGTTTTTTTTTTTGCATGTGATTATGTGATGGGTTGCAGGTGTGCATGCTTGATTGAATGATGTGTGTCTAGGTGGATCCTTGCAGCTGATTGGTCCTGTACAAGAGGTTCCACGATAGGCCTCACCATCCCAGCTGCAGTGGACTCCTTTTGAACAATTCACAACTGCAGGATTGTGGCGTGTGCTTTGTTTTAATATGCCTTTGAGATTGTTTATTAGATACTGAGAAGAGGGAGTCTCCTCACTTTTGTTGTGATCGGGTTTTCCCCTAGGCTTGATTGTAATCCCTGCATGGAAGCTCACCTGCTGCCTTGAAGTTACATTTTTAACTCACAGCTAACAGTTGTTTTTGCTTTGAGTAAGACATTAAGAACAGTGATCTAATTATCTCAGCATTCTTGAATTGAATGAAATTTTAATTGCTTCATTGTTACTAAGATAAAACAAAAAAAAACAAAAAACTTTCAATGCTTTAGTACCTAAGAAATACCATTTTTGCATTACTATAAAATGTTTGTCCCTGGCAAGGCTCTGACAACAAGTGAACCTCTTCCTTTTTTGACTTCTTGCTGTTTTGCTTTCCTTTTTTTTCCCTTTATTTACAACAACTTCAAGACATCCAGTGGCAGTCATCCTTTTTTACTTGTATGGGTAGTATATTTGGAAATTAAAATCCGCAAGCATGTCCAATATTTCACTCTTCACACCCTTAGAGATGACCATCACAGTACCATCTTTGGCTTAGATTTCATTTGCTACCCTCAGCTGAAATTCACTTGCTTGGGAGAAAACAAGAATAGCAAGGAGATCAGGCCTTCAGCATCTGTACCTGCTAGTAGGTCTTCAGTCAGATTGTAGAGCTCATTGACAATTTCTGGATCTTCAAACTGTGATGAAAGTGTTGCACAGTACTAGTAGTATGGGTTTATAGGACTGATGCCAATTTTTAGAAATCAGGGCAGCTGATGGCCTGATAATTAATGCAGATTTTTTTTTGTTTTACTCATTGCTGGGCAACTTGCTTTTTCCTCCCTCTGATAAAATAAACAGGATCCACATGTAGTTGGTGGAAAAAGGGAGAGGAGGTAGTTCTGATCAGCTCAAGTGGCTGATTAATGCACATTGCATCTCAGATGATGCAGATTAACTCTCGTGAGTGGCATTATATACTGTATATTGGTATTTATTCAGATTATGTATATTCGACACAGAGGTAAATATTTTATTGTATGTCTCTTTTCTTTTTTTAGTTAATATGTTAGTATGTATCTTAGTATGAACTGCGAATCTCTGTTATTTTAGACAATTTACTTAATTAAAGACTCAAAGGTGATTCATCTACAGCATTGCCTGCAGGACGAGGGAGTGCTGTATGTGGAAAATTAAGCTGAGATAGCAATTTTGCATCAATGATGGCCCACTGAATGTTGTTCAGGCATACAGAGAATATCAGGACAGTAATGTGGAATTAATTCCGGATGGACTGAAGGATGTCTGCAGTCACCAGAAGGCACATGTTTTGAGTTGCACACTTTCTATTGGACAGATGAAACATAATTTTGAAAATATAGAATTTCCTTACATATTTAGTTTTTCATTTTCCTCAAATATGTGTTAACAGTAACTGTAGCCTGTTTGAGTTTACTGATGTGAAAATCATGTGTGTCTGTGACTCATTTCCACCTCAATCTCTCCATAAAAGTGGAGCAGTGTGATTTATTAAATGCCATTTGACAAGATTCAAAATCAGTGATGATTTCGATATCACACACATGGTTTATAAGCTCTAAACTCATAAACTTTTACTTCTAGTTTATCAAAATGAAATCCGTGTTTGTTGCTCTTCGCACTCCGAGTCAGTAGGTTGCGCTTTGCATTTCTCTCTCATTTTCTACCGCTTTATCCACATTACGCAGAAGAAGAAAAGGCGTGAGCTCATTGGTTGCGTTCTGTCCGTTTTGTGTCACGTGGTTCCTCATGCTCGTGTCTGATTGGTTGCTTTCATACCAGAGAAGTTAGCCCTTAAATGTATGTGTGGTTTCAAAAGTACGAGAAGGTTCTCTGCTTTTTATGTCTTGATTCTGTAAACAAATATAATAATAACAACAGCTACAGTGCGTAAATGCGTCCCTTTTATTCGCCAGGTCATTGCCTGTGACCGAACTTAGCTAAATAACACGTTAGCTTAGTTTCGGATTGCAGTCGCGTGGACTGAATAACTCACCACAAAGATGTCTACACGTTTAAGAATGACCGACATTCATCCCGAAGAGCCTGGTTGGTATTGTACAAATTTTATTCACTGTCGTACTAGTTTAAGAAGTTGACGTGGCTCTTTTGTCATCTCAGAGTGGACCAGCGAAAATCTTCAGAAGCTTTTCTCTGCCATGAAAAGCAACATCCCCTCGCGTTTCATAGAGTATCCATACACCAAAGGACTGAAGAAGGTGGACTGGGAAAAGGTGGCTTTCCGTCCTTTCTCTCCTGAAGCCTGTCGGCTGAAGTGGAGACAGATTTTACAGAAGGTGACTCTCACTTTATCTCAACTCCAGGTTCCACACTTTCAATCAGGTCATTGCCAAGTGGCTTTAAAGTGTTGAATTGTATTGTTATGTCTGAAAAGGGTTTAAAAAGTATATGAAGTTTGTATGAAATTCCTCCTGATCAAGAAACTCAGTCCTCATTGCTTCCCGGGTAGAGATAAATGCTGCCCTCTGGCTTGTGTGTGTGTTCACTACTGGTGTGCAAAGGTCAAGTGCACTGTCACTAATTGCAGTGTGTGCAAAAATTCTAATTCATTCTAATGTTTTCAAGCACTATACTGCTGCCTATAGTAGTCTAAACCAGTGTTAGGGCTTGGTGATATTGGGAAAAATGTTAGATGGATAGTACATTTGTTTTGTGAAATGTCTTATTTCTGTGCTTACTGTAAATTTGTCTCAAGCCTTCTTAAAATGTCTCACACTGTAATATTGTTTTGCATTTATGGGTCACTGCTGCCACATAATTATCCCCGTTCATAATAAGTTATTGGCGAGCATACATACACAGTGCATATACTGCAATTCTTCATGCTGTTAACTTCAATTAAGAATTTCATAATACTCCTTTAAGGCACTTTTGTAAATTTTGTTTAAGTGTAATATCCTCCTGCTTGTTGTTCTTTTTCAGATGCGCAGGAGTCGATCCCTCACTGAGCTCCTTGTTGAAGCGGAAAATAACCTTATAAGTAACCGAGAGGTAAGCTCGCTGCTTCATACACACACTTGCTTTAGAATGGGGACTGTCAACCCCTTTCACCCTGGAACCCACATTTACCCATGGTCATGAGTCGGGGACCACTTTTATAGAATCCAACCTTTTTAAAATTAATAATAAAATCAAAGGTAGCCATTGAAAACACATGTATGTCATCTTTTAACATAGAATAAACATAATTTACATGTTCAAAGTGCATATAGAGCACATTAAGAAACTTGAACTAGACAACTACATGTATAAATGTGAATGAAATACAATTAGACATTAAAACTGTGCAAAATACAGTATATAGGCCACAAAATTATATAAAGAGATATTTCACTTCTATGGATCTCTCTGCCTTCAGAGCTCAAAATGAGGGACATGACAACTGCATGTACAGTCAGGTCCATAAATATTGGGAAGTTGACACAGTTCTAATCTTTTTGGCTCTATACACCACCACAATGGATTTGAAATAAAATCTTTAACTGCAGACTTTCAGCTTTAATTTGAGGGTATTTACATCCAAATCAGGTGAACGGTGTAGGAATTACAACAGTTTGTACATGTGCCTGATGAGTCCAGATTTACCCTGTTCCAAAGTGATGGGAGCATCAGGGTAAGAAGAGAGGCAGATGAAGTGATGCAGCCATCATGTCTAGTGTCTACTGTACAAGCCTGTGGGGTCAGTGCAATGATCTGGGGTTGCTGCAGTTGGTCAGGTCTAGGTTCAGCAACATTATGTGTCCAAAGAATGAGGTATATAGGAATATACTGAATGACCAGGTTATTCATCAATGGGTTTTCTCTTCCATGATGGCACGGGCATATTCCAAGATGACAATGCCAGGATTCATCGGGCTCAAATTGTGAAAGTGGCTCAGGGAGTATGAGACATCGTTTTCACACATGGATTGTCCACCACAGAGTCCAGACCTTAACCCCATTGAGAATCTTTGGGATGTGCTGGAGAAGGCTTTGTGCAGTGGTCCAACTCTCTTGGTGAAAAATTAATGCAACACTGGACGGAAATAAGTCTTGTGACAACAGCAGTGTTTTATTTTTATTTTTCAAACCAAACTTATGTCAGTATGTCAATTCTAGCAACAAAGCTTCTTATCAGTTCATATTTTTTCAGAATAAAAGAATGAAATTGCTGTTTTTGTGAAGATAGGCAAGTCATTAAAGAACACTTTCAATTTCCAGATTTACTGATGTTGGCGGGCCAGTTTTGCACAGGGCTGCCAGTTGCTGACCACTGTACATGTCATTCTGTGACTTAACTGTCAATCATCTTTCCTGCAGGTCCTGAAGAGACCTGTTCCTCCAAGTGTCATGTTTTATCAGGATCACAGGGCCAAGTTTAAGGAGCAGCACCCACAGCTGACCCACAAAGAGACTGTGAGGGTCTTGGGTCAGAAATACAAACATCTCCCAGAAGAAGAGAAGGTAAAGTCAGTGATAAAAACTATTAAAACATTCACTGTACAATCAATCCAATTTATATACTAAGTTATATAGTATATAAATATACTAACTTATTTATATAATAAGTTTTTATACACAACATTTAATAGCCACTTTTAGGGATGTGCAGATACTCCAGTCTGATGCTGGTCAAAATTACTGGATTGTATATAAGACAAAAGTTCTATATATTGCATTCTTCACTATGAGCAACACAATTTTAGCTGAGTCATATTGTGGGCTGATTATTTCTTCTTTATGGAAGAAGAATATTTCTTACCCAGTTTATGAATTATTTTGCTTATATAGCTTAAAATTGCTAGCACAAATGTATTGTAAACAGTGATATAGTTAAAAGGTCTAAAATGACCAAATCAGACTAATGTTAGTGTCAGGATCAGACTCAAAAGTGGTATTGTGCCATCCCTAACCACTATTAAGAGTCGGAGAGAAATTCAATTAAAAGTCAGGCTAATAAATGGTATCCCTTCTGGCCTGAAATCATAGACCTAAGAAAGATCAAGACTATTTGGATCATTTTTCCCCATCCAGTGCTGATTTATGGCCTCGGTTTTACACAATGAAGAGCTGACTCTCCTCTTTGTATCACAGGCTCTGTATAGAGAAAAATACAAGCGTATCTGTCAAGAACACAGGGCGAGGAAACAGCAACTCAGGTACCAAACCACACAGAGTAAAGAAACAACTTATAATATTACTTGTGTTGAGCTATTTGGATTGTTTTTGTTGGATTTGTTTATTGCAAACAGCTGCTAGTTTGTACATTTTGCCAATAAGCCTAATTTTTAGTGGTGGTTGAATAATTTTGATTGCAACTGTAGATGTTTACACAGTCTTGCTCTCTGAAAACTTTTGTTGTATGTGCATCAAAACCCGTTTTTTCTCTGTCTTTCAGAGAAAAAACTGTGGAACCTCCAGATAATGACAGGAGGGAGAAGGGGTCTGAGTGTGTGCCAACTGAAACTGAACCTGTCTATGGTCCACCTCCCAAGCCTTGTTTGTACGACACACACACACATATCACAGCCTATGAAGTTAACTGATACAGTTGAGGATGAAATTATTAGCCCCCCCCCCCCCATGAAAAGTTCACTCTTTTTAAAGTATCTCCCACGTGCTGTTAAACAGAGCAAAGCATTTTTAACACAGCTAAGCTAAAACGACCAGAGTCAAAATTATTAGCTCCCCTGATGCTAATAGTCAATTGTGTCTCCTTTTTGCTGGATAACAGCCTGCAGTGGTTTGTTGTAGTTTTCAACAAGTCTCATTCTTCTTTGGCAAATCTCTCAAGCTCCTCCAGATTTGGTGGCCTTCTGGCATGGACCTTCATCTTCAGTTCACTCCAAAGATTTTCAGTGGGATTAAGTCAGGACTTTGTGCAGGCCAGTCAATAACATTCACTTTGGACTTCTGGAGGTATGTTTGGGGTGAAATTTTCATGGGTGGGGGGGCTGATATTTTTGTCCTCAACTGCATACAGTATAGTGAGTGTTACAAGAGTCAGATACAACAGTCTCACTGTGACTGAAAACATGGCTGCCAGAGAGGACACAATGAGATTTTAACCATTTATGCTCACCTAATATATACACCCTCAATTCTAAAATATCTTAAAAATTTTGTTGCTTTATTAAGGCATTTTGCAACTGTAAAATGCAGTTTGTGTTTTATTTTGTGCCACCAATTATGGAATGGAATTATTTTCAGAAAATGAGGTTTCTAATGGCAAGATAAAGAGCACAGTATTGCTCAGTATTCCTGACTGCTGTTGACTTGGCTTTGTTATATTTTTTCACTTATATTTGGTTGTGTATGTGTTTCTGCAGCTCTGCCTATATTCTATTCTGTAATGAGCAAAAGGGATCTATGGCTGGTGTCGGGAAATATGACTACGTGAATGTGTGGGCTCAGCGCTGGAGAGATTTGACTGATGGAGAGAGGAAGAAGTACCAAAAACGTTGCCAAAAGGTATGAAAACACAAACATAGCTCCCAAACTAACCTGCATATTAAAGGAAAAGTCCAGAGTTACAAACATATTTCTATTTTCAGATAATAATGAGTTCATATTTTGTGTTGGTATCACAATCACGTCAGTCGGATGATTTTTTTTTTTGAGAAATTTTGTGTTTTGCAATTTTGACGCAAAGAGCTACAATGGCAGTGCGCAGGGCATAGCTTTGCATTGAAACAAATCACTATTTTTAAAAACACTATAAGGCTCATAACAACATTTCACTTCTGTGGTAGTGAGCAGAGGGTTTCTGCAGACAAACTAAAAATGTCTGTAAGTTTGCAGATGTACAGACAGATTCTATAGAAGACTGTATACGAAGCCTGTTCATTTACCCATAGCTCTGCTAGAGCTATCTCCAAACAGACTATGCTGTTCTATGTAGCTCCCTTTCAATTTCAACTTCAATACTAGCCTGTATTGGAATATGAAAGTACTCTCCTGCGCTGGTGTCCACTGAGAGAGTGTTTGGAGCTGCGTTCTGTGATTGACTGTTACAGATTTGGGGACAGTTCAGGGTTTGTTTGTTTGTTTGTTTTAAGTCTGGTTCTGTGAGGTACTGATTAGTCACTCCTTTAACACAGTTGACCAGAAGGGAGAAGTTTCTACTATCAGATAGAAGCAAATCATGTATGTCTGGCAAGAGGAAGGTCCAGTGGAGGGGCCACCTGGTCTGGTGCCATTGCTGAAATCTGTTTTTCCTTGTGTCCACCACTGACAGTCATGTAATTACTGAGAGCATCCATGTCTCTGGCTGGTTCTCAGCGAAGGGGGTACTTGACGATCTTTCAGAAGCTCATACAGTCACACTTCATCCCTGAACTTTCTCTTTACCTGCTGCACAAGACTATGAATACATCAAATAATCATGGTGTCTTTCAGTGCAAGTAATCTGAATCTGACTGGAATGCCGTCTGTAATTTGTTACAGCTGAAGAAAGAGTATGAGATTAAACTGGATAAGTACCTTAAGGTGAGTAACGGTGAAGACTGCAGCCACAGCTTTCAGTTTAAGACTCCAAGATTGTGACTCTTGATTTTTATTTTCCTCAGACTGTGAATCAGAAGGAGCAGAAGGGCGTTCTAAATAAGAGTGGCAACAAAAGAAAATGCAAGCGCACGGTGAGAAGATTCAAACAATACTTATGTTTACATAAATACAAGTACATGAAAGTCACAAACGCAGACCAAGGGGTTAATGAGACAGATATTGGACAGTGAGGGGATGAGCAGACACAGCAGTGTTTGTTTACTACAGAAGCGGAAGTGAAGCTGCTGCTTCTGCTTCTACTTCTGGAGAATTGGACACTGCACATGTCAAAGTAGTTCTTTCTGACCGAATGCTTGATGCATGTGTACATAAACCATAGTCGGTCCATTTAATTAGTAAATGTTGGAATTGTGAATTCTTATTGGAAAGAATCTTTTTGGAACAAAGGAATTTTGCACATGTAAACATGGCTACAGACAGCAAACATGCCTGCGGCTGCATTTCTAAAACTCAGCATAGAACATGCCCAAACTTCAGAATGGTCTTACACAAGAAGAATCCTATATTCAAAAGAAAAAGTGTCACACCCATGTCTGCATTCTTCTCTTCATAAATCCACTCCTGCAGTGAATCTTGCACATGTGTACTCCCGGGTCATCCTACAATTATCCATACATCATCTATACTGAGTAGAGCTTTTTAATGACCTGTGGATCATCAATGATGGAACAAACACACACTCTGTTCTGAGTGGCATATGTGACATGCCACATCTGCAGTTAGTACCAAAGTAACATTTAAGGTTCTAAGTTCACTTTATTGTCGTTCAACGAAAACTGTCACTCATGGTGTTATTTTTTGTAATTGTTGTATTTTTTTGTCATTTTTTGTTGTAATTGACACAGTGCATGAGCCATTATGCCGTTGCCACTTATAGGTTTACATGCCCTCGCACCAAAGAATTATTTACATTAAATGGAATTGATCCAGCTGCTGTCACTTAAAAAAACATTTTTGACCTATATTTTCATTAAACCGAAGTAGGGCTTGTCAATGTGGGGAAAAAATATATTTTTCAGCATTTTTACTAGAGAAAAAAGAGTGAGGGTAACACTAATGGCAAGGGCGCAGAGCAACTAGCGGTGAAAGGTCTTGTTATAAGTCACAGGATCCTGTATGTAAGGATATGATATCTTTTGAGAATTTCTATTGCGCAGTATTTTGCAATAGCAAAATGGCCGGCAATGCAGACTGAAACAACACCGGGACAATGGTGTATACATGAATTCCAAAGCTGTTTAAACTGCCTGACTCTCTATTTACTACAATTTTGGTCGTAATGCATTTTCTAAGCAACAGGAATATTGTGTACTGGCATCAATTTGATATTTTTAGAGATAAACAATTGTAAATTTTGGAGAATTCATCACAGAAGCCTGGTCTAATCGAAATAAATCTAAGACCATATCTTGTCTCATGTCAAGTTTAATATATGTAAGGGATGAATACACTTCTCCCCTTCTGTGTTTGTCCTACATCTTGTTGACTGTGATTCATGAATTCATTAGCAGTTGACCACATCCGCATCACTTTCGGCCAGCCTTAACAATTTCACAACAGATTGACAGACAAGGGATTATTGGAAACTGATAAAAAAAATAAATGCATCAGTTAGTCAATCAATAAAATAATAAAAAAGTCCATATGTAGGTTTAAAATGACAACTGTACCATCTCATGAAGGCCATGGGTACTGTCACTTCAGACTCATCAGCCAGAATCTGCTGGAGTTGGCTGAAAACGGAGGTGGCCTTCTTCCTTGCTTGCCACTACCAGAGGGACATCAAGTCTTTTTGCATGACTCCAATGATGTTGGAACAGGTCGTTACATTACAACCCTGTGCTGTTTTTGTCCTTAAAAGAAAGCTGGCAAGTAAAAGAAAAAGTTAAGAGGCTTTCAATAAAATGACAGTAAACACTGGTTTAAATTGACTTGCAAACATTAAAAGAGTTTAGTTTCTTCAGCAGGTAAATACAGACTCGGTATTAAAATACAATTTTGGCATGCAGTCAAAAATGCTACCAAGGTATTTGTATGATTCTACAACCTGGACTATTTTTTTCATGGATAACCCTCACTTTGTGTTATCCATGGAGTGTGTAACTTAAAGGAAAATCATATTTGCTCATTCACTGTCTGATTGTCTTCTAGATATTTGCCGACGAGCCCAAGATGCCGGATCAGTGAGTTCCAGGATTCATAAAAACATTGTCTCTGAATGTTGCTTCTCTGCAGACAAACCTGACTGGCTTTCTCTTTGCTTTCAGATCTGCTAATGTGGTTTTCTGCAAAACTCACATGTCGCTTCTTAAGAATGAATTTCCAAATGCAAAGGATCGCCTCCTGGAGTGCAACAGAAGGTGGCAGCGCCTCCCCAAAATAGAGAAGCAAAGCTTCCAAGTCAAAGTACAGGAAAACTTAGCAAAATATGCCGTGGAGCTACAGAAGTGGTTTAAGGTATAGAGAAAGCTTCATTTTTGGATAGTTATGTGTGGTAAACCTAACGCTCCTGCACCAAAATCTATAAAGAAAATCTGCGCTTTTAGCTCGTGGGCACACAGGAGCTGCTGGTCTACTGCTGCCTTTATTTAGTAAGTTTGTGCCACTGAAGAAAATCAAAATAAAGGATTTGTGGCACTTCACAAAATAACACATTTGAGCTTACTGACGGCGGCAACAGTGGATCAACAGCTTCTGTTTGATGTGATGCTAAGTCACAGCTTTTCCCTATGGACTTTTGTGTGGAAGGATGAACACTAGCAAAGGTCAGTTTCCAGTCAGAAAAGTCTGTTAAACAGTGAACAATTTTTTAACATGTCTTAGTCACTGACTTTGTGTCGGTACCCCATATAACCACAGACAAGCTAGATCTCCTTTTGTTTTATTGTTTAGTTTTTTTTTGTTGTTTTTTTTAAATAAAGCAGGTTTTATTAACATTATACTGTGTCACCTGTTACATTGTTCAGACGCTGACGGCAGCAGAGCAGAAGAAATATCGAGATTCCAAGCCAGGGGTAAGTATTCATTTATATTTTCTACAACTGTTTTTCCCCTTAATTTGCAATAAACCCTCAATTCTCAAAATTCACAACCTACTTGTCTTTGCAGAAACATCGGTTCCTCGGATCTGGGATCGAGAAGACTGAAGGAATAGAAGCACTGGGCCCAAACGGACCATCAGTGGGTTAAATAACTGATGTAACACCTGAGCATGAAGCTACTCTTTTATAAGCACACGTTTATGATGTGACCTCTGTGGTCGTGTCAGCTGTTGTTTTGGAGGTCAAAGTCAATGAGATTATTCATGAGGTTTATCCAATGATGGGTTGACCTCATGATTTACTTGACTGGGCTGTTTTGTTGCATGTTGCCAAATTTAATCCTGTGACAAATTACTGATTATTTATAGAATTGGGGGGGGGAAATTGTATCTGCAACACTGTAAAAGGCAGTGGCAAGGCAACATTTGAGTATAAACAAATGTCCTTTACATTCAAACCATCAGCCAAAATTCAAAGTCTCTCAGCTCCATATAGTATGTGTGTCTCACTATAGCAGTGTTCAAATCTCATGTCACCTATTCCCCGTGCTGCACACAGGAAGTGCCTGACTATGTCAAGACAGTCAAAAGCAACAGCAACATTGTGTTGTAAAGTGAGATGACTGCAAACAGGTCGGAGTTTAACTGAAAACACAGTGAAAAGTGGATAAATGCTTGTCGTCCCCGCCCGCCTCTGCACTGCTGCCGTGTACACACAAACGCTCCCTCAGTCAGGTCTGATGATAATTTAGCTTGACAGAGCACTGTTTTCAGATGAAGGACTCTGCGAACAAATAATCTTTCAAGCAGAATAATAACATCAACGATCTCCAAAACTTAAGCACTGCAGCCTTAAAACATGTTTGCTTTTTGCACTTAATATAATTGAAATAATATTAAGTGCATGTAATTAGTGGATAATTGTGACATGAAATGTTTGTCGCATAAATGTACGTTTACTTTTTATCGCACAGGATTCTGAAGATGAAGACATTGAGGAGAGCAGCAGTGACGATGGTGATGATGACTATTATTATTATTTTGACTGTAATGAGGTGAGAAAACGTAACCATATACTTTTATTTTTCTATTCCTAACAACTAACTGATGGTATAAACACCAACTTGTGATCCACAGGAAGAAGAAGAAGACGACGAGGAGGAGGAGGATGATGACATCACATTTCAGATGTATTAGATGATGATGAGAGGCACAGCAGAAGTCACACGCACAGTCTCAATATCAAGTCCAGACTGGAATTATGGATTTAAGAACATTGATTTTAACCTAAAAACTAACAACTGTTGTGGCTGAAGCTGAAATATGTGCCTTCATCTTTAAAAAGAACCTGAAGTAATGTGTAAAAAAAAAGGGGGGGGGGGGGGGGGCAGGGGGTGGGGGGGGGGGGGGGGGGGGGAGTCGGAAGCAAATTACTGACTCAGACAGTTTATAGTCGCAAAACAAAAGAAATGCCTAATAAAATCTACAACTACTGAATTCTGTGATATCTTACGATGTTCAGAGCTTTATCTCACTGTTGGTTTCCAGTTGGAAAACGCTATCTCTCCGCTCTCTGCCTACACCAAACTCCATAGAGAAAATCAGCGATTTTACATCAGAGCACACAGGAGGTGTTAATCCACTGCTGGCTCCATAATTAAGTTTTATATATGTTGTATTGTGGCCAGTGTTTCAGATCCTTCCTGCAGATTTACCTCAGTGATAAAATCTGCCCAGAGGAGGCAGCAGTAGACCAGCAGCTCCTGTGTTCCTGCAAACTAAAACTGTTGATTGTCTCTATGGACTTTGGTGCAGGGGAGTGAGCAGGTTACTAACTGACATAAACTTTATGTCCCTTTGGGAAAAGGCTGTCTAAAAAGGAAGGCACAGAATTGTACTTTATCTAAAAATATAGACTAATATATATATTTATATATATACTGCATATACATGTCAAATCAATGTTTGAAGATTATTTTACCTGCCTACATGTCAATGTACATGTAAGTGTTGAGGAGGAAGACAAGCAGAAAGGGAAGGAGACAAGTGTTTTATTATAGCTGTGGCTTAGTTCAGGGTCCGGATCCTCGTGAGTGTGCAGCCAACGGTCCAGCCGGGGGAGGACATTTTGGCCGGTCCTCACTTTTTTTCACCCCTTAAAATGGCCAGGGTTAAGACCTGGTTTTAGTGTTAGGGTTAGAATTGGGTTTTGGTTAAGGTTAGGGTAAGGGTTAGGGTTAGGCATCTAGTTGTGATGGTTAAGGTTAGGGTAAGGGGCTGGAGAATGTATTATGTCGATGAGGGTCCTCACTCTGATAGAAGCGCAAACATGAGTGTGTGTTCTTTCCTTTTCTTCCTCTCCTAATAAATTCCGGCAGGCTGCACACCGAGTGCTTAAATACTGCCAACTACAGTTGAAAGTCCTGAATCACAGTTCTGCTCCTTGAAGTCTGACTGTTGATTTAAGCCCTAATCAGCCCCAACATCCTAAAAATCAGATAACTGTAAACATATTTCATATAAAATAAATATATCTAAAATAAAATTTTATTTTTGAACATAATTATAGAATTAAATGTATTATTGTTTAGTGTTTTTTGTTGTACCACTTAATCAGTTTTGTGATTATTTATTAGTTTTGATGGACCCTCCAGTTAATATTAGTTTTTTGGAAAGTTTCCATGTAATACTGGAGTAAATGTAGATGACACAGGTGTGTGATGTATCTCATGCTGAGAGGCAAACATGGACATAGACAAGTGTGGTCAACTTGATCTGTTTTCTCCAAATTACAAACATTCAGAGCAATAAAAACATTTTGTGAAGCATCTATGTTTTTACAGTTTAGAGAATTTATGTCCGTTACTATAAAGCAGTGGCTCACAAACCCTTTCTTGAGGGACCCATTTTATGGACCCATTTTATAGATTTACAAAAACTCAGGAAAGACCTTTTTCATTGGAAATAATCTGTGTATATTATGAAGAATCTGATGATTTTTTTTTCTTTTATATTTTAGGAGCAGCAGCCTGACTTCTAAAGAAAATGTGTGTTTACAGTTAGGATGTAATAATTTTCCTTTGGTAGAAATTGAAGATTAAGTGACTGTTGTTTTTTTTAATTAACATTTTATATTTTTATCCGAGGCTCTACAGAAGCCTTTTGATTTTTGAAATGTTCTTAAAATGGATCCATTATAATGTTTAAATAAAGTTTTGTATTAGGCGACCATTTTGGACCACCATGTTTTTACTGTAGCTCACTATGGACAAACTAAACGTCTTGAGTTTTCTGCGAAGTCTACGTGGTTTCTCCTGGAAGTTAGCATGTTAATCTAATAGCGGTCAAATTGCGGTAAACCAAATAAATTGTTTTATTTTTGCTTTTCAAAACAAACAAAAAAAGACAAATGGGCCAAATTGGCTGCATTGGTTATTGTCTGTCCAGAACGACAATAGTTTTCTGCTTGTTTCCTGACATATTTAAATCTAAATACATGACACGCACAGCAAAGAAACAGGCAGATATTAAGTTCATACTTTTTACACTTTAATAAGCCGCTAATTGAAGTGATTACCTGACCGTGCTCTTTGACGTCCATCTCGTCTGAAACCTGGACAGCTGTATTAAAGGAGTACACAGAGCAATATACCTTCACATCTTCCATACATAGGTGAATAATTTATGTGCAGTGAGGTTATCATGTTTGAGTGTGTAAACTTTATTCAGTTTTACACACTGAATATTTAATTTTGGACTTCTCTGGCCAGCTAATTCATGTGTTTTGCTCTGCTAGCTTCACTCGGAATGAATACTGCACGTCACCATCGTTCTTGTAAAAAAAAAAAAAAAAGGTTTAAAAGAGATAGTAGGTAAAGTTTTAATGTAAGGGCTTAACTTTTGATCGTTCATCACTTTATAGGACTAATGCTGAGTCGTCTATATTTTACATGCAAAACATTTACACATTAAAATCAAACGGGACTCCACTGATCCACTCTAGTGGCGGTGTCCGAAAAGGCTGGAATTACTTAATTCACCATTTTTTAAATAAACTGTCAGTTTTATGTTTCCTTTTTGTAAAAATCTGTTGTTTAGTTAGTGTCCAGTAGCTACAACGTATTGCACCTCAGATAATTATTTATTAGAGTAAAACCTTAATCACCCTTTTTTTGTTGCTATAGTGTCTTTGTTTAAAACTTGAACAGTATGGTGAAGCTCAGTGATGGCCAAACGAGGCTTCTTGAAGCTTTGAACCTTTTTGGACCTTTGTACTGAAAAGTGGTTCACTACTCGAAGCCTCATTCATTGAGCACGTGGCTGACATCTGCTGGCCCGATGGTTGTACTGCAGCCGGATGCACTTTGTGTGTGCGCGTTTTTGTCTTTTTTTTTGTATTGTGAAAATGACATAAATAAGGTCTAACTTCATTTCACATGTGGGGGTTGCTATTCTTCCTTACCTTTAGCAAGTATCTTAAATCAACTGTTGTCTACCTAAGTATTTTCCCCCAGTAGTTCATAACAATTTTGAAATGGATTTATAATTATTGATCTAAAATTACACACTGGACAGAACAAATATTTGCAGGGTTCAATGGGGCTGTGGATGTCATTAATGCAATTTCAATATAATATATGGCATTATGATATAATAGTATAATATGATACACCAAAATATTAAATAAGATATATGTTTTTTATTGTGCTTGGTGTATACTGGGTGTGCTTGTGTGATTGTATCCATCCATTTTAAATACATTTGAATCGCGCCAACGTTTCAAAGCTCCGCCTGTTGAACCAAACTGGTCAGCTGATTCAGGCTGGACGTCATCAGTCACGTGGTTTATCCCGATTTGAAGCAAGCTCCGGCACAGTGTTTCAGAAACACGCCCTATCGAGTTTGAAGCGTGAAACATCACTAGTGTAGCTGTATTATATAAAGGAATTTTTAACGAATAATACTTTTTTTTATTATGCTGAAACAAATTTCAAGTTTGGTATGTTTATTTAGTGCTTTCATGATACATTTCTCTAGTATTAGTTTGGTTTTTGACCTGGAAATGTGATATTTCCGGAGTCAAATGTGCTGTTAGGGATTTGTGTTTAGAGTTAAGACGTGTGTTGGAGCAATCATGTGAAACAGTTGAGGACATGGTGCAACTGCAAGTGACTTGCACACCCACTTGCTTGATGCAACATTGTGGGTTACAGCTAATGTTGCAAAAGTTCCATGTCTTTGAATGCTTTTCCCTCCTTGTAGCCATGACATGTTCCAATTTTAAAATGCTCCAAATGAGACATTAGAAATATTTCATCATGTGTTATGACTCAAAGTAATAATTAACAGAGAGACAAAGACATTATCAGTCATATGTTTATGTGGACAGAACACAGAACCTGAGATATAAACATCATGCCCCCTCGCCCCAGCATCCACACACACATTAGACAGGAACATCTTTGGAAACATTGTTTAAATGCAGTGTTTCACTCAGTAACTAGAACTAGTACAAATTAGTCAGTCGGACTAGTTAACATCCCATCCTCTCTTTCACACACACACACGTAGACAAAACAATAAACCAGATCAGAAACAATAAACCCAGGACTGATGTTTGTTCCTCCACATAAAAGCAATTTCCTGGAAGTGCATTTAAAAAAAAAAAACCACCTGATACCTTACATCATCTCACGTAACACCTGCCTCGGTTCAAACGACAGAATGAAACTAAAAGGAACTGTTTATAGCTTATGTTGCAGGTCATTGAGAGAGAGACAAAAACAAACAAACAAACAAAAAAGCTGTAGAAAATACACTCTACTACTTTTTCAATTTACAATGCAGTACAAAAAAAGTGAATATAAAACTAGGAAATGCGACTCTCAAAAAATAAGGTTGCAGTTCGATTTGTGCAAACGTGTCTACCCAGAAATAAACCTCTATATCTGAACATCAACCTGTCAGCTTGGTAGAAGGAAAAGGACCAGTAATCTACGCCACTAAAACTGGTTAAGTAGTCAACTCAACTATAAAAAAATATCACACCTAGTACATCAAGGAATAACAGCCGATAATACTTGTACAAGTTACCTTTTTTTTTTTTGCAAGTAAAGATACAAAAGCAAAAAAAAAAAAAAATGGTCAGGAGAGTTCAGGTTCTGTAAAGTGAAGTGTGGTTGTTTGAGGTGATGACAGTTTTCGCCACCTTTAACCACTTTAGTTGAAATGATTTTGATTTGGCAAAAGTTAAAAGAATCATACAGTCACCTGATTGTATGAATTCTTGGTTTTCATGACCCCCCCCCCCCCCCCCCCCCCACCACCCCCCAAGAATGAACCTTGAATGTTTGTATGAGGAGCAGATCTCCAAAGCTCTCCATTTTGGACCGCCATGTTTTTACAGTAGCCCACAAGGGGCAAACCAAACCATGGTTTGAGATTTGATGCCAAATGAGGAGTACATCGCACACTGTACCGTTAAGTCTCCGATATCATAAAAACGTGCTTGCTGCTGTATCTTGTTGTTAGGGGGCGCTCATGAGCAGCATCTACAAATACGTGAAAAACGCATACTGATTCAGGAGCTTTGGATGATGATTGATGGAGGTTCTCAGCTTATTTCTGCATCAACTAACACCAGTGTCCACAGAGAAAACCTGCTTTTTTAAAAATGCTGCTGGTCTACTGCTGCCCCATGTGGTCAGTTTGTGTCATTTAGGTAAATCTGAAAGAAGGAATTTCAAACATGGGCATCACGAACCAACACGTTAGAACTTACTGACGGAGGCAGCGGTGGATCGACAACTCCTGTTTGCCAGGATGTAATAATCACTGATTTTTCTCTGTGGACTTTGGTGCAAATGAGTGAGCAGCTTATAAAGCAACACAAGCTTCAGTTTCCAGTTGCATAAATCGGTCTGAACTCTAGATAAAGATAAAGCAGCAAACATCAGCACAGTTAGAGTCAACTGTGTGTCAGTACCTCATACAACCACACTTACAAAAAAAACCCTGAACTATCACTTTTATAAAGCAGGAATACATAAGCTGAAGCCTTTAGGTAAAGATACTACCCAAGTCCAACATCTGGAATATTCCCTTAAGTCCATAATAATCTACATGTCATTTCATTGTGTCATACTTTTTTTTTTTTTTTTTTTTTTTTTAAATCAGGTAAATAAAAAATACACTTAACTGATTTGTCATGCTTTGTTCACCAGCACCAGCTGAATAGTCAAACATCTGTTTATGGAGAAATGCTGATTATTGTCACTAAATTCATAAAAACAAACATTTTTTCTAACTTGACTTGTCTTCTGATTATTTTTTTCTCCTTTCAAGTTAAAAAAAAAAAAAAGTATTAATCACAAGTCTATGTCATGGCTTCTTTGTACAGAAGAGAGTAATGCGTGTGCAGTGAGTCACATCTCCAGCTGATTCACACACAATGAAATCTTTGGATCGTTTGATTTTTAGTGACGTATAAAGCTTTGGATCATGTTGGAGTATGATATTAAGTCAATATTATTCATTTTTAACAGAAGGTTGGTTTCCCATCTGTTTACAAAAATAATGGGACATTCGTCAACCACAAAAAAAAAGAAGAAAAAAAAAAGAGTGGGGACAAATGTGTCATTGTTTCTCTGGGTTTGTGAAATATTGGCATTATACAAACATTGATCACAGAGACTTTTCTCCCGCAGCAGCAGCAGCAGCAGCAGCAGCAGCAGGATCTGAGGCGGTGGCGGCAGCAGCGGTGTGGTTGTCAGAGGAGCATGAGCTGGTCACCTGACTCGAGCAGCTGCCCACTGGGGACACGGTGAGGCTGCGGAACAACAGGTCCATGGAGGGAAGCAGAGGCTTCAGGAGGCTGACGGGACAGAAGGCTGAGCCTCCATGAGGAGTGAAGTTCACCTTGTTGGGGTCTGGACAGGAGGAGATGAGGGTCAGCTCTGGTTTGCGTGGAGAGCTACAGAAGGAGAGGAGAGTCCATCAGCGAGTGTCATTGTCCTAAGAAAACTTTAAAAAAAAAAAAAAGGTTTAAAAGGTTCAGTTGAATGCCATGCTGAACCTTTTAAACCCTTTTTTTTTTTTAAATACACATGGAACTAGCAGCCATTTTAGAGTGCTGCACACTACATCAGGGAAACATGGCCTCTTGTTCCTCTGAGATCTGTTTGACTGCCAGATACACACAGATTTTCATCAGCACCAGTGGAGGTTCATCAATAGGGGGCGCCAATTTTATACAGTTGGCGAGTTAAGTGTGTGCGTATTATGTAATTGTTAGCAATTAGGCTTAGAGTGTTTCTCTATATATTAAAAGTTGACAATGAAAATTTGGACCTATATGCTCGCATAAGACAGCACAGTGGTGCCACCTAAGGACCAGGTTGGTGTGCTGCAAATTAAGAAACTGAAACACTTACTAGGCAGCCACCGGGCTAAAATCTAAAAAATAAAACTATTTCTACAGCTTCACACATGTAATGTGTGCCAAAAATAAGGCTAAGTGTTAAGAAATGAAAGAAAGCCACCAAATCCTAGTGTCTCGTCATTTTTTATGAGCATTTTTATGAGCATTTTTATGAGCATTTAATCACATTTTGTATTTTTTTTTTAGAGGGTTTTGTCTTAGTTTGATCTCTTTGTTTAATATTTGTATGTTAGCTTTTTTAGGACATAGGGTTAAATCTGTTTTAAACATGACAACAGTTGCATTGTACATCTTAGGGCTGCAACAACGAATCAATGACTAAATGGATCGTCAACTATTTTTAAAAAGGGTTAGGGTTAGGTTAGAGTAAGGGTTAACCCTAACCCTGTGTCTATTATTAAACTAAGTTTGGATTTTTCAGTGTCTTAAATGTGAACTTTTTTGGTTTTTGGCTCTACATAACAAAGAAATTATTAAAACAGAACCATTTTGGTTTCTGGACAAAACAAGACATTTGAGAATATCAACATTTTGAGGTTTTGAAACACTGATCAACATTTTTCAAAATTTGTTTTTTATTTTATTTATAGATTAATCACGAAAATAACCTATGATGACAATAATCATACAGCTTTTTTCAACCTGTCAAAACTTCGACTAATCACGAATCTGTTCTGAGATATTTTCTTTAAATTCAAAGTAACTTTCACACACCACCAGAGGGCCCTCACATACAGGCTCATTTCAACTGCAGTCATTTAACAGGCTGACTCCGTTTAATATAATCTAGTGGTATATAGTATTTTATCACTGTCTTAATAGAGTTTAGATACAAGACAATAAATCAATAGAAACCAAGCGTTACCTGTTCTCCTCCCAGACTCGGACTTTCTCGCAGCCTTCAGGAGGTTCTCTCTGGAAGCAGTAGCTTTTGTTTGGCCCTGGGGACGAGGAGCTGAGCGGAGACAGGGAGACATCAGCCTCACTCTGAGAGGAGAGTGGGGACAGGAGGCACATCTCCCTGCTGCCTATTACACCTGAAAACAAGAGACATATGTTTACTATGTGCTCATATTTAATTATATTATATAAGGACAGTTGGTCATCTCCAGAGACTGTCTCTCTCTCTCTCTCTCTCTCTCTCTCTCTCATGTGCCAAGAAACAACTGACACTATTCCACCTTGAATGACAAGCTGACCTTGGGGCAGATCCACAAGAGCTTCCTCTGAGTTGGATGATGGGGAGGTGGCGATGTAGCTGGGGGAGGAGCAGGGCGAGGGGGAGAATGAGGACAAGGGAGTGGTGTCGGTGGGGTCGCTCTGGGAACCACTGCTGCAGCTCTGCAGAGGAACTGGAGCCCGGTGACCATCGGGAACCTCGAGCAGCTGATGAGCAGGAAACAGTTCATAATTAACACAAGGTGTCAGTTAAAGCGTATTTCCATGAGGATGTCGTGTGGTGGAGCAGTGGCACATCGTACCTTGATGTGCTGAGGATATGGCGGCTGGCAGACAAACATGCCCTCCAGCTCCTGGTTTAGACCCTCCACGCTGCAGCGCAGTCGAGGGACCAGTGTGGACAGGGGAGACAGAGGGATGGGAATGGACTGACACTGGGGACACACAAGGCAAAGGGAGTTCAGGCTCATCACATCAGACACTTGTGTTTTTCACACATGAATCATCAGCTTGTCTCATTTCCTCTTTTTCTAGTAGAAGCACTGTGTGCTATATTATTTGAGGAGCGTTCAATCACATCCTGAAACCGTCCTGTGCGGCACATAGCGCACATGTGTCAGTTTTTTAAAAAGGGATAGTTTTTTTGTGTTTGTTTTTGTTTTGTTTAAATATGACTGTATGAGTTTGTGCATGCACTCTGTCCTGAGAAACTGCTTAAGGCTCACTGACACTGAAAACACGGCTGCCAGTGGGGACACAAGGGAAAAAAAATTATTTTAGCCTACCATTTTAGTATGGTAGGAACATCTTTGCTACTTTATTTTACCCTTTATTTTAAGTGAAGTTTGTGTTTTGCTATATACCACTTTCTCCTCGCACCAAAGCTCTTTTGGCATCACACCCACTGCTGCCTCCAGAGAGTGTTTTGCTTAATTTTTGAGTTTTTGATACTCCACGGCTGATGAAAAGCTTCAAAGCTAACTTTTAGCTTAATTTGAGAAGGTGATTAATAACCCAGAAAGGAAAAGAGAAAACAACTGTGCCAGCTTAGATATAGAAAATGTGACATTATGTCAATTACACATTGAAGAATGAGCAATTTACAATCATTTCTGTCAGAAAAAGGTGAATATATACATGTATGTGTGTATATGTACATATTCAGAAATCAGAAAGCCTTGATTGTCATTAAAAAGGAATACAAGGAAATTTGTGACCCTCAAATGATGTATCTAAAACATAAAAACACAAGACCAGGACATTCAGTGAATTCTTAGATGATCCTTTGCCAGGTGACAAAACAACTTGTTCTTTCTTGTGTCCCTGTTCGCAGCAATGTTCTCAGGAAGACTAAGCATCTGTGCCTCAATCTGGTTCTCAAAAAACACCGGACAAAAACACTGAGTTTTTCCTCACTTGATGTGAGGGTCTAAGGATAGTGTCACTTGCTGTACAGACTGAAAAGACCTTCCACGCAAATTGTGTTTGTGATGTTGGGCTGTATGAATAAAATTGACTTCACTTGACTTGCAGTCAAGTGCTGACCATGTGTCAATACCTCATCCAGCCATACTTGGGAAAAAAAATGAAATTTAAAGTTACATGTGCAGGGCATGTTACTGAAATATACGAAATTTCACAACAAAGGTCTTAAGTGGCAGACATGCATGTCCTTATTCAAATCTCATCGTCAGGTGGTGATGTGTTTTGTAACATCTGTTGTCAGTTTGTGTCACCACCGCAGTCCACTTCAGAGTGGTAACACACCAGCTGTGAAGTGTAAAAAAAAAAAAAGGAGAAGCAGATATTGTGCTGTGAACAGCAGAACCAGTGTGATGTTGTGATCATCCTGTTGCTTCAGCTTTTTATTTCCACTGACTTCCTGTGATGAGCTGCACTATTTGCTTATACACATCTGATGAATGAAAACTGTGACTGACGCCTTTTCCTTTTAACTGTAACTGTATTTTTAAAGCATAGTTCTGATTACTTGATTAAAGAAGTCAACTTTTTGTTATAGGCATTATTTAAAAGAATGTCCACATCCTCAATGATACCAAGGCCCACCAAGACCTAAGATGGTGGCCTCCTGGTGCCACCCACACAACATGTAAGAGAGCAGGTGATCAAAAGCATTCTGGCAGATTACAATTTAACATGAGGTTCAGCAGAGCCACACACTTCAAGCCACCAACTTCCTTTGTCATCATTAAGGGATAGTTCAGGTTTTTCCAAGAGTGGCTGTATAAGACGCTGACACACAGTCAGTGCTGACTGTGAGCTCTCACTGCAAACATGGCTGCCAGAAGGTACACCATTCAAAACAGTTCTATGCCACTTTACTAAATACTCTTTAGTAGAAATCTAAATCCAAGCCAGCCTGGGATATCTTTAGAATACATTTGTGGCTTTATGCTGCAGTTAGATAGACATTTCTGACTGTCCCACACCAATGTCCAACAATTAACCAGCGTTTTTAGCTTATGGAGAGGCTTATGGACTAAGGAGATGCGTGTCTACTGCTGCCTTGTTTAGTAAATTGGTGTTACTTGTGTGAATCTAAATGAAGGGTTTCAAATACTGAATTCACAAATTAAAACATTTGAACTTACTGATAGATCCAATAATTCCGGTGTGCTGTGATATAAATTTTCTCTATGGACTATGATGCAGGCAGTATTATATAAATTGACCTAATCTTCAGTTTTTAGTGAGAAAAGGCTAACAGCGAGATAAAGCAGGGAACATCTTCTTAAGATATCATTGACCTTAAGTCAGCATAGATTTTACTGAGTAAAGTCAGAGCTTTCTTGTTTTCCTGCTCATTGCCATGTTTTCATTGACACAATCACTTTTCAGAGAAGCTGAACTATCTCCTTAATGCAATATTCTCAAATTTCTATATAGTTCTATATAGTTAGTTGACCAGAAACAAAGTGAATCAGTGAGATGGTTGCATTGGTTAGAGGCGTTTTCCTGTAAGTGAAAATGTATGCACAGATGCATGTGTGAGTGTGCTGTTGACGGTAAGTACCTGAGTAGTTCCTAAGTTACAGCTCCTGTGAGGGTGACCCCGCTGGCTCTCTTTGTCATGCCCCCCCGAGACTGTAGGCTTGTTACGCTGCTGCAGCTGTTGTTTGAGTTTAGCGATCTGCAATGAACACACAGTTATAATCAGTCAGTATGTTTGCACAAAACACAGTCCTTTAAACATGCTCTCCTCAGAGGCATGCTGTGGTCTGTATTGATATTCCAATTATATGGTGTTGGAATAACGTATGATAAGACAATTGTATCTCTTTTGTTTGTTTTTTACAAACTGGAATAAAGAGTCAAGTCTTTATTCCAGTTTGCCTGGGGTATTAGATTTTGCATATTGTCATATCATGATAAGGTATCTGCGATGACTTTTCCAGGTTTTGAAGGCTACAATGCACAAAATATTAATTAATAAGTTAGGTATAATAATATATCTTGATTATATAAAAATGTGGAACTAAAACTTAAAATGTGGAATTATATTAAAAGGTCACTCAGTAACACATTTAATTTTAAACCTGATTATTTGTTTTATAGCAGAATTTTACCATATTTATGGTCAATTTCATTTTTTCTAACACATGTAAATATCAATTTAACATACTGAATAACACAGGTATTATCTGAAATGAAAGGTAATCATAAACTGTAGATATTTTCGTTCACAGTGTACTGTCACTCTCCTTTGACAGGCACAAACATCTCAAAAGAAAACTTCAGTAGTCAGTGGAATAACTTGTGTGCAGCTTTATATCCACATATATCTCCTATATCATGATATAGCCTAAACAATCCAGATATTATTCATAAGCCATATTGCCCAGCCTGACAGAAATATGTGATTCATATCTTGATATACATTGATATTGAATATTAGGGGGAAAAAAATCTTATATCGTGATAAGTTCTTTGCATATCGCCCAGTTTAGCAAACCATAGGGTTAAAAAAAGCATATGTTTTCAACAACATAAGTAGACACTGACCTCTTGCAGATGCTCAGCACTGCCACATGATGCTGAGCGTTTGTGGTTGTTGCTGTTGCTGCTTTGGCTGTGGGAATTATCTGACCATGAAACTGGAGTCTGAGGGAAAAAGAAACCGTGACATGGTCAGCTACCATGAGATATAATACCCCCTGAGTACACTAGACGATTAATTTAGTAATCGATTAATAATCCAATAATCATTGCAGCACTAATTACATATATATATACACACACTGTATATATTATATATTTTAAGATGAGTTTTAATTCAATACTCACTGAGGTATTAACACTTTCCAACATGTTTGAGTTACATTTTCAGAAAACAGAAACACAAAAATCAAAAAATGTGCAGTGGCCCTCTGCAGACACAGAACATGTCAAGTATGAGCCATCCCTTGGTATACATGCATGGAATGCTCGACTTGTGTGGACCCTCATTTTAGTATGACTGGTGACATTTAGTATGACAGAAATTTGTAATATAGAGAGTATGAAGGGGACTGTGAATGAGAGAATTCATGTTATTGATTAAGCAAACACACAAAGATGTCACCAACACCAGATTTAAGTGAATACCCAGGTAAGAGGATAAAAGATGTTCAGCGCTGATCTGCATATCATTAAAGCTTTGCAAAATCTGAGACTGGAAATTTTTTTAAGTCACACTTTAAAACTAGATTTCAGTTTCACACTAGAGGCAGATCAAAATGCTGATGTGCACATCACCAACACCCACAGACTCACTCTCTTCATACTTGTAGAAGAGCAAAAACAGCAGGAGAAACTAAAAAAAAAAAAACAACAATATGGGGGGAGGAGGAGGATGTGGGCAGACACAGCAGTGGTGAGTGCCTGCACAGAGAGCAGAGGATGGGTGCAACCAAAACGGCCTCATCAGCTGACTTCAGGGGCTGTGGTTCTCACTGTGCAACAGCTATGAAGGCACCGGACATTGACACTCTTTCTAACCCTGTTACTCATGGCAACTGTGTTTCTGCTAAAAAAAAAAGAAATTTATATATATATATATATATATATAGTCATATACACACACACACACACACATATATATATATACGTATACGTATATATATACTTAGCCTGAATAATCAACAATAAAAAGAAAAATTCAGTATGTAATTAATTATGGGGGGTGAATTCAGTAAAGTAGCACATTCAGTTCTTCTTCGATTCCAACCTGCGGACATTATCATCATCAAGTTTTATGACAGACAAACTCTTCCTGTGGAGCTGACCTGAGTGGATTTGTCCTTGTAAGAGATGCTACTGTGGCTTTCTGCATCTTTTAGCCACTGTCCCTGCAGGTACGGCCCCACAATGGCGTCCAGAGACATTGTGCGCCTCATGCCGGAGCTCAGCTGGTGCAGTTTGACCTTTCCAGCTGTTAATATAAGAAACAAATTTACACTTTACATGCCGAAACAGGTTGAGTCAGTTCGTAATTTTTTTTTTCTAATAACTTTGAACTTTTACACTTGAACACTGAAAAATGAGAAAACATACACTAAGCATGGAACAATACGAATGTGTCATGATTATTTTGACCGAAATACTTGCAAATCACTAAACAGTTCTTGTCGTAAAAATTTTGTAAAGCTTTACTTAAGTCACAATAATAGCCACTTAATGTTGGAATTTCACATAAAAAACATGACTCCCATTGATGTGGGGCCGGGGAAGAGAAAATAAATAAAAGTACCAGTGCAAAACAAATGATGGGTTGCTGGTTTGCAAAAATGTTCATTATCAAATCTTTTGTAAAAGTCAACTGTTTTCCTTATTAGATAACTAAGCAATCTATGAACATGTACATATATGTAAAGAAGCAATATCTATGCCACCTCATCTGTTTTAATACTGAATTTGAACATAAGGATCCTTGACTTACTGATTGACAAACAGGATTAAGAACAATCATCGTTTTCAAATTGAAATTGCAATACAAAACACCACAATTAGCAACATCACAAAGGTTGCAATTTAATCATTCTAACTGAAGGCTCCATGTTGAGACACCATTTTATGTTAGAAATCATTTATATCTTAAATTTCTCGTGCTTCCATTAGAGTACAGTAGTTCATATTATGATGGCATTTCATGCGGCAATGCTACATCTTGTCAATATTGACTGGAAGAATTACTTTAAAAATTTTATGAATTACTTTAAAAATTTTATGATGCAAAACAAATAATTGTAGTATTCCCTTGATGTATCTTGTATGATTTTGCTGCATATCTGTAACTGTGTTGGATTCCGATGAAGAAGAAATAATGCAGTACATTTTCAGGGGTTTATCCTGATTAAATAGATTTTCTTATACATTCCCTTTTCTCATAGCTTTTCATTGTAACTTTTGTTTCTTTCCTTTTCTTGTTTATTTGACTACTAGCCTTTAAGCAAGGAGTACAGTACATATTCTGTAAATCAATTTACTTTTATTCATCTGTACATGTAATATATAGATGTACATGAACGTTAAAGTGACACAGGTGTTGAAAATCATTATACCCTTACACATCTCTTTTTTGTTGTTGTTTATTTGTGTTTGTAGGTGCCTTTGTATAGGAAGTACACCACTAATCTGTAAATGTATTTACTTCATTATTTATCTATATATTTAATCTATATCTACATGAACATTCATAAAAAGTGACACAGGTGTTTACAATTCAACCTCTTTGTTCTGTGTTTGTGTGTGTACTTTTGGCTGTCTTCATGGAAGAATATGTATTTTTTTGTGTTTAGTTTTTATTCATCTATAAATCTAATCTTTAAGTATATAAACATTCATAGTTACACAGCTGTTGATTATACATGACCTTTCATCTGTTTATTTGAGTGCTCGTGGCTGCCATTTTTACATTTATTTACTTCATTTTCTTAATATACAGCACATCTGTATGTATATGACCATTCATAAATAGTGACACAGGTGTTGAGGCTCTTCATACCTGACTTTTGATCTTTGTTGTTTATTTGTGTAGAAAATACATGTTTGCTATTCTGCAAATGTATTTTCTTCATTATTATTGTCAATAATCTATACACTTATCCTATATGTATAGGGAATATTCACGGAGAGAGACACATGTGTTGAGGATCTTCGTACCTGACTTTCCATCTCTGCGGAGTGATGGAGGTTTGCTGGTCAGTTGGTAGGGGATGGTAGCCTTCAGAGGCTGTGGACCCACAGCACTGCCCCGGCTCTGTCCACCTCCACTTCGGCCGGACATGTTAACAAACCCGGCTCCTCTCTGCCTGGTAGAGGTGAGGGGGGGGGGCTCTGTGTGGAGACTGCTAGTTACCAGCTGCAGCTCTTCCTCCTCCGCTGTTGAGGATGACGACGACTTATTCTACTTCTCTAAACCGTGTCGGGAATTTAAAAGAACCTCAAAGTGAACAGAAGCAGCAGCAGCACTTCTCTCCACGGCTCTCTCTAACACCAGGAGCCGCTGGTGAGGTTTTCAACGGGTGAACGGACTTTTTTTTAAAAGCCCTCACTTGCTGTGTGCCAGTTAGCAGCTTAGCAGGCAAAGTTTCTTTGTGAGGATGTTGAGATGTTTCATCCGCTTGTCGAACAAGGAAGCAGTTCCACTTTCAAAAAAAGTCACTCACACATCAACTCCTACGTCTTCTAATCAAACCTGGACGTGTATTTCATTGTAATTCTTCGGTTTGGAGTGTGTTATTGGGGCCCAGTTCAGGCTGCGGTGCGGACACAGTCCCTGTGGCCCTCAGCATTCAGGCTTCCACACACTCCAAACACTTCAACAGCAGCAGCAGCACCACGCTGCTGTGGGTTTAACTATGTAGTGGGCGGGCCCAGCTCTGAGTTTCACTTTTGATTGGCTGCTTGAGTCGGTGACTTTAATACTATTGGATAGTCCGCCATCAATCAATCAAAAGTTGCTGTCACCGCCCCACGTACATATTTCATATTAACAGTTGTTTTGCTTGTAAACTCGTGTTTCCATGTCACAACAAAGCGTTTGACGCGTCTAAAAACGGACTTTTGTCATAATTAACTACGACGGTGAACACTTTTTCAAACTAGATGAATAGTTGGAGCCGCTTTAGGTGAACTGTGAACTGTGATGTTCGATGGTGATATCCGACCCCCACCCCCACTATGTCTTAACCGTTTCTGTGTGTGAGAGCTTTTTAATTGAACTCAAGTGTTAGGCCTTCGCCGCAACAAAAGTAAAAATAATTTAGCAGAACGCACGAGTTATAAAACGGTATAATATGTGTACATTAACGTTTAGATGTCAGTAATGCTTTGGTGTAACTGTTGTTTTACGTGTTTAATAAAGAGTATCAATATATGATAATCATTTTTAATGAAATATCGCTAAAGAATCATATTTATACTGTATTTATCCATGCTTTATTGTACATAAGATAGATAGATAGATAGATAGATAGATAGATAGATAGATAGATAGATAGATAGACGGCTGTTTTTACACACAATATATACAGTATATTCTAAAAAGAAACTAAAGCAAATAACAACAAATGTAGTGAAGTATAATATTTCATGTGAAAAGGTGTATAAAATAGAAATAATCAACTCATGCACAAGCTACTCAACACAAAATGTATTGAATAATGAGTACCTCCTGAAGTTTGACTAAAGTACTAAGTACTCTCCATAGTGTGAGAGCAACTGTGCAGCTCCTTAAACTTGGATGACATGTAGAAATCCATCCCAGTGAGCACATGATCATTTTTTGACATAGGGACGCAGAATAATATGAAAGGTCTGCACTGCACTACTTCCAGTAATGGAGTTTCCATAACATAGAAAATGAAGGGAAACCTTGTTGAGTATACAAATCAAGATTTGCAGAATAGTTTGGCATTCATTCATTCATGGTTTAATCATACGGGCCTATAAAACCATCACAGCTGGGTGGGTGTGCACCATCTGGGTGGACTGTGAAGTGGTTTTGGGTGGTGTGTGCGTGTCAGGACAGTGTGCATTATGGGAGATAAATGTCTGCATACTGAGTAAAAGGGAGTGCCAAAGGTTGGACAGGAGATGGAGGCAAAGATAACACCGAAAGCACTCTGAGTGTCCCCCTGTCCAAACCTAACTACTGGCCCTCGGCCTGTGCTTACAAAACACAGTTGCATGTGTCTGGCACGTGAAAGTGCTTTATCACTGAAGGCTGAATCGCTTGTGTTCATCTGCACGTGATGCATCCTACAAATGATGTCACGTTCAAGAATTCACACCAGATAACTAAAGCCACCATTTCACTACAGCCCAGTGTCCATTCATTTACAGCTAGGCAGTTAATTGGACAGTATGTGGACTTGGAATGTGTCTCTGACATAATGCATTTCTAAAGTTTACTAAAGGACCTTCAGCAGCTGCTGTTTGTTCAGCTCTGTGTATTTGTCTCTTTAAATTAATGAATGATCCCGACCTCTGACCTCAAAAAAGAGACGACCCCATGCTTCACACAGTTGAGCTACAAAGGAAGACAAAACGTGAAAGAGGCACAGAGGGCGAAAGCGTGTGTGGGTCGGTGAAACTACGGAGCTGCTTATTTTAAATCAAACCCTCCATCATAAGTAAACATGTAATCACGCTCAAGTCACAACATGACTGCCAATACCAACGTTTACAGCATTCATGCTCTACTAAACCATGAATGTTTCAGGAAGTCTCCCTATTTTGAGTACATTTCAGCTTCCTACCCATACAAAAGTCGTATAATGTGTTAAAAATATGTACTGATGGATTTAGCATAACACTGTATACAGTGTGTAGAAATACTATACATAGATTAGCTGTTATACACGCATTGTGGGAAAATAATTTCACCTGTGTAAGATTCGGGTGAAATTATTTCAATTTGGCAGAAATGGAATATAAAATAATTGTACCGATCTATGAATTGTTGTTTTTATTGACAGATTGAGCCCTTTATATTTATATCAGGAGCAGGTCTTCTCTACACAGGCCGTGTGTGGAAAAACACCTTTGTTTTAATACTGACTGAAGGTTATTATGGGGTCTCCTACATGCTTGGACGGAGAAAGTGAGGCGCAAGAGACATTCAGCTGCAACATGCTACTTTGCCAATAGACAACAAGAAAAGAGTTATTTGATTTCAAAAGTGATTTGTTGCAATATTCACAGAAAATACTGTAAAAGTAATCTCAGTGGTTCATTTTAATCAGACTTCCTGCCAATTCAGGCTGCTGTAAAAATATGGTGGCTCAGGATGGTGGCCTACGTAAAGCAAGACCCTTACCTAAGGTGCATACAAAAGGCTTATGGTAAGTTCCATTTACACAGGAAGTCA
Source organism: Brachirus orientalis (assembly GCA_016785285.1). Taxonomy (NCBI): domain Eukaryota; kingdom Metazoa; phylum Chordata; class Actinopteri; order Pleuronectiformes; family Soleidae; genus Brachirus; species Brachirus orientalis. Next base: position 400,931 of record JAFBJR010000234.1, read on the forward strand.
TGTTCCAGTTGAGAAATCTGGAAAAAATATGGACGCAAACACATCTTAGGCTAGCTATGGTTAGCAATAAGACAATTTCAAGGCTATACATGACATTTTGCAAAAAGTGTAGCAACATGTCCATGGAAAAAAAAATTGAAAACATTTTTACTATTGCAGTGAGTGGCAGCCATCTTAACATCCTTCCAGGTTATGAGGTTTGAGTTAAAAATCTGACTTGTGGTCTGGAATTCTGACAACCCACAACTGGGACACACCATTAGGCTACAAAAACTATTTATATTTATATATTTATATTATAATAATTTTTATTTTTTAGTGGTTATATTCCTATATGTACATGTTTATGGGTAATATATTCAGTCAAAGGTCCAATACTCATTGGACATTTAACATATCCTGGAAGGCCTGGATTTGACTTTTAGATACTTGTAGGTCATGGTTCTGGTCCAATTAGAGATTTGCAGATATTGGTGAGGACTCTCTACAGTTTTAGTACAATTAAGTTCTGAATAGCTGAATTATCATTGCATAACTTTTTGTGAGTGTGGTTAATTAATACACATCCAATCTACTCCAGCATTTAATGTTTCAAAAAAAAAGGCAGTTTTATTGCAATTTTTAATAACAGCATACACCAAATCTCATACACCTGCATGAGATTGCTATTAAATGATGCTAAATGGTACAAATAAGTAGTCTATGTCATGAAATTATTTATAATATAAAAAGCAAACAAACTGAATGACACACACATACATTACACATTCACTATTTCTCTGCAGCTCAAACGTCTCTATCAAGCCAGGTTTGTAGAAAAAGGCTAAACATTCATTCTGCATAGTCACAATGCATTTTGCATTTGTATGCCACATTATGTCTGCTTGTTGTTTTTATGTTTGCATTGTAGCGCCCCCTAGCAAACCTCTATAACCTGATGGGTCGTTTAAGCGTCGCATCCCAGGATCTTGACCTCTAGTCTACAGTATGATCGAATAATCCTCACATCATAAAGTTGTGCCTCTATTTTCACTTTGAAAATAATGTTCATCACAAAACCCTCTAGTCACATGTTTGACTCAGCGCATTAGAAGCCTCCTCTTGTATTATCTGGTTCCAAACTTTTATAATAGTGTAATATAATAGGGTAAAAACATTCTGTCTGCTTCCTATAACAGCTCATCCATCCTGCCAGGGTTATGCAACAGACAGGATATGATACAGTGACAGATGACTGGACAGATACACAGAGAACAAGCCTACAGTGAGTTGTGATGGTTGTGATGAATGTGACCAGTGCAGAAACAGTCACTGTAAAAGTGTCATGATGTAGAAGTCGGTTGTTTTCATTCCAGCGGGTGTTATCACATTGAGACGATGACAGACAGTGAAGGTGAAAGGAGGCTGTCGGGCAGTACAGCAGCTATTCCTGCGTCTTTGTTGGACCGTCCCACACTGGGAGGCTGCTCTTCCTCGAACGCTTGGATGGTGTAGCATGAGCTCAGAGCGTAAAGGTGAAGAGAGTCACGTTAGGACCACACAAGAGAGCACAAGGAGCAGTCGTTTTTGTTCTCATGCTGAATTTTCTTCAGTCTGTTCACCGGGGTTGGCAGTGTTACTTTGGCGCCCCCTAGCTGGGAGAGAGGGCAGGACTGTTCTCTGTGCTGATGTTAACCAGACACTCACTGGACTTGAGACTTGTTAGAGACTTGCAGCTCGGGAGGGAGGCCAAGGACCCACACAGGCCCATCATGGACGGGGTGTAGTCTTTTTCTGGAAGGGTGACATAGAAATACACAGCCAACATCAATTCAATTCAATTTTATTTGTATAGAGCCAAATCATAACATACATTATCTCAAGGCACTGTACATAGTAAGGCCAAAACCTTGACAATATTACAGAGAGAACAATGAGCAAACACTAGGCATCAGTGGAGAGAAAAAACTCCCTTTTAACATGAAGAAATCTCTGACAGAGATTACTGAGTTAAATTAAAAGATTTATTATCACTGTGCCAAATGGTATAAATCATTTATTTTCTACCACTTTATCCTCCACATGGGTCATGGGGGAGCTGGAACCAATCCCTGCTGACACAGGGCAAAAGGTGAGGTCACACCCTGGACATGTCACCAGTCCATCACACCATTCACTCTCACATTCACATCAATGGTCAATTTAGAGTTTCTGCATGTTTTTGTGCTGTGGGAGGAAACCTGGAGAAAAGCCACACAAACACACAGGGAGAACATGCAAACTCCACACAGAAAGGGCCTCTTTTAGAACCTGGACCTTCTTGCTGTGAGGCCACAGTGCTAGCCACTACCTCGCTGTGTGGCATATTACAAATCAATACTATCAATCAATCTAAAAAATTCAATCTGCAAATAGAACTGCTAGATGAAAAATTATAAAATTGGTTGAGGAAAGACTATCTCAGTAGTATGCAAATGAGAAAACACCAAAAAGCTGAGTTATTAAGTAAAAAATAAAAATTAAAAATACTTTTAACACCCCAAAATAATAATATTAAATGGTAGTCAAAGCTGCTGCTTTACACACTTTTGTTTTTTTGCTATTCACCCATTCATTCACACACATCTTTCATATGGTACAGCCATAAAGAGCCACATGGGGTCACATGTCCAAAGACAAGTCAGCACGTAGACTAGCAGGGCCAGGAATCAAACCCACAACCTTTGAATTGAAAGATGAGTCGCTTTACCACTAAGTTACTGTAAGGATTGATAAAAAAAACAGGATAAAATAAAATTACCTAATCAAAATTAAAACCTAAAAAATGATTGGACAAATAAATAAGTACAATTCGGATTAAATGCCAGAATAAAAAGGTAGGTTTCGAGTCTGCTTTGAAAAAAACTCATTGTGACAAGGTTGACTGTGTAACGCCAATAAAACACGATACAGCAGCATATTAAGAGTATCGGTATCATAAATCTGCATCAATACATAGTGTGTGCTAAATATTGCACATAATGTGCTGAGGTTATTTCACAAAGTATGCTTGTACATAGAAGATTAACTCATATGATGATAAGATGATATAATGATGCAGAGATGGTGACAGCAGGAAGGCGTTTAATGTCAGTTCAGCTCACATTACAGCAACAGTATTACACTATATGTTTGTGTATGTGTGTGTGCTTACGTGTGTGTGTGTGTGTCACGATGTGAATGTTTAAAAATGTCACCTGTGCACCAGGCTCCACCGTTCTGTTTCCCCTGTAATCTCTGACAGTCTGAGTCCAGGCTGATCTCCACTGACAGCAGCTCAGTGCTGGGGAAACTCCTCCTGTATATGAACACATGAGGCATAATGTCTGGATTAATGCTAGGGATGGCATAATACCACTTTTTCACACCTGATGCTGATACCGATGTAAAGACCAATTTACAGTAACATCTAATATATCTTTGAATTGGTAACCAAATCATTTCCAAGATATGTTTAATAATTGAATTACAACCTCAATTTTCATGTTATTTAAAACTTAAAACACACATAAATCTTAAGTAGGTTGAGAAAATGTATTCGGGGACCGAAAGAAAATCTCCTGCTACCCATCTGTGGGTCCTGACCCAGTGTTTGGGAACGGTCGCCTTAAGAGACAGCTCAGTAATACAGTGTAGCAGTGGTCAGACCTGCGGATCAACTTGACCTCCTCTTGGCTGTCGTACGGCTGAAGTGTGGGCCACTGGTTGACCAGAGGGATGGAAAGGTTTTTGGCCAGGTGACTGGAATCACATGGAATCAAGCTTGTCCTCAAAAACATGAAGACAAACAGAGATAAGACACGTAAAATCCCCATTTGTCGAGCAGCCACGCCTCTTACAAATTCCATCAAATTTTTATTCTGACATTTAGTATCAAACCCCAGATAGAAATAAAGCTAAATACTCAAAAAAAAATCTTGTTTGTGTCTGTGTCTTGCATCACTCATATCTTCTACTTCTTTTGTCTTCTCCGCCACAGTGGATCATCTGCCTCCATCTTGTCCTCTCCCTTGCGTACTTTTCTGTTACGCCAACTGTGAATGCATGTCCTACTTCACAACATCCACGAACCTTCTCTGTGCTCTTCCTGTACTATGGACAACACTGTGGACAACACTCACAGTTGCTCCTGAAGCTCCAAGACTATGGTCTCTAGTTCCTTCTTCTCCTGTAGGTTCTGGCCTTGCAGCTCGTCCAGACGAGCCTTCAGTCTCTTGTTCTCCGCCTCTGTGTTCTTCAGCTGGGACTCGCGCAGGCGCACAAGCTCCTCCAGGTAACCCTGACAACAAATGTGAAAAATTCATAAATTCATGTACAATGTAGTTTAACAGACTAAATATCACTTTGATTATAACTTTAGTTACTCATTTGAAAAATGTCAAACTGTTCCTTTAAAGATACTGCATACTGTACTTTCTCTCATTAAAGCATGGCTGCCAGAGGGTACACACGGGAAAAACAGATTTCAGCCACTAAACAAAAGGCTCACCTAACAAAACCTGTGCCTGCTTAAGCCTAGAATAACTTAAGAATGTGATCACTGCTTTATCCTACCATTAGACAGCCCCTGAACCACTCACTCCCCAATACCAATGCCCATAGAGAAAATCTGTGTTTTTAGCTCATGGTGACACAGGAGCTGCTGGTCTACTGCTGCCCCATTTGGTAAATTGAATCCAAATGAAGAATTTCAAATAATACAAAATGACACATATGAACCTGCTGATGGAAGCAGCTCCAGATCAACAACTCCTGTCCAACAAAGATTTAAAAAAAATTGCTTATTATCTGTATGGGATCTACAAAGTGACACAAATATGAGCTTCCAGTCAGAAAAGGTCAGTGAGACAAAGAAGCCAACATAATGAGATGTATCTGCTGTTAAGTGGCTAAAATCAGTTTTTCATGTTTTGTGTTTGAAATCACGTTTTCAACTATGTTATAACGTTTCCTTGTACAATCACATTCTTAAGTAACAAGCCTTTTTTTCCCCCTTTTTCTTTTTTCCAAGCGCACCTTCTGAGCATTGACAATCTTGAACCTCTGCTCCATCTTGCGACACTTTGTGCTCCAGCTCTCCTCATCTGTGACCAGGGGGATGTAGGGATGTTCAGGGAGGCTGTCATCACTGGTGCTGCTGTCGACACTGTGGCGATCGTCATCGTCGCTCAGGTAATCGTAGCTACAACAGAGGCAGTTCATGTTCATTTCGAGTTTACAGCCTGTTTACAGAGTTTACAGTGTAGGTATCAGGGCTAGTTTTCCGAGTACTTGAGTGATCTGGCCCATAAAATGTCAGAAAATGTTGAAAACGTTTGGCTAGTGTTTTTCAAGTCTTATTCAGTTTTAATGATTTCTTTGTTAATATCAAGCAAAGAAACCAGAAACGAGTCACTTCAAAAGAAACTGAAAAATCTGAGATTAATTATGAGAACATTCAAACCATTTAAGCGATTATAAAGTTAGTTGACAATTAATTAAGTCTTGATATACTGATTAATAATTGATTAACATTGCAGCCCTAATATATATGTAACCATATATTTTTTGTATATTTTTGAGAATATCTCTTTTCTTTGGATTGGAGTTCTGCAGCAAGGCTGCTCCTTATACATTTTTTGTAATACAAACAAATAAGTGCCATTGGAGCTGGAAGAGTGGGAAACATTAGCTGCTAGTGAAGGATTAAAAACAAACCTTTGGGTGAATTTCAAGTATGGCGTGTAATCAATCACTGCAGAGGATTTTCCATCCAAGGCCTCACCTTTCAGACAGAAACTGTAGTGGAGCAATATCACACAGATGAGTCAGAAAACACATATAGAGCATGTTCCTAAATGTGGGTTAAAAGTTCACCTACCTAAAGTCTATGGCTCCAAGACCTATGAGCATCCCAGTCAGGACTGTGGCTTCTTCTCTCAACATGATGGCTCCTTCTGCATAGAACCTCCTGCAGAACAGAGAGACAGGTGTGAGCAGCTGGGAACGACGGGTTTGTCAGAAGAGAGTGAGGGATGTGTGTGGTTAGGTGTCTCTTACCTGGTCGTCCTGCTGTCCCTCAGAGCAGTGGCTATGTATTCGGACAGTCTCTTCTCCATCAGAGCAACTCTGATCCATGCTCGGCCCTGTAGAGGTCACCAAAGAGTAAGACATTAAAGCGATAACAGTTAGTTAAAGTTTGGTGAAGTGTGGATGCGGATGAGATGCTCACACACGTGGATATTGAATTTTGAACTCTGTATCATCTAATGTTGGAAATTTGTTTTAATCAGATATCAAAATGTTGATACCTGGGGTTAACCTCATCAGGGTCAGTGAGCCAAAAAGCATGCAGCATATTGTTGACTGAGCTCTTACGCCTGGTTCACACTGGATGAGTTGCAGCATGCATGTGTGTTTGGCATTCTCACTCGTCTCCCCATACCACATATATGATTATGATTTCATTTGTAAGCTTGACGACTTACACAACCTACATACAAACCTATTACCTTGTTTTGTACCAACTGTAACTCACAAATCACATATAATTGTGATGAAGCCTCTGTGTAACCTTGGTTCCCATAAACTCCCTACAGAGTGTGCTTTACTCTATCTATGTTGCTCCTAAATCTGTTGAGGGAAAGGACTGATAACACAGTGATATGCAGTCCTCCCTTCCCAAGGTTGTCTGAAGGTATCAACAGAGGAAGGCACCGCACATCTTCAATTCAATTCAATTCAATTTTATTTGTATAGCGCCAAATCACAACATACATTATCTCAAGGCACTGTACACAATAAGGCCAAAACCTTTACAATATTACAGAGAGAAAAGAAACCCAACAGTTCACACAATGAGCAAACACTAGGCATCAGTGGAGAGAAAAAACTCCCTTTTAACAGGAAGAAATCTCTGACAGAACCAGACTCAAAGGTGTGCGGTCATCTGCCTCGACCGGTTGGGGTGAGAGGAAAGTGGGGGACAGAGGAGACGTGGGGGACAGAAAGGGGGAGAGAAAGAAAAAGAGGGAGGTGAGGGAGAGACAGAAGAGAGAGACCAGGAGCAAATATACAGCAGTTGTATCAAGTTTAGAGTCAGTTATGTCATGTTTATAGAACTACAGTGTCATTTATACAAGCAGCAGCAGAGATTATTGATAAGAAATGATACTGATGAACTTTTAATCAGAGCATAGTAACAATGACAGCAGTATCTTGACCTGTAGCCTTGCTTCTAAACTAGAAGCAAGGCTACAGGTCATAGGTTTCACTGGCAGAATGAGAGAGGATGCCTAACTGTTAACATCTCGCTGCTCATGTTTGGCATTGTCTCTGTTCTCCTCCGTACTGAGCTGTTAGGGTTAGGCTCATCAGACTCATCAGAGACAGAGATGCAGCTGCTAAAAGTACAGTGAGAGTAACAATGGATTGTTACCGGTAACCAGTGTTACCGGGTCCAGGACTAGGGCTCAAGGGCTCAGAGGGCCCTGAAGCCCAATAACACTGGTTATGTTATGTAATATATTTTAATAAGGCACCTCGGTCATATACCCTGGGTTACGATATTCAATTCTCATATCTGAAAGGGGCCCCCTCAGTTAATATTACTAATATTATGTGATGTCTTTATCGGGACCCTCAGACTATGTTATCCACCCCTGATGTCTTGAAAGGACACTGTGATGTGTCTAATTGGGCTACAGCAGACAGATCTAAATCAGAATGAGTTTAGATTCTCATTTTGCCAAGTAGTATTAAACATACAAGGAATTTCCTTTGGTGCAAAAGATTTAAAATTGTTATCAAAATAAAAGTGTAATTCAGTATTTGGTATCAAAGTCCAGATGTTCAATACTGTGTCAAAAATTTGTATCAATACCCTGCAGTAGAGCTGACTGCCCGGTGCAGCCCCTGCTCCAGGAGACACTCGGCTCACTGAAATCATGGCTGCCAGGAGGGTCACACACACATAACTGCTTTAAACACTGAAGTGCATATTTTATGCGTTTATTAAAAACACATCCCAATATAAATAATACCAACACAATCTTTCATTAACACAAGGCTGAATCCTCCATTATCATTGTTACTACAACAATGAGAGTGTGTTCAGACTTGCCTTGGCTCTTGAGGTGCTAATATTCTCCATGCTCTCAATGCTGCTGATGCAGCTGTTGGGGACTTTTGCACAGGCCAGACGAACATAGTCCCAGAAACTCCTCTGACCATCAAACCAGCTGCCTGAGCCTGAAAGGAAACATGTAATATGAACATTATTAATGCAGTTTCCTTTACCTGTTCTCATGCTTTTCTTATCCAAAACAACTCCAAAGTTGGCACTGCACGCAAATGGTGCCTTTACTGTTGCCTGCCAAGTTTGAAGACTGTCAAGCAAACATTTATGCGATTAAAAGTCAGTCATGCTGCATGTAAATATGAAGTGTGTTGAGTTCAAGAAATAGTGGATTGCTGGGCGGAATAATGTGAGTGACTTCACAGAAACAAGACCAAAAGAACTGCTGCTGATGTGGGAGGTTCATAGTTTTTGTCCACTCCATTAACAAAAAACAGAAGGATAATTCAATTTTCGTTAAATTCCACTCAATCAACAAATCAACATTCATGTCTTGTTTTCAGAGTTTTACAAAAATGTCCACTTTCAGGGACAGCATTTGTTCACCTAGCACATTTCAATTCAACTCAATTCAATTTTATTGAACTACAGTGTCATTTATACAAGCAGCAGCAGAGATTATTGATAAGAAATTATACTGATGAACTTTTAATCAAAGCATAATAATAATGACAGCAGTATTATTGTTAGTGATAACAATAACAATATCATCAAAACTGGATCTGGATCCTGCAGCCTGCAAGATGAGGACAGAGAGAGAGAGGATGGAAGGAAGCAGACACAGACTTGGGAGAGAAAAAAAATAAGGCTAATGAGACATAATTAAGTCATATTCATATCCTGAGTGTGAGAGAGTGAGTGTGAAAGACTGAGTGTGAGTGCACCACAGGAAATTCCCCAGCAGTCTAGGTCTATAGCAGCATAACTAAGAGATGGTCCAGGTTTCCCTGAGCCAGCTCTAACTATAAGCTTTATCAAAAAGGAAGGTTTTAAGTCTAACTTTAAATACAGAGAGAGTGTCCGCCTCCCGAACCGACATTGGCAGTTGGTTCCACAGGAGAGGAGCCTCTGGACTCTGGGAACTGCAAGTAAACCTACGTTTTGGGACCCAAGTGATCTGTTGGGCTGATAAGGTGAAACTAGATCTTTAAGATATGATGGGGCCTGATCATTAAGGGCTTTGTACGTGAGGAGGAGGATTTTAAATTGAATTCTAAACTGTACAGGGAGCCAGTGTAGAGAAGCTAACACTGGAGTGATGTGGTCTCTCTTACTAGTTCCTGTTAGAACACGTGCTGCAGCATTTTGAATTAACTGAAGGGTTTTAACAGACCTAATAGAACATCCAGATAGTACTGAGTTACAATAATTTAATCTTGATGTAACAAAAGCATGAACTAGTTTTTCAGCATCCTTTAAGGATAACATTTTTCTAATTTTCATAATGTTCCGCAGGTGGAAGAAGGCTGTTTTGGAATTGTGTTTAATATATGAGTCAAATGATATATCCTGGTCAAAAATAGCTCCAAGGTTCCTTACAGTGGAACTGGATGCCATGGTGATCTAAGGTGACCATATGGTCAGAAAGTTTTTTCTCTAAGGTGTTTAGGGCCGAGTATGATAACCTCAGTTTTGTCTGAGTTTAGAAGTAGGAAGTTACAGGTCATCCAGGACTTAATGCGTTTGAGACATTCCTGGAGTTGAACAACCTGATTTATTTCTTCTGGCCTCACTGATAAATAAAGTTGTGTATCATCTGCATAACAATGAAAGTGTATGTTGTGTTTTCTAATAATGTTCCCTAAAGGAAGCATATATAAGGTAAAAAGTATAGGCCCAAGAACTGAGCCCTGTGGAACTCCATAATTAACTTTTGTCAGCAATGAGTCATTATCATTAACATGTACAAAGTGGAATCTATTAGCAAAGTTTGATTGAAACCAGCAGAGGGCAGTACCTGAGATCCCCAAAGTCTGCTCCCGTCTCTGCAGTAGAATTTTATGATCAATGGTGTCAAATGCAGCACTAAGTTCTAACAGGACAAGTATCATTGGTAATTTTCATCTTCTTTCTTGTATTTCCAAAGATTGCACTGACCATGCTTATGTAAATACTGCCTGTGTGTTACTCTTATTCAAATTCTTATTTTGAATCTTATTTATAACTTAAAAGAACCAAGTTGACCATGTTGTTTTGTGTTTGCTGACAATCCAATATTCCCAATAATCCCATATTCAAATATTCTAAACTCCAGCGTATGAGAGCTAGTGAACGTAATGCAGGGTTAACGAGATGCATTCAAAGACCCTGGTGTATTTCATCACTTCTACAAACACACATGAAATCCTAAACTAAATGTTTGCTGATGCTGCCACCTTGTGATAAAAGATGCACCACAAATTAGGCCTTTGAGCAACAAGATTTGTTTTTATAAAGGCAATCACTGATTAAACATTTGTTTTGTAATAATCAGATACTCATTGTGCATTATATATTTTACTCGGATGTTCATTACCTTTGAATCGGTGGCTGAGGATGTGTTCAAGGATGGCTGCGAAATTGATGAACTCCTCAGAGGAATCGTCGATGGGCTCAGCGGTGTATTTCTCCAACAACGTCTTTACTGAAAACCTATGTGTGTAGAAGGAAGAGAGAGAGGGAGACAGTGAGACTTTGGGTGAAGATCAAGTCAAGTTTAAATTTGTTTTAAAGCATAACTAAACCACTGTTTTCAGGTGTATATGGGTATCTAGTCATGTTATTTGTTGATCCGGGTGCAAATTAATTAAATTACATTCTAAAGTATTAAAATAAAACATTCTGTGGCGATAAAAATCAGTGTATCTACTGGTCAACCACCAGCCACTGCATTCACATTTTGCCAGTGGCTTTCTGATGCTGTGCTCACATTGAAAGCGAATTATCACATTGCGTTATTCACGCTGCAAGATCATTTCTGCGTTTGTTTGTTTTTTTTTTGGGGGGGGAGAGTTAGGGGTTTAGGCAAGAGAATCTCAAAGCTGATTGGTTTTCGCGTGATTTGCATTAGCCAAAGTTTTCGACAAAGTTGACATCTTACAATTGCAGCGAAAATGCACCGGGCTATTCACGCATTTCAGGCTACCCAGCCAACATAAAATTAAAAATTCACTCCTGACCGCAGCGTTAGTCCACTCTCGCTTCACTGGTACAAGCTTCTGTCACCCTCTTGTCCAACCAGCACGAGACTCGTTGTACCAGACTCCTCCCCCTTATATAAATATCGGCGCTGTTGCTTCATTGCATTTCTCTGCATTTGTCTCTCCATCACTCACTGACCACCTTCCACAGATTTCAGATTTCACTACCAGACCACACCTCCCGAATTGTTCCCTCAATCATATTGCAGCCCTTTCTCTTGGCATTTTGAAAATTAGGCATTGGGTGGAGTTAATCTCAGAAGAGGGGATTTAATTACCCTTAAATTAGCTGTACATCCTGACAGCTCTCACTTATTCGGAGTACTACCCATTTATCCAATCGGGGACCAGAAATCCAAAAAGAGGCGGTCCTCTCTGCTTGTGAGGTAAGACTGTTTGTCTTTGTTTGGAACTGACAGGAAGTTAGCCACTGTAAGCTAAAACATGACATCACTGACAGCAACTTACATTTATGGGAACAAGTGAGTCAGTGAGCAGATTAATGACTAACTGCTTCCCTTTGTTTCAGTTCACTGTAGGAGGAAGACACCTGAGATCAAACTATAATAACACTTTTTGTAATTTCTACACTTAATAATAAAAATAGGAGTTGATATAAGTCAATATAAGAATCTTTGTTCTCACAAGGATCAAATAAAAAAACAAATAAATGCAAATGAAAGGCATAAAATGGATATTTCAGGTTTTTTAAGGTGTGATTGTATAAGATAGTGACAGCAAACAGAGTGTGTTGTAAAGTAGCTGCACTGTGTACATCTTTGGACTTTGGTGCAGGAGGTGAGTGGTTTTTACAAACTTCAGTCTTCAGTCAGAGAAGGCTATTTCACAGCAAGATGAGGCAAGTAAAAAAAATATTATTCCGATATAATAGCATTTACCAGACAGAGATATTTCTTAGAAATCTGCTTTTCCAGCGCTATGTGTCAGGAACTCACTCTTCAAAAAACCTGAAATATATGCAATTGTTTATGGGCGTTATGTGGTACATTTCCTGCTTACTCCCTTTCTAACAGGATAGGAGTTAGTTAAAGTGCTACAATATTCCTGCTTTACTAAAAAGGGCATGCAAATGATCAAGTCTGCATATATATTGGTCCACATGTATAGTGGGTACCACTGTTGTCTCACAGCAAAAAGGGCACCAGTTTGAATCCTGGTTTAAATGAGGGCCTTTCTATGTAGAGTTTGCATGTTCTCCCGTGGTCTTATGGGCATGAATGGAATTAGGCTTGTAACTGGAGGGTCACCAGTTCAAATCCCAGGATGGATAAATGGCTAGAGTGCCCCTGAGCAGGGCATCCAATCCCCATTGCTCCATGGGTGCAAATAAATGCTGCCCACTGCTCCTACTCCTGCATTGTGTGTGTTCACTACTGTTGTAGGATGGGTTAAAGGCAGGTTGTCAAATTTACAACCACTAATTGGTGTGTGTGCAAAAATTACTAATTCTAATAATGTTGATGAGCATGGAAATAATTCGTAAAGGCAGATCACAAAATAAATGAAATATAGGTAAACTAAAAAAAACTTAATTCCATTTAAGGTTAGGGTTAGGCCGGTGGTAGTTGTGTTTAAAGTCTCCAGGAAATGAATGCAAGTCAATGTAATGTCCTCTGAAGTCATGGAAATCAGTGTTTGCGTGTGTCCATAAGACAATGCCTGTCCTCACACAAGCCACTGAGGCAACTGATTTCACTCCCATTGTTCCAAAGGCAACAATGTCTCATTCAGCTGCTCTGACTGAGGCCACATACAGGACAACAACTGACAGACCATCTTTAAAACAAGCCTCTGAATATATCCACTGTACAACTAACAAGTACACACACACCTGAACTCAGACTCCTTCACTTACTCCTTCACGTGTGAGTTTGTGTTTCTTCTATTCAGGTTGTTATGACACTGGCTCTGGATATTTCATGATTTTATACACAATTTGAATCTTTTATGCCATTTGTGTTCCAGCTAAGAATAATTTTCATTGTCGATTAATCAGTCCATTATTTTCTCCATTACTATTAGTTGTTTAGTCCTTAAAATGTCATAAAATGACAAGATAAATGTTGATAAGTGCCTCCCAGATCTCCTGAAACAAAGACACCGACCAAAATTATTAATTTGACTGTCATAGAAACCAGATATTATGAATCTATTACTATATGACTTTATCCAGACGTGCAGTCACTGTAGCAAATCCACCATGTGTTTCATGCCTTATAATGAAACACAGTTGAACTCCCTGCAGTTTAGGTGTCTAACTATCATTGATTGACACACTTCTAATATCATTATATAAAAACTGTGTTTTACTGCATATGCGTTTTCTTTACTGAAAACTTAAGTTTGTGTTGCTTGTGCTGTGATTTTACATCACAACTGGAAGCCATATCTTCAGTGAGAAAGAGTGGCCTTGTCTCAATACTGGACTATATGTCAATACCTCATACAACCACACTATCCCTTGAACGTTGCAGACTGAAACAGCAAGTACACTTTCCTGCACAGTTAAAGGTACAATGTATAAAATTCCCTCACCGCACTCTTCCCTTCCAAGTGTGTGGGGTAGCCTATCTAGCTTTCAGTTAGCATCAAACCTCAAAACATGTTTAGTTTGTCCTTTATGGGCTATTGTAAAAACAGGGTGGTCCAAAATGGTGGCCTATGTAGAGCTGACTCAGCTCCTAGTATGAGTATATACAGTATAAAGGTGTTATTCTGGGGTAATGAAAAGCAACTATTTAAACAATCAAGTGATGGTACACTTTAATTTTAAAAGTACTAGCAGGAAACAAATGTGAGTGAAGTGAGTCTGCCTCCGCTACAGTAGGTGGCATTATGCCCCCTTCCAGCTTGTTTCTTACTCCGCGATTTCTGGTTAATGCTAGTCGTTAGCATGTCAAGCACCATTCCGAGTCTTATATCCAATAATATTCAATGTTTTTAAATGACACTGCGTAAACTCAGTCTCCTCCTCAGTCTTCTCCTCAGTCCTAAAAATGTCCTGGCCTGGGTTTCACCAAGTTTTTGGTTTCTGTCGTCATCTTCTGTCTACTAGCTTCTTCTTGGTAAAAGCTTGAGGGTGGGAAATGTGGCATATGCAGAGGATGTGCAGAAAACCCAGGTGTATTAGTCCAACTTCAATAAATTAGATTTTAGTACAATTTCAGCCAGACAAACATAATAGCATGTATTTTTAAAGTCCAGTTTTAGTCAGACTAACACAATAGTCAGACTAACACAATAATTTGTCTTTTTGTAATGTCATGTAAACGTCAACCTTAATAGGTTAAGCCTGCACTGCAGCCTTGGATCATTACAAAATTATAGAGTTTGAACTGGGCTACATGACGAGGTAGTCGCTAGCACCAAGGGGCTTTCTGTGTCGCGTTTGCATGTTCTCCCAGTGTTTCCTCCCACAGTCCAAAAACATGCAGAGGTTATTTGGATCGTGTGAGAGTGAATGGTTGTTCACTCTATGTCATATGGTTGTCGTATGGTTTTCACCCTATGTCAGCGAGAATCAGCTCCAGCTCAGTTTGAAGTACAATCTCACATATGGTCATAAGCACTGCCATTAGGAAAGAATAAAATTGATTTTTATATGCTGCTAATGACATTCTAAAACAGAGGTCAGACTCTGATATTATATATATGTATATATATGTACTGTATATATATATATATATATATATATATATATATACACTATCCAGCAGCCTCAATAACACAAACCAGTGCAGGCCTCACTGCCTCCATGACCTGAGTCCCTAGGGTGCCAAGCAGTCCTTGCCCTAGGAAGGTTGTCGTCATAGCAACCACGCCATCATTAGAGAGCAGAAAATAAATGGCAGTGACAAAGATGACAAGGCTAAACTCACACACAAAGGGCAGACCGAGAGAGAGAGAAAGACACCAGATTTGACATGAGGACCCCACAGCACTGGCTTCATGTCTGCACAGGATGACGTCAACGTGGATGTCAGAATTCGTCGTCACGCGATTATTGTATATACATGTATTTTTCTGTGATGAGAAAACCGCAACACACGAGGACGTGGTGTTGCTATGACACCGCATGACTTATCAAAGTAAACACACACACACACACACACACACACACACGATCCACTGACCTGCAGACGGTAAGGAGGTTCGTCCTCTCCACGGTTACGTTCCTAACCGACGCCTTTTTCGAGACATCACCCATGGCCATCGCTGCCTGCACACAGCCAGGCTCCATCCAGGAGGAGCAGAGGGAGCAGAGGGAGGAGGAAGTCCTGATATCAAAGGACCTCTCACTGTCGGCCGCCGGTCCTCCGCTCGTGGATGCTGAGTGGATGAGACATCAGAGGCGTCGGCAGGCAGCAGCGGAGGACACACCTGCAAACGTCATAGCGCTGCTCTGCTTCTATTATTACACTTTATCTGTCTCTCGCTTTCTTTGTCCCCGCCCTCTTTTTTTAACATCATCGTGACGTCACCGGCTCGTTTCTAATCATCCACTCGGAACATAAGCAGTCACCTCAGCACTGTAATAACTTAAGAATGCCATTAAAGGCATAGTTCACTTCTTGTTTGTATAATTATTTTTTTTTTATTAAATGTATGATTGTATGAGATACTGACACCTTATAATGTGTACAATTTCCCCACTACAAGCCCATAGCCCACTTAGAAAGTGTTTTGTTTTCTTTCCCTCATAAATTGTAAATTTGAATGTTTCCAAATTTTAAATGTTATATTCTTTTTATGTAAAGGACATTAGGTCAGGTTTACATCAGAAGGCCAAAGTTGGAACAGGGTGTAATATCAACCTCAGAGTTCACAGTGTTCCATTTGAGAAGGGAAAAACCATGGACACAAATGCATCTTGGGCTAGCCATTGTTAGCCACTGTTCCAGTCGATAACGGCGCTCAACATGGTATTTTGCACTAACAAACAGCATAGCAACATGGCTGTTGATAAAAATTAAACAGTACTATTTGTATTACTGATATTGAATGTGAATGTAAAACAAATATGAAAGAAATGCTAGTTAAGGTAAAAGTAGCAGCATAAGTATGGTGGTAGCCATCTTGGAATCCCATCAGGGTCAGTGAGTTAAAAATCCAACTGGAAATTCAGAGTTCCAACTACAGATGGAGCCAGTGTCAAATCTATATGTTAACCACTCTGTTACTGTAAGATGGCATTTTCTGACAAGGAACTGCAGTTTGTAAAGTCTGTAAATAAAACCAGTGATTTAGCTCAAAGGGACACATGAGCTACTGGTCTACTGCTGCCACATTTGGTAAATTTGTGTCACTTGGGTGAATCTAATCTAAGAAACAGCAAATAACACATTTTAACTTAGGCCCTATTTGCATTGAAATGGAACGAAACAGAAACTATTTTGTAAAGGTGTAATATAGAACTTCACATGTTGCATTGAAATTGCCGCAGATTTTCTGCAAATCTGTAATTTGGATCATATCCGGTTGAAACTTTGATGGTAATCCGATGGTAGAGTGACCGATCCTGCATACACACACAGCATTCTTTTGCACTTTTGTCCACTATAAGAGATAGGGATTTCGTGAGAATTTTTTGTGATGTCATCAGTGGGTAGACTCTTACCAAAAGTGAATGAGAACATACTTCACCTACCCATTTGATCTGTCCGAAACTGGCAGGAAGTTGCTGACAGAACGGCAAACTTGGAGCAAACTTAACCCATGTTAGCTGTGAAAAGGTTTCCTCCTGCCCATACTTCCTATAGATCAGGAAGCATGATGAGCCCAGAGTCAGGCTGTTCAGATGTGTGTTATAATTTAATACACTTTAAGACAGGTAGTGGAATCATGTTTATTTTCATTATGTAATAATTAACAATTAACCTTTACTTATTTTACAACTATTAAACTAAACCTTTATCTATAGGCATTATAAAATATCATGACACAAGTTTTGAAGCTAAACTTGAGTAGAAACATGTAATGATCAAGTGACTTTAAAGGAGTGTGACAAGGAGATGCCTCCTCTCCTCCACCTCCACTGGTGTTGAGATCATTGCAGTGATTGTTAAGTAAGAGCTCCATAATTTAGCAAAATAATTCGGCTGGTGGTGATGAGAGCAAAAAAAAGAAATGTTGATGCTGATCCGTGAAATACTTTGGTAAACCTGAGTGGGTGACAGTTAAAGCTGTGTGCAACGATTCGGTTTGGTACATTACAGTATTTGTTTGCGTTTCCATGAGGAATTGTACCAAAATAACCAGCCCAACCTTTCCATTCTCTGGCACCCTTTTCTTGGGGTACCAGAGTACAATGGTACGGTAAGGTCAGTTAGCTGACAGTCAGCTGATTGGGTGACAGAAAAAAGTGCCTTCCTTGTGATTGGTATAAATATCCTATGGAAGTTGAGGCAAACATCCGCAGTCTATTCTCACACAAGGCTTGATATCTTGTTGAGACAAACAGCCACAAACCAAGCAGGAAAACAAGAGCTGCTGGATGTCCTCCATTGTTGTTGTTCTTGTCTGTTGTGCTGCGTTCAATGTCGTCATTCATTGTAATCTCACTGCTGCGATGTCATGCTACCTGGCCATCGGGCATAACCCGCACCCCGCCTACCAAGTAAAGGAACTGTTCTCAGTGGAAACTCAAGCCTGACCCAGGGCCTCACCTTTCCAAACTATACTGTACTGTAACAAACCGAACCATACCATGATGGAAACACAGCATAAGAGCGTGGACTGTGGTGGCTTTGTGGTCGGACACTGTGGAACTTGCTCTCATGTGTCCTCTCACTAAGCGCAAGGCCTTTCTCCCTCCTCAGACCACAAATGACATCTTGTGCCGGAAATCCCCGTCATCTACCATTCTGACCTGGACCATTTCATCTCCATTGGCTGGACCTTTGTAGTTGTTTCTTGTCTGATTTTGGCAAGGAAAACATCCTTTCTTGTATGCCCAGCAGAGGACCACTGTTATGAACAGGAGCACTGTGACTGTCACCAGCACTCCCTGTAAAATTCCAAACAAATCCAGACCATACACTTGCATCTTCTGGGGTAGACACTCAGCTTGTCCTGCAGTGTTCTTTGCTCGACAAAAGTACTCTCCTGCATCTTCTTTTCTGATCGTAGTGAACTTAAGAGTTCCTTTTTGTGTGTTGAGAATGTATGAAGAGTTTAAGAAATTAGGGTTGGTCTCTGGGTTGATGGGAATCTCCTCTTTGTTCTTGAACCACTGGTACTGAGAGTCTGGGAAGCCCTCATCCTCAAAACAGCTCAGCTCAGCTGGCTTCCCAGAAGGCACTAATTTGGGGACAAAGCATTGTGGCACCCCAGGCCTCACTCTTACAACAAGGTCGATCACAATCTCAGCCAAAGTCTTCCTGTCATTGACAGCAGTGACCTCACAGCGATATTTTGCCGTGTCCGACCTCGTGGCGTTGAGTATCAGTAACGAGGCGGGTTCTCTCAATTTTGCTCTGTTCTTCAGGTCGCCTAAGACCTCCCTCTCAAAGTACACAAGACTTGTTCCAGCAGTTGTCATCTTCTTCCATTCCACTCTGGGATTGGGTGTAGAAATTGAGTGAATATCGCATGATAACTCAATTTTTTCAAACTCATTAGTCCATGGTGAGGCATTGTCTGTCCTCAGTTCCACTGCTAACACACTGAAGAAGCATTGAGTTGTGAGAAGAGCCAGGAGGAAAGCCAGACGTACTTTTGCCATCTTAGAGTCCAGCTCATGCTCGGTGTGCAAAAGCAGACCAGTGAGCTGAGGAGATAAGTCTTGTGGATTAATTCTCTTCAAATTATTCAGATTCTGTGATCTTTAAAAATAATTAGAAACAATCATTACAATACCTATTATTATCTAAATATATTATTTTAATACAACATTTCAGATGAGCTATTCACTGAGAGATGTAATGTTGCCCTCCACAGTATGAAGTGCTTCATCACACTTCAAAGGTCTTCCACTTTTTTCCTTTGATCTTTTATCTTTAACTGACGATTCCAGTAGCTAGCCTATATGGTTTTTACTTGGTTGTTATTTTCACTCTGGTTCACTATTTAGGGCATTAACAGTGAGGGATGGAGCTATAGAAATGTCTTATTTGCAGATAGCAGAAAAACCTTTAGGAATAAGCAAGGGCATTTTCACCAGTGTAAAAACAGAGATGAGTTAATACCTGCAGGAAAAGCTGTTTTTTTTATATAGGAAAAAGTAAAGATTTTACAGGTTTCCTGCCAAAATATTAATGAATTGCCAAATTTCAATGGTAATATAGATATAAGATTGTGCTCTATATATAATATCCATCCATTCATCCATCTTCTGCCGCTTATCCGAGGTCAGATTACAGCATATCAAAAATATCAAAGCCTCAGAAATGGAAACTTGGCACTGGTCAGTTATTGTAAAACTCTGTAAACATTCCTCGCTTTCCACATATACCAAACATGTCAGGGAGGGACTGAGTCTTTGTGAATAAAATGAACAAGAACCTACAACTTTTCAATATAACATAAAGGCAGTCTTGTTCCTCTTTAGCTTCAATAACATGGGGCTGGTATAGTAAATATGATCTTTAGCTTCAAGAATATGATCTTATTTCACACTGGATAAGATCATATTATAAATAATTGCTTTTAAAATGTATTAGTAGTATTTTAGAATATGTTTATAAAGTATGCTGTAAACATGAATATAAGATACAGTTATTGTGTTATAAATAAAAAGAAGATATGATTCTGCATATACAATATACTTTCTTTGTGTTTGTCTGTCAAATTACTTTATTTCATTTTGTGATAGGAATTTTTGTTGGATGTTCTGTATCGTCTTCTGAGAACAGGTTTTACAGTAAGAGTCTGCAGATTGACATCACTCTGCAGTCATTATATTAAAACATTTCCATTCAGCCTTCTCCTCCTTCACCTCTTATTTTCCTTCCCCTACCTCCTGAAGAGATGGCTGTTGTGTGTGGACCCTGAACTGAGTTATCACCCTTAAATCTAAAGGAGACACTGGTCACCAATCCTCTTCTCTCTAATGAGGTGACACCTGGTTGGTCAGGAGTTGAGGTCTTTTCTTTTTGTCCCAGTGGGAGATATGCATCATGCATATCTGTATATATATAAAACTCAACAGCCACATTTTATTCCAGCAGTCAGGCACATGTTAATGAATTGATGTACCAGCACCTGCTAGGGCGTGAGCTGTCTGTAGGCATCAAGATCGAGCATCGCCTTCAGCATGTCCATCAGGACATCGGTCATTTCTGTAGCTCTGTCTGCAGCATTTTTAGGACGAATGGTACAGATGTGGAGAAGATCATCCCGAGTGGTCAACCAGACATGCATGTCCTCCACTGGCTGAATCGCAGTCTCTCTGCAGAACTGTTGTGGGTTCTTGAGTTTCCAGAGAGAGGAAGAATTGTTGTCTCTCTGGAAAAAAAACCAGCGAGTTTTTGTTCCACAGGAGAGGATCAAAACACAACACAACCACGGGAGGCCGCCTCCGGCAAGGTGTGAAGGCCAGGGGCCCCACAAGATCAATAGGCCTTTTGAAGACACCTGAGAGGTGGCACCTAAAAGTATAATTGTGGATGTTTCTGGATGCTCAGGGTTTTTTAATAGTACAATTCCTATTAAACTGTGATAATAGAGAAGTGGTCCACTGTGTAAGTAAACCACATGGGACATTGTCAATAATTACCAGGTGAAATTACAAAAATATCAACAAACAAAAGTGGACTACTTCCTTAGGTGGGGACACACACCTAAATACAGAGTCAAAATTCCCCTCTAACCTGGATTAAGACTTGTTAAATTTGTATTTTCTATGAATTTGTGTGATTAGAATTTCATCAACACTAAGCCAAGAATTATTAGTTGGTGTAATAACAAATTTGCGTTAGCTGACTGTAGCCAACAAAGCTAACGCTTCGACTTATTTAAGTCACTTATTAATTCAGCTTGAAAGTAAAGTCAAATGATCCAAAAACATTGTTACTTTTATATACTGTATATTTTTAGTTTCCACCATGCAGTCATAAACAGAAGTGTATTATTTTGGATAACTGATATTATACTATATGTCATATGTATTCATTTTTTGTTTTGCTCTGGAAAAATAAAAACAATGCTTTCATATAATTTCCATTCTCTTATTGGTCACTAGATAGATAGATAAGATAGTTAAATCTTAAATCATACTCTTAAAACTCATACTAAATGATCATGATAATCTTACACTGTGTATACACACACGCACACACGCACACACACACACACACATATATATGTACACACACACATATACACACACTTTCAATCAATTCCAACAATAATCAACAATATTTGCCAGGACGGGAACTTGATAAATCCACTTGAGGATTCAAATTCACTTACAAGACCTTACACGTTTTCCAGTGCTGATGTCCAAACACCTGAGAGCAAAGACTGAGTAATATTTTGAGTCCCCCAGATCTCACTCACGGCCCCCAAATGGTCTGTATACTCTCTTAAAAGACATTTGTACTCGGCTGATTTATATTGCAGTACTCTGACCGTTGCAGTGTAATCATGAAAAAACAAAGCTTTTATATAATTTCCATTCTCTTAGAGTTTACTTTATTTATGATGTGAAGTAAACTGTCGCATAACATCCTAACAAGCTCCACTTTCATTTTTTCTCATGTTTTCTTTCAAAACAGACAGACAGTATCCAACAATGGCCCAGACCTTCATCCGGGTAATGTCTGTTACCTCCTAATGACAAGACAAGCTGTGGTATTGATACTAACTGATGTACAAAGTTGTCCAAACCCAGTGTTTCTGAAAAGCTTGCATGTGGGTTATATGATTTTCACAGTGTCCACCACCCTGTCTCCATGGGTCATACTCAGCTGTTAGCCTGGATGTTGTCCCACACTCGGACTACGTCTGGACAGTCACTGAGAGCCTCTAAGAGTGTTGAAGCAGTGTCCAGCTGGTCCTGGTCCAGAGATGACATAGTGCTAGGAAGACACTCAATCCCAGAAGACGTGATCTGGACTCCCAGACTCTCCAGTGAGGCACGGACATGATTCAGCTGCGTGGTGTCACAGATAAACTGTAAAGAGAGGTGAGATCAATCCTGCAACGTTATTAAATGTAAGAAAAACACTGTTGTTTCTCACAGTACAAGGTGATGACATGCCACTGGCTCTTTTGCCCAGTTGATAAATCAGTTACAAAATTAATCGTCAACTATTTCTATAATTGATTGATTGGTCTGAATTTTGTTTTTTTAAATAATCAAATCCAGTTCTCAGATTTTCATTTTTTTAAAGCAAATATTTTCTGGTTTATTTGCTTCATAATTAACAAATAAACAATTAGAACAGAATAATTTTGGTTTGTGGAGAAAACAAGACATTTGAGGTCATCATCATTTTGAGGTTTGACATTTTTTGGACCAAATGATTTATCGTATGTCCTGTCCGGACATAATACAACAAACATATAGAGTTAGGTTCATATATTTGGACAAAGACACATTTTTTCATTTTGTCTTTGTCATTTATATGTTGGAGCCATAATGTAGTTTTTGTTTTCTGTCTTTATGTTTTTTATTGCAGGTAACCTCACGCAGAGCTTGTGTTTGAACACTGAGTGGAGTGTTTTCATTTCTCAACCACGTGTGATTTTAAAAGGCGTCAGTGTTTACAGAAACAAAGATATAGTTGAGTGGAAAGTAAATTGTATTGAGACTGCTGACATTTTTAAAAACTTGCAAATGGTGATCTACAAATCAAATAATTGCTTTTCTTGTCTTTATCTGATTATGCTGTAAAACATAATCAACATAAGCCCTAATTTTGAAATTATTTAAAACAATATTTAATACCATAATCCACTTTCCCATACACTCAAAGACACACTCTGCAACCAATCCAAACCAATATTTATTCCAAAAAAAGCCTAAGAAAATAGAAGACATGCCCTTCAAATATCAAGCTCATTTGCCTAATTGGGTGAGATATGTTCTGTATGCAAATACTGTATGTTTTGTTACTGTGTCACTTATTGTATGTTTTGTCAAAGTGTGGTATTTTAGGTTTAACTTTTGACCCCCTTAAAAAAAACTACATGATTTATCTTAAGGGTTTTGTGGCTTTTACTGTGCCACAATAGGTAGCTGCATCTTTCCTTGTGATTTATTATGATCTTATTATATAAATTATTTTTCACAAAAAATGTATCCCATCTGCAATGTATCCAACCACAGTGGCTGCAGACAAAGGAATTTAAGTGCATTTACGTTTAAAAATCTAAAAAAAATTAGATTAAAAGTTTTTTCTCGGCCATCACAATAATATCGTGAAGTGCAATTATTTTTGTGAAGATAATCATTGTGGGAAATTTTTATATTATCCTACGCACAGTGGTGATCATTCTTATTGAATTATTCACGTCTCCTTGTGTGTGTGTATGCGTGACCTCTGCTCTGACCTTCAGGAGACGCTGCTCCTCCTCATCCTCACTCTCATGGACGTCTTCAGCTCCAGCTTCGATGGCCAGCTCCAGAGCTTGCTCCATGGTGATGTTCTTGCCCGCCAATGTCACTACTCCCTTCCTGCTGAAGCTGTGGCGGACTCCGTCTGACAGCGACCCACTGCGGACGAGTGAGGAATTACACCTTCTGTGCAATAAAATCCCACATCAACCTATGAATCTAAACACAGTGCTGTTTAACTGATGCACTGATTCCCAAACTATGGGTCAGGACAAACAGATTCACCAAATAAATCTGCAGAATTTCAACAGCAATTTAGTTAAGAATGTTTTAAATAACGTGCAAAAATTGTAACTACAGATACGGGTATAAATTAGTCACTACACAAATTTGCATTTTTAAAAAGTGAGTCCTCATATAGAAAGCTTGGGAATACTGATATGATGAATCTTCAAAAGGTACACAAACACACACAATTAAATATGCAATCTACAAGTTGAAAGACCTTCTCATTCAATGTTTTTTCTGAAATTTTATTACTCTGTTTATTAATTTTAGGTAGCTTCTCCACTGCCATGCTATGACATATTTCACTAATACGGTTTTATTTATGGTATTATTATGGTATCTATTCTTAAATGTTCCCATTACATGCATTTTTATAATTAAACTTACTCTAAAATCCTTTAAAGAATGTTTCCGCTAGCTTTGCACAGGTGCCATGCTGTTTCCTCTCAAAATGTAGCTTGTTCAGTTTGTGTAACTTTTGACTGTACATAAAAAAAGATACCAAAAACCAAAAAGATTTGCATTTATAAAAAACATTTCTACTCTGGTGACAGAATAACTTGTGGTACATATATTATCGG
Source organism: Brachirus orientalis (assembly GCA_016785285.1). NCBI lineage: Eukaryota > Metazoa > Chordata > Actinopteri > Pleuronectiformes > Soleidae > Brachirus > Brachirus orientalis. The sequence continues at coordinate 425,633 of JAFBJR010000234.1, forward strand.
AAATGTGGCAGCAGAAGCAGCCATTTAGTTAGTGGACTTCATGAGTGTTTGGAGAAGTGATGAAATTTACAAGGTTTCTTGAATGTATCTTGAAGCCTCCTCTAAGCTCCAGATGCTGTAGATCCAGAGTCTCTGAATGCATCATTAGTTCAAACAGAACTGAAGAAGCCTCTTGGATGAGAGGCGAAACTTCTTCAAGACATTCAACTAAGTCCAGTTGCCTTTTTGTTGCTACACTTTTGGATACCATGACCTGGATGACTGAGAATCTTCACAGACACAAATTATTAGGCTTAAAATTAAATATTAAGTTTTTTTAATGTAATTTTGCTGATTCCATGTGTTTTTAATCAATATACATAATATTGAGTGTATTTCACTAATTCATTCAATATAATAAATAAGATGATTATTAATTCACCATCCTTTAAAAACCAGGGAAATTCATCGCAGATACCTTATCGCAATATGACGATATCCAAAATCTAAGACCATATTTTGCCTCACGATATGTCATGATATTGATGTAATTTCCATATATCGTCCTGCCCTACTCCTGGATTATTGTCTCAAGGAATGTATCATTCAATTTGGGTTCACAGAGGAATTGCAATTATCCTTACTATTGAGTCACAATACTTCAGCACCCAAGTAAAATCTGCTTTGACAATTTTACCTTCCATTTATTAAAAGTTCCCGACTAGTGTGCACGACTGATGTAAATATTCTGTATAACACTGAGGATCTTCACCCGTTCTTGTTGAGTAGATGTTTAATCTCCTGGTGGCTGCGAGTGTTGTTGTCACTGAGGACCTCTATGAGCAGCAAACATCCACCAGGCCCTCGAGCTTCAAATGTGTGCTGAAACGCTGGTTTGGCCTTTTCCTGTAGAACCACAAGAGAACACATGAAGACGTGAGCAAGTCATGGTTAGGGCTGTGCAACATGAGACGAGATTCGGTCTTAGGTTTTGGATATCGTCATATCGTGATTACTTTTCCTGATTTTAAAAAGGCAGGTTCGCGACCCAGTCGGAACAAGGGGCCTTCTGCATGGTGTTTGCCCCGTGTGCGTGGGTTCCCACCGGGTACTCCGGCTTCCTCCCACAGTCCAAAAACATGCAGATTTGGGGATTAGGCCAATTGGACACTAAATTGCCCGTAGGTGTGAATGTGAGTGAATGATTGTCTGTCTTTCTGTGGCCCTGTGATGGACTGGCGACCTGTCCAGGGTGTACCCTGCCTCTTGCCCTATGTCAGCTGGAGTTAGGCACCAGTGCCCCCCCGCGACCCTTAGTGGATAAAGCGTTAGAAAATGAGTGAGAGAGTAAGGTAGGCAACTAGTGGATTGTAGAGGTACTACAGGTGGGCTTGAGTACTCTGTGTTGTTTTTAATGTATTTGTACAAAACACCTTGAATTACAATTTAATGAAAAAACAAGTAAAACAAGTAGTTTATAAATAAAATTACCTTGCTTTGTCTTTACACTCAAATTGCAGTTTACACAAATTAGAAACTAAATGGAATAATGGAAAAGGACCATCCAGACTGCTATCAGCTCAAAGTTCAAAGGTCAGCATCTGTGATGGTACGGGGGTGTATTAGTGCCCATGGCATGGGTAACTTGCACATCTGTGAAGGCCATTTATGCTTCACAGATGTGAAGCATTAATGGGTTATTTTTGGAGCAACTGTCATCCAAGCCATGTCTTTTTTCACAGATGTCCCAGATTATTTCAGTAAGACAATGCTAAGACACATTCTGCCCGTGTTACGACAGCATGGCTTCATTGTAACAGAGTGCAGGTACTTGACTGGAGGGGAGCGTAGGGGGCGTGGCCTCTATAGCCCTGCAATAAGTAGTATGCTATGTGCCTGTGACTGAAGAATACCAATAGCAATATTCAACTGCATTTGCGTCAAATCTGATTGTTCTAGCCAAAGACTCCACTACACCATATTTTTCACCAACTAAGTTCCTAACCTTCAATTTTGAAAATGTCTAGTTTATTCCACTGAAAAGTTTGTAATTGTGAAAATTCACGGAATTTTACAACCCTACAGACCAGAGCTTTAATTGCATGTGTGGTCGTGGACTTACCGCACTCTTGATGGCAGTCTCTATGGAAGCTTTGGGCATGTTTTTGTTCCTGCACTGCTCCAGGATGTGAGCTAGGTTTATATTCAGGTCTGGGTTGGATCCCCCCTCTGCAGATGAGACCGGAGATGACAACAACTTCATTCGACAAAAGGCATCACAGGACGATATGAACATTTCATGTCATGATTATCCTGACCAAAACAAATTGTGATTCATAATATAAATGCGATAACTAGAAAAATAGTTTAAAATGAAGAATCTTTCAGGTCCAGGATTGGCAGAAATCATATATACTACTCATAAGTATGTTTTTAGATGCGTACAATTGCTTTTAAATAACAACTATTTGGTTTTTGTTTCCACTGAAATAAGACTTACTGTATAGTATATGTACTTTAGGCAAGGGCGTTGCTTTATAGTGACCGCCATTTGCATCACAATGTTTCTACAGTAGCCAGAGTGTGTTTTACATTTGAAGTTGAGGCTTACAATCACCGCTGGACTGGCCATCGGGCATTTTTTTTTTTTTACTAACGGTACTGGTAGAACAGCCCATTCGTTATGATTGATTCTGGGCTGGACCAATTACAGCCGAGGGCCGATGCCCCCTCCCTCTTGGGCCTCGGCTGTCAATCAATTCTATCATACATAGAGAGAGGAGATCAAAAAAAAGGAGAATAGCAAGAAGCGGAAAGGAGGCGCGGAAAAATTCCAGAGAAAAAGCGACAAAAACTTCAGGCAGATGCTGCGAAGTGTGTTAAAATAACACAGATGTTTGCTGGTGGCTATGGCAGGGTTTATTAATGTGGTGAGTCTATGAAAATATCACTAAATCTGTCATTTATTCATTTTAATACTCATCAAAAAACTAGACCACGCAGCCTTTTGGTTTCTGCTAAGTACTATATAGAATGACCGGATGGTGTAGGTTTAAGTTTATTAGACAAGTACATATACATCAAAAAGGCAGTGTACAAGCATTGTCACAAGAAAGTTTGTTTTCATTCATAGGCTTCATTGTCTTTCCATCAATAGCTGGTGGGCCGGTCTCGGTTCAAAATGCCCGGGCCGATTTTTTAATCCCAGTCCAGCCCTGCTTAAAAATCAAATAAGAAGAACAACATCTTTCTTTAGTATGTGAAGGGAACTGTAGTCCCCTGACAGCCTTGGGAAAGGAAGGGGTGACAATCTGCAGTCTCACCATTGTTTAAAGCTGCAGTACTAAAATTTTGGTGATTTGCTGTTGTTGTTATTATGCCTCTGTTTGGTCTTTGTGATAGAAACAGAAATGATGCAACATTAATTGTATCCTGTGTCCTCCATATGAAAACAGGCTCTGTCACGTACATTTATCCTGCACTGACTTTGGTTGGGATTTCAATGATATTTGTTATATTAAAAAGTTACACACTACAGTTTTAAATAGGCAAATTATAAATCATAAGTATTGGAGTAAGTGGAAAGATGCAGACTCCTTTTGTGGCACTTCAAAATAAATCACTGTGAATGTATGTTGATGATTCTTGATGAACTAGACAGTTTTTACTAATCACTCAAGTGAAATTTGATCCTCTTTTACAATTACACTCACCACCAAAATATGATGTTTTTTTTTAATCGCAATGTTCGACAGTGTCGTAAATGGTCTCATTCCTAATAAGTCAACAAGATGGTGACAGCAGCAGCAGCCTCACCTTTCACAGCTATTCTTATCATCATGCCGAGCTTCATGAACATCTTCGCTCTCGCCTCATCTTTGGGTCCTTTAATGTGTTTCACTTTTGACCACTTGTTGTGTCCAGCACATAAGGCGGAGCACAGCAGCAGTGTCCTCGCACTGGACTTCCTCCACGGGGGGGACAGCGCACACGGAGACGGCGGCAGGACGGACTCCGCCGGGGAAGAGCTCCAGCCCGAGGCCGCGGTCAGCGTCCGGGGGAGCGGAGCCCGGAGAGTCCTGAGCACCGCTGGCCCCAGCATTACCAGCACCACGGTTTTACTGCCTGACAGCTCTGAGTCTGAGAGGAGGACATAACACACGCTCCCGCTGTCCTTGTTTTAGCGACCCGGCACTTCCTGGTGGATGTGACGTCAGAATCTAGGACTGTCAAAATAAAAACTCAATCGCGCCTCATCACTTTTGTCATTTTAATTCAAAAATAAAGTAGAGTATTTATTGTTCTTACCTAATTTATACATATCATAACTAACTTCCTTCCGTTCTTTTTCATTTTAATGTTTCTGTTACATTCGATCCTTTTTTAACTCTTATTTTTCCTAAACCATTTTATTTTTTCTCCAAGTTGTTATAGAATATATATTTTTCTTTCTTTCTTTCTTTCTTTCTTTCTTTCTTTCTTTCTTTCTTTCTTTCTTTCTTCTCAATCATCTTCTTTTATGCTTTTTAACAAATTGTAAACATATGTTTTGGGTCGTTGGGCTGCTGACTGCTTCAGGTTTTCTTTCCAAATCTTAAGAAAATCTCCTTCTTTCTTCATGATTCCTTCCACCTTGATGAAATTCCCAGTTCCAGACACACTGAAGCACTTCGACAGCATAATAATCACACCACCGTGTTTCACTGTGGGGACGGTGTTCTTTGATTTATACACCTCTCCCTTCTTTCTGCAAACATAAGCAATGTCTCTACAAAGAGCTCTAGTTTGGTCTCATCTGACTAGAGGACATACTTCCAGTATGAATAATCTTTGTCCAGGTTGCCCTTAGCATACTTTAGTCTGGCTTGAAGGTGTCTCTTCTTCACTAGTGTCTTGACAGTTGTCCTGGGGTCTTTAGACACATCTTAGTCCTTGAAATCTTTCTCTTCCTACCTCTGCTTGTTCAGGCTTGTTCTGTATTGTGTGCCTCTCTTTGAATTTCTTGATGATGCTTCTCATTCCAGTTCTTGACACTTGGAAATGCTGTGATAACATTTACAAACCCTTCACCTACTTTGTGAGCATCAACAATCCTTTTTCTCAAGTCTAAACTGATTTCATTTGTTTTTGGCATGATGCTTTCTCAAGTGACAGCTCAAACTGAAGATTTTATACTGTGTGTACATTGGGAGTTAACCCTCAGTTTTTACTTGATTTTTAAACTTTTGAGCATTAAACAGTTAAGCACACTATTGCACAACAGTGGTTTGTGCTATGGCTCAGTAAAAAGGTCAGTTCTTAAAGGGGTTAATAATTTTGACTCTGGCAGTTTTTGGTTTTTGTGGATAAAATTAATTCTTGTGTGCAAAGTCAAATAATGGAAGCATCCAAAATAAAACTAGGATGTTTGTGTTAAAAATTCTTTGGTCTGTTTAATAGCATGTTAAAAAAAAAAAAAAAAAGGTAAAAAAAACAATGAGATTTTCATAGGGGAGCTAATAATTTCTTCCTCAACTGTAGCTGTGTGTAGGTAGATACTTATGATAGTTTATGTATTTATAACTGTATTCATAATTTTACAAATAAGAGTAACACCAGTTAAAATAAAGTATTTCATCTTATCAGGATAAATTATTTTATATATCTACTAATGTCTCATGTTAAGGAAGGTAAGTGGGTGTATATAGTTTGTTCAGCATTGTATACTATAATGTATATATTAAATCAAATGACTCAATCAAAGTGTAAATCTGTATCATTGTGAGTCTGAAATGTCCCACCGTGGGAACTGGTGAAGAAATGTTCTTCTCCCGTGGGAACAAAGTTTATGAAATGATCCTGCTTCTATTTATAATGATGGCGCATTACACAAGGACCCAGTCTTTAGTTCAGCCATGGTAATTCAACAAACAGTAGTAAAGACTTGTCACACAAATAAGTAATTATGTAAGACTAATGCATGGGTCACAGGAAACGAGATGAAGACACAGAAGCATCCCAGAGGAGCGCAAAGAGTTAAATGAGATGGAAGCCACCGCAGCCAATCAAGACCAACCCATCTCCAACACACAACAGTCCAAAGAAGTGCAAAAAGGAGCAGCGTTCCTCCCTCTCTTCCCCTCGGGAACCTCGTCAGAGCGCACACACTGAAGATCTGCAACATGGATCCTCACACCTGATCACTGACGGCTTTAAAACATCTGCTCTGGATGTCAACACCAAATGGCATTGTAAATATAAAATTAAAATAAAACAACACAGTGGGGCAGCAATGGGGCACCAAAGAAGAAGAAGAAGGAGAGTTTTAAACTTAGGGATCCAGGTTCCTTCAACACAACATGAGGAGGTGAAAAAGATGTGAGAGTGTGTGGACAGTGGCAGTCAGTTCTGTTTAAGTCAATTATAGAAACGATATGATGGTGTGTGCAGAGGGACTGATTTTCTTGGGTTTTTTCCACTGCGTAACAACAGTGACTTCACTGGTAAGTAAATAATCCACTTATGTGGGTGATTAAGTATGCCATTGATTGAAAGATTTAAAAAGATGTCATTTTTTTAAATTTTAATTTAAAATGATATAATTTTTTGCTTGGTATGTAGACTTATTTCTAGTGTTTAAAAAAGAGCTGACTCTCGAAACTCATAGTTTCAAGTGCTTTTTTTCAGAACAGATTTGTGGGAAATGATAATTATTTTGTTTACAACTGTCATGATTTTATGCTTCAACTTCTCACGCAGTGGCATCATATCATTCACTTTATTGTGAAAAATGAGTCAGAAATGACATAGCTGCTCAAATATGTAACATTTCATGTACCTGTGACTCTGACTTCTTGGATTACCTATTACTTTGGGAAATAATCCAGCTATTCACCAGACAATAGATGAAAAGTGTAGATTTTTTTTTACTTACCTTTTTAGCAATTTTTTTTTTTTTTTTTTTTAGAAATATCCAGTCTATTTGTCAGCATATCATCAGTCTCACATCTGGTTTGTTTGCCTTTGCAGGAAATAAATCTGTGTCCAAAATTCAAACCAAATACAAGATTTTCTGTATTTGACCCAAAGAGCAGCAGCATGAAGGGGTCATCGCTGACTCAGCTGAAGTGGGGTTTTTTTCCCCCAAATGCAACAAATTAAATAACAAAATATAGAAACAACATTAAAGCACAGGAACAATATGGTAATGGTAATCATTTTGTAATGGGTTGTATGTAATCTAATGGTGTAATGGTGATGCCATTCCATTTTCTATAGTATTCATCATGTAATGACTTGGTAAGAGCAGTGGAAAATGTACGCAATATAAGGGAGGATTTTTTTCAATTTTTTTTAAATAAGCCTTTTCATGTAAAACCTATAGTAATTCTCACTGTCAAACCATGACCTGAATAGTAATGTATTATATCGTATATTATTATTACTACACTATTACATTGTTATTACCAAGTAAGTACTGGAGCTAGAGAGCCAATATTAGCCAATATTTGAAGCAAAGTAAGTTACTGACACACAATCAGTGCTGACTGAGTTGTGGGTGTGGGTGATTGACATACTTTATTTATATGTCAGTAACTCTTGCAGCCATTATATGTCTGGTTTAAAGTAAGCACACACACAAAAAGAAGCCATTTGAAGCAGAAACCATTTGAAAATATTGACATGGTGTGTTAAGCACAATGAATCAATGCAGTTAATTAATATATACTGTAAATAAATAACACACTGAAACTTAGATTGAAACCTTCAGAATGTTCACTAACAGTATCAGCAAAGGACTATTGAGATCAGAACACCAGCTCTAAGTCTCCTCCATCAGAAATCACCTGAAATCTTCACCTCCAAATCCTTCAGCCTCTATGATATCCCTTTTAACCTTTGACCCACTGATGCATGACCTTTTGTGCAGCTCACTCTAACTTCTCTTTATCTTCCCCGGGTCGATCCTGAGTGTCAATGCCGGGCAGACTTATAACCTCCTGCTCAGTCAGCCTGAAAATCACTTAACATGAAGCAGAAGCCTCAGAGAGAAAACACAATTACAAAAGGGCAAGTCTGAAAAAACTAATTGTTTTGCTAACACTCGCTGTCCTTCAGCAGAAAATGCTCCTGTTCATAGAAAAGTGAATGGGATTGTCTGTGTTGACCTTCATGTATTGATTTTTGTATTTTTGTTTTAAAAACGATGGACCCAGAAGCACAAATACATATGTATGGTAAGCACTTTCATCAGAGCCAGTCCATTATACAACACGTGGTTAGAAGAGCTGCTTAAAATTAAAGTGGAACTATGCAGGATTTTTACCCTAACTGAACAGCCTCAGAGTCATTGTGATGGCAAAATCAGAGCCACTGACCTGGAGTCCTCAGAATCTGGAGCTTTTGCACTAACCAGGTACAGCTGTGACATCAAGGCAGCGATAGTGTTATTTTTAAATAGTTTTTAAATAGGTGAGTTTTTAGGACAGTGAGGATAAAGAGGTAGACAATGGAGGGATGTTTACGGTGATGTTTTAAAAATGTGTACTCTATGTAAACTTTAGGGGGCGCACCAGAGACAAAGTGACCAGACTGGCAAAGTTCCACTTTAAAGTCTCCTTCCAAAATGCATCACTGTGGAAAATGATGTTTGTTCAGACACAATTGAAAACACCATAACATTTTACTGGAATGGCCTGTGCTATTATTACACCATGCCCTTTGATTCTTTCAACTGGCAAAATGTTATGTTACAAGTCTAATAACTAACTGATAAGACGAATTGAAGAGTTTGAGTCCATCTTTTGACGTATCGTACTGTTCGATGTTTAAAATAAAAAATAAAAACAGGCAGTGGGTTAGTGATGTATGTGTGCATGAACAGAGTTTAGCATCCTATTTACATATTTAATAAAAATCTGGCAATCAGTCTCATGCACTGTTTCGAATACGAGATTGCAGTTATCATTTTAAACACTGAAGGTCGCTGCTGTACACTTTTTACGCACAGTATATCACCTTTCTGGTCAATCTGAGGCCCTGTAAGATAATCAGGGGTTAGAATTAAAAGAGAAAGCCAAGAAAAACAGTGAACAAACCTTTCATTTCCCTATGAGGTATAGTAGAAGTGTTAACATTATTTCTCAAATCTGTGCTTAATTAAACACTCTGCAGAAAGGACATTTTGACAGCAGCAAACACTGTCTCTTTTCCTTTTATTCACTTTTCCCCTGAAGCGCTCTCATTACTCGTGCGTTCCCTGGTGGACCAGTTGCTAGTTTTGCTGTTCTGTTGTGAAATGTAAGCATGAACACAAAGTCCCTTGTGTAAGTTTCCTCTCACTTGCGTGGCCGCATGGCTGCCATGTGGACAGAAAAAGGGTTTGGCGGGGGATCATCACATACCACACCCTCACACTACTATTTAACAACACCTGGAGGCAGCACATCAGTTTGTGGTGGATAGATGGTCCTGGTTGAAAAGCAAATTGGTTCTATTTGGAATTCTGGTTTTATTTTTGTAGACGACCCCAAAGATAAATCCATGGGACGTGTGTGCCGGCTTTTTGACATTCACGTATCGGTCAGACATGGTATTATGCTGTGTTACATTTGGAGTTTGAACTTTCCGTCTGCTACTTGTACTGTTACTAGCACTTCTGTCACTCGTACACATAGTACTTTTAACCGTAGACATGTTGCTATGCTGTTTGTGTGCACAAAATATCGACTGGTATTGCTAAAACTAAGAATGGTTAGTTCGAGAGACTTTTTTTTTGACTTCTCAACTGGAACTCAGGGGTGATGTCACTCCCTGTTGGACATGGAACCTGAATTACCTTTAGTGCTATTCTTTTGTGGATAGCACTAAATGTTCACACCTCATCTGTGGTGGAAACGTGTTGAGTAGAACTTGAACCTTGATTGGCAAACATTCTAGTTTTCCTTGAATATCCGACCCATTGACTACTCCTCCTATTTACAGATAGACTCCGATGATGTCATCACACGAGAAGAGCAGATCTACGTTCTGATTGGTGCTCACGCCAGGTGTGAAAGGAACATCGAGGCACAGATGTCCCTGCTTAGAGGTTTGTCAACGACATCAGATAATTTATCCATCATAAAAAAACAAAACAGGAAACAGGAATCAGGTTTATCACTCCTGCGTAGGAGGTTATGTTTTCGGCCACATCTCCCAGTCTGTCTGTGATTAACACAACTCATGAAGGAAAGGACGTATTTAAAATATTGAACTTGAATTTTTAAAAAAAAAAAAAATCACATAGTGGTTCCTCATTCAGGTCTATTGTATGTCCACTAGTTTAGTCAAAATCGGCCTCTGAACCCACAGGACTCCAGTTTAGTCTAATCCTAACAGAAAACTTTTCAGCTCTGTTGCTCACTACCGTGTGTAAATATTGACTATTGAATAGTAAAGCAATCACACGGACAAATGTCAACTCAATTCTGTTTAAAAAAAAGTCACATTTAAAACCAAATCTCTGACTGTGAATGTGTGAGTTTTTAATCCCAATCCACAGTAGCTTTAAGGTTTACTGCAGAGTTATTGCTTCCTATTGTTTGCCCTCTTATCAAAAATATATAAAACTGTTCCTGAATAAGGAGGCAAGGATTTTCTTTGCCCAGTATTAGGTCAGCGAGTGCATGTTCAAATATAATACCAGAAAAAGGTTGTTGTATGTTGATCAGATATAACACCCCCTCACCTCTGGCTGAGCAGTATTATCACTGTCATTACAGAGCTGAATACAGGTGCAGACAATAACAGGACATTTTAAACCCAGACTGTGATGTAAAAGCTGAATATATGTCTATAACATTATACGTTGTGTTATGAGATGGAAACCAATGATAAGAATAGAGGGAATGTGAACAGTCATGGACAAGTAAAATGTAATATTAAGCTGAAATGCAGTACATTAACCCAAAAGCATCATCATTTGCTATAATCCAGTTTCCTGTCTGTGAACGATTCTTTTTTTTGTTGTTGTTTACTTTAAATTATTTGGAATATTTTGTTTAGTCTGTGTGTGAATGCACAGGCAGGCACTCTGCCTTTGTCTCTTTAACCCTTGACGTTGGATGTGCCTCATGCCTGGTGTTGGAGGTGGTTGTCGGAAGTTTGTAGAGCTATATTAGCACATCTCTGACGTATTAAAAAAACCTTGTTTCCTAAAAATTTGTTTCTTACAATGGGTGTGGGGAAAAAACACACTGGGATATAGCGTAATTTAACATCAAGATGTTTTTACTACTTTTGAATCTACCCAAAATGTACGCAAGTTCTATTTATCAGTGTTATCTATAATCCAGAGACATTTTTCAGTTTGATTTAAAGCATGTTCATTTGAAGGCTTGCGTTTGTGCTACTGTGTGCGCCTCTTCTGGGGACATCAAAATGCCTTGACATTGCCCCTGCATACACTGGTGGTTAATGTGCTTCCCTTTATTTGTAAAGAGGGGGACTGCATCCCAGAGTGGGACGGGATCATCTGCTGGCCCCAGAGCAGAGCGGGCCAGCTGGTCTCAGTGCTGTGTCCAGAGTACATCTATGACTTCAACCACGGAGGTAGGAGAACTCGGCAATTCAGTGTGCCAATTCACACACAGGCAATTCACAATCCCCATGATCCCCTTACACCTTTGAGGGCTCCTCTATAGTTTCTGCATTGATACAGAGTTTCCATTCGGATCAAAACAAAGGTCTGCATCAATTTCTTGGTTCAGTTAAGCGTATTATTTAGTTAAATAAAAACTTCGGTTAACGTACCACAGCTAGCCAACAGTGCAGGAGTGCGCCACCAACTGGACAGGAAGTGTTGTGCAAGATCCTCTTGTACGGCTACAGAAAAGGGCAAATAATGCCATTTATGTCACACAAACCATAGTGGATCTCTGCTGACCCCCAAGAACAGAACATTCACAGAGCATTCGTGACATCACTTGCATAGTGGTTGAGTGCAAGAGTCCGCAAGGGCTCAAAAATTTCATAAATGTGAATGGAGGGACTATGCTTGACGGGGGGGGGGTATTCTGGGTTTAGCCATTTTTATTTTATGATTATGAAACACGGCCGAGTGGTGGTTAGCACTGTAGCCTTGCAGCAAAAAGACCCGGGTTTCGGAAATATTTAATGCGTCTTCTATGCTTAGTTGCTTACATTTCTTGGTGATGGGATTACCCATGAAAAAAAAAAATAAACAGTGAAATCTGTCTATGAGCAGTGGGTAATTTCAACAGAAAACACTACCAGTGTGCTCAAAAAGGCCGCGAGGGCCCTCAAAAACTCGACTACTTCACAGTAGGGCAGCCCAAAGCCCTCACTGACTGTGGATGCGTCTCAAAGTCTGTGAGTCTGCAAAGGTCAACTCACATGTACATGTCTCTTTAACCCTTGACACTGGGCGTGCCTGATGCCTGGTGTTGGAGGCAGTTGTTGGAAGTTGGTGGTTGGTGGTGACAACAACTGTTGTGTGCACTATGTCTGACAAAAGCAGCAGGAGACAGATCTGTCCAAGAGCTTTGTTTGGACGGTGTACTGTTTGAGTGTGATTTAATTGGCTAGCATGTGAAAGAGAAAGTGTTTCAGTCCTCAGGTAGGACAGTGGGACTGGGATAAGGTCCCCCCTGAGACGTGTTGAGGTGTGATGAAGCGCTAACATGTGGGTCTGGTTACAGTTCTAATGTTTTACCTGCCTTATAGACAGTTGTCAAATGTCTTGAATGAGGGTAGACTGTTGTTTAATACTCTACTACTTCTTGACCCCGCGACCTAGGACGAGCCTACCGCTACTGTGATGCTTCAGGAAACTGGGAGCAGGTTTCCAGCATCAACCGCACTTGGGCTAACTACACGGAGTGCACTACATACTTGACCTCCAATCAAAGGAGTCAAGAGGAGGTGTGTACATGTGCATTTGGTATGTACAGAATGTACTGTGTACAGACTGTGATCTCTTGTTAGGGCATAAAAGACATTGTGAGCTACATATTTAGGCAACATAATTTCATATACAGAGAGTGGTACTGGCTGCATGTACCCCTCCCTCTATTCCAGCAATGGTAACAACTGGCTACACTGAAAAGCAACATGAAAAAGGAAAAAAGACTCAGAATATCAGAATATAAACACAATAAAATACATATAGTATAGTAAATGGTCTGTATTTACAGTGTCCAACCAGCATGTCCATGTGGGCCCCGTAAGGATTACATTTGGACTGACAATATGGGTTCCAACTAGGTTTGTCCATGGTTTCCATATGAAATCGTATGGAACCTGCATAATTTACCCACTTTAAGCCCATGCCCAGTTAGTACCCAGGTAGCATAGAAAGTGGGCATGGGCTTGAAGTGGGCAAACATGAACGGGGCCAACTTAGACACCAAAGAAAAACCTACTTGGGACCCATATTGTCAGTCAAAATATAAGATGAATGGGGCCCATGTGGACATGCAGGCCAGGATACAACACTTCTCTAGTCTTGATGACAACACAAAGCTGCTTTACATACAGTGCAGCTTTTTTTTTCTCTATCAAATGTCATTCACACACTGTCAGGTGCTACATGGGGTTAAGTGTCTTGCCCAGAAATCCAGGAGAGCAGGAGTCACCATCCATCTTAGAAGATGGAGGGACAGCCTCTAGTCCTCTTTTATGTAGCTCCATTCCAAAACTTTAGTATTTAATGACCTGGAGATGAGAATCAACAATAAACCATCTATCTTCTATTACTAATAATTTTGAATGGAGTGCATTTCATTCGAAGTCCTGTTAATACAACAAAACATGCACTGTACTGCTATTAATTATGGATTTGTGAAGTGTCCAAGAATCTACTACACTATTCAATATTTTACACTGCTAGAAGTGTGTATTGCTGTTTTGTTTCACTTAAGTTAACTTAAAAATAAAATTACTGATGAAAATGTTGAACAAAATAAAACAGTAAAATGGTGTGTTCCTCTATTACCTCATCTCATCAAAGTGATACAAGAGCATTATAGGTAGAATCTCAGTCTTTTACCAATATGTGTCAAAACTACTACAAAGTAATGTGATTTCATTTAGAATTGAAGCACCTATGAATATATACAGTATATTATATATGTTTATTCAGTAGTAATTGAGTTACTTTTTGACAATGTAATTAGTAGTGGTAATTTTTGTTCGGAACTTGCCCAAAACTGCATTTTCCTACTGATCCTGCCTATTGTAGCTTTAAGGTGGATCGACTGTGATCCAACAAATATTTGAATGATTTCAATCCTGAAATGTGGTTGTCATCTAACTGTGTTTAATTTTCTTCCAGAATGTGTTCAAGAGACTCCACCTCATGTACACTGTCGGCTACTCCATTTCTCTCGCATCACTGTTGGTGGCAGTCTCCATCCTCTGCTATTTCAAGTAAGGAAACTAGAGGATGTGAACCATAAGCATACCTCAGTTGGCTCCACCCTCAAAGTGCTATCTCTAAATGCCTTTTTTCCATAAAACTGAGAAGAGTTTGCTAATCTTGGACTCATCAGCCTCTGAAAGATGTGTACAATTGCATCTGGTATATATACATTTGGTTTGCATCACAGAATGAGTGGGATGTGACAATATTATATGGTGTCAGATTGTCAAATGTAGCGAGGGACAATAAGACATGTGCACCAGCAACTTTTTAATATGTTCTGTTTACATCAGTGGTCAGAAGTTGGAAAAAAAACAGCTCGGGCGAGCCATTGTTAGCAGTACCAGTCAAAAGAAAATTCAACAAGGAAAAAAATCCTGCCAGCGGTATAGGTCAAGAGGTCACAAGATATAGGTATCAGTGAATATAAAGTCAAAACTACAGCCAGAAAATGGTAAATGGTCTGTATTTATACAGCACTTCAAGTCTTCTAGTTTTGATGACCGCTCAGAGCTGCTTTACACTACAGTTTTTGCCATTCACCCATTCACACGTCTTTTATACCCGTTCACACAATGCCAGCACAGCCCTCAGGAGCAATGTGAGGTTAGGTGTCTTGCCCAAGGACACATCGGCATGTAGACTAGAGGAGCCGGGACTCTAACCCAAAACCTTAAAATTGAAATACGACTCGCTTTACCAATGAGCTACAAAATATTCAGAAAATTAATTAGCATGTTGAGACAAAAGCTGAAGTTAAAGCAGCCAGTGTGCATCTTGCCCCCCCCCCACACCAACAGCTATATTACCATCTCAATGTTGCAATACCACATTGAATATTGAACAATGAATTTAACATGGATACTATTACAATAATGCTATAAATGTTGTTCTGTGGTGTGGAGTGGTTGCTGCACTATAATGAGATTATGAGATATTGATGTAATTTCATCCCTACCATAAGACATTAACTGGTTGTCTCTCTCTCACACACACACTCTGCCAGGCGTCTCCACTGCACACGCAACTACATCCACATTCACCTCTTCGCCTCGTTCATTTGTCGGGCGGTCAGCATTTTTGTGAAGGATGTCGTGCTCTATTCTGTGTCTGACGACAGTAAGGCGGAGACTGAGTTCAATGCACAGAGGCCCCATATGGTAAAGCACATGTTTCTTTGTTTATTACTATTATTATAATACTACTTATTTTTAAATCCACCTTGCTGTGGAGATTTAACCCTGTGCTGGTCTGTGTCCACAGGCTGGTTGTAAAGTTGCTGTTACTCTCTTCCTCTATTTCCTGGCAACCAATCACTACTGGATCCTGGTGGAGGGTTTGTACCTACATAGCCTCATCTTCATGGCGTTCCTCTCTGACAAGAACTACCTGTGGGCCCTCACCATCATTGGTTGGGGTAAGCAGCACTGGAGCAGTCTGTGAACTAACAGAGTATCAGCATGTTGCTAATTTGATCATTTTCTTTTAATCTACACTCATTTTAGGTGTTCCAGCTGTGTTTTTGTCCATTTGGGTCTGTGTGCGAGCATCACTAGCAGACACACAGTGAGTCATGTGATACACTTGTACGTAGGCTGCAGAAAAAGAAGTGGACATGGTCTTTTCCTTTGCAGGGTGACCATAGACAGGAGTTAACAATTGGCACAATGGCTGGCTTTGCAAGTCATCATCATAAATTGATTGGCCCTAAAAGGAAGATGAAAAAGACAGAGTGGAAGCCTGCTGCATGCTATACCTGCAAGCATACTTTTGGCCACTACCACGGTTGCCACGGAAACCCACATTCAGATCAAAGGAAGTGGCGGGCGGCCTGTAATTTCTGCTAAATTCATCGTATCACCCTAAAACTCAGTATGCTCACAATTTTCGCAGGTCCTGATGTGTACAGTAAGTTTGGTGAGTTTAGAATAAATGAAAAGATGATGATGATGATGATGATTAAAAAAAGGGTAATCAGAGCTCTGGACCTAACCAAGAAGTCCACTTGAATGGAAGTCTATGGGAAAATGGGCTACTACTTTGCACTTGATTTATAACATCAGTGAACATTTTGTTGAAGAGGAGTAGTCACTTATTTCAGGTCAATAGAACATGATGCAAATGTAAAAAGTAAAATAGATGATAAAGTATATGAATCTATATTGTATTAGACAACAGTGTGACAGCTTTCTTACTCAGTCTTTGCTCTTAGCTGTTGGGACATCAGTGCTGGAAACCTCAAGTGGATCTATCAAGTTCCCATCCTGGCCGCCATTTTTGTAAGGACAATTTAAATTTTGTTATATAACAGCTGACAAGTAATGCATGTGTCCATTATTTTGTTTTTGAAACCTTTTTTTAATCATATTTGTGGAAATCTTCATATCCTGATGCCCATCAATAAAGAGTTGTCAGCACATCAAAGGATAATGTATTCGACTGTGCTGCACTGAGGAGCAGTTTGAACTTAATAAACTGCTCGCTCTTTCACGCCAGAGTCCATAGAGAAAAACAGCGTTTTTAGCTCACAGAGACACAGGACCTGCTAGTCTACTGCTGCCTCATTTTGTAAGTTCGTGTTACTTAAGTAAATCTGAATGAAGGATTTCAAACACAAAAGTCACAAAATAACACATTTGAAATTAACGATGGAGGTAGCAGTGGCTCAACAACTCCAGTGTGTTGTGATGTAAAATCATTGGTTTTCTCTATGAAGTTTGATGTGGAGAATGAGCAGTTTAAACAGTGACACAAACTTCCTAAAGCTATCCTAGACCCAAGCAAGTGTAAACTTTGTTGGGTGAACCCTTTGTTAAAGTAACACAATGTAAGACTCGCTCCCAGACTGCCCCCTCAGTTGGTAAATGGTATCGTTTATCAGAACGTATAAGTGCATTTGTTGACAAGTCAACAATACCTTTGAACTCGGAAGCAGGACTTCTAATGTGCAAACAACCATGTCTTCAGACTAGGCATTTTAAAAACAAATGTGATTACATTGTTTTATGTATTGTGGTGTGGGGCGTATGCCATATGCTGTAAAGGAGAATGTTGTGGTTCTTTCCTGTTGAAGTATCATCAAAATAAACTTGGAGACATTATGCAAAGGTTAAATAATGTCTCCAAGTTTATTCTGATGAACTTGATGAACACACTGTGTCACTTTAAGCTCTTAAAATATGCTTGTCCTTGTGACCCTGTTGGTAGCCATGTTTTCATTGAGAACGAGCCTCTGTACTGTCAGGGTATCAGGGTTTTTGGTGCAGACAGCATGCACAGTGTCACTGCATCATACCACAACACACAAAACAAATTGAACTATCCCTTTAAATCAGCATCTCTCCCCCTGCAGGTCAACTTCCTTCTATTTGTCAATATAATCCGAGTACTTGCCTCTAAATTGTGGGAAACCAACACTGGGAAACTGGATCCTCGACAGCAGTACAGGTAACTGTTCATAAGCACTAACCTGAAAGCTTACAAAGATAAAAGTCACTACATACAGTATGTTTCTCTGCTCTGTATCGACAGGAAGCTGCTCAAGTCCACATTAGTCCTCATGCCTTTGTTTGGAGTTCACTACATGCTCTTCATGGCCCTCCCCTACACTGAGGTGGCTGGGCTGCTGTGGCAGGTGCAGATGCATTATGAGATGTTCTTCAACTCTTCCCAGGTCAGAATATTAGAGCAGCCAGGTACATATTTAATGCAGCTTACCACTGTTACACCCAAACCTCCATAATGATTGGTGTCATGCAGCTGCACTTTTGCTATGCTACATCAAAACCCCCTTAATGACTTGTGGGAGGATCAGTGAGAAAAGGTCCGACATGAGCCATGTGTTGGACTGACCTGTGAGTGGCGGTAATGAGCCCCTCATAAGCACTGGTTGCATTTTTATGAGGGCTTAGGGTGTACAGGTGATGAGGGTGAGGAGCGGTGGTGAAGGGCCCCACTTACCTTCTTTGCCAGGGGCCCCACAGAGTCTACAGCCATGTTTCCATCAAGGTACAGTTCCGTTTGGTATGGTATGGTACAGTTTGGGACAGTAAAGTCCTGAGTCAGGCTTGCATTTCAACTGAGAACAGTACCTTTACTTGGTAGGCGAAGTGTGCGCTGTGCTCGATGCCGGCATCGGCGAGATACATAGTGTGACGTCGTACCAGTAGAATGAACAATGACATCAAATGCAACACGACGGACAACAATGAAGGACGTCCAGCAGCTTTTTTTTTCCTGCTCAGTTCGTGGCCATTTGTCTCAACAAGACGTAAATCTCTGTATGAGAATACACTGCAGGTGTTGAAGAAACACCGGTAGCAAGGGAGTGGTGCTTTTCTGTCACCAATCAGCTGACTGTCGTGGGTTTAGCTTCACTCGTACCATTTTGTACCGTTACTCTGGTACCCCAAGGGAAGGGTACCAATACACTGAATAGTTAGGGCCAGTAATTTGGTACTATTCCTAATGGAAACGCAAAAAATGCATGCCGTACCATACTGTGCTGTACCCATCCACTCAGTGGAAAGCTTAGCAGCTTAGGATCACCTTTGAGTGCACATAACACTAAAAAGACACACAGAGTCAAAAATAAGTGCTATAATCATTCTTATAGTTTGCAAAGTGTGTTGCCGTTGTCCCCACACTGATATGACTGTACTTCTTTTTACAAAATGTAAATTTCCTCTTTCCAGGGCTTTTTTGTTGCATTTATCTACTGTTTCTGCAATGGTGAGGTAAAAGAGCTATTTATTGTTACGTTTTGAATTTAAATAAATTCAGTTTACTGTACTGGTATAAATCTTTGTCTCCTTCCTCCTGTGCTCAGGTGCAGGCCGAGGTAAAAAAGGCTTGGTTGCGACGCAGCCTTGCTCTGGACCTCAAACAGAAAACCAGGACGACGAGCAGCGGTGGTGGAGGCAGCTGTTACTACGGCGGCATGATGTCACACACCACCACCATGCACAGTGTCAGCTTGTCTGCTGCCAATCCCAGAGGGCTCTCCTTCACTGGAGGTGTGGCAGGATCAGGAGGAGGTGCTGCTGCTGGTGGAGGTGGGTCTGGGGTCAGGCTGCCATGCCACACTGTGCTGCACCCACAAAGCAGCCTGCCTGGATGTGTTCCTGCTGATGCCGAGACCTCAGGGGCTTTCACTAGGAATGTCAGGAAAGGCAGCAAAGGAATGCCTGACGCTAAAAACAATGGAGAGTTTTCAGCGCAACCCTCCAGAGCAGAAGAGCCAGACAGCTCCTCATCTGTGAGAGAGCTGGAGACCACCTTGTGATGACCACTATCATCACGTGGAAGTGAGAGGTCTATAATGCTGAAGATGGCAGTGTATGACCTAGAGTACATTCCTCCTCATCATCTGCTGTATAAAAACCAAACCGGGAAGTACCGTTCATGTTGTTGCATTGATACAAGTGCGCAGTTGACGTTTGCAAACGTAAATCTGGGATGTCAGTCGTTCGATCCCTGCTTCCTTTAGTTTATAAGTCAGTGTGTCCCGGGGCAAGACCAGGGAAACGCACACAGTAATCCGTGTTTCCACTGACTGGAAAAGTTTGGTATGGTACAGTATGGTACTTATTTTTTGCATTTCCATTAGAAATAGTATCAAAACAACCGGTCCCAACCATTCCATTCCCTTGGGATAACCGAGTAAATTGGTACAAATCTCAATTTGTAACTTAACCAGAAGTCATTACATGATACCAAGGTTGTTTCCGGGTACAACGTGAGGACTTGAGGCTGAACGAGAGTCTACGCTCTCTGGCCATACGACTTTAGTGTGGATTTCTTGCAAGTGTATTTATTTTCTGTCTGTTTAAATGGAGTGTGGGTGAAATAATGTCTGTATGTTCAGACCATGAGTTGGATTTTCCATGCAAGACTGTCTGACCCAAGTTCATAAAGCATGTATATATATAGATACATACACACACAGTATATGTGTGTGTATAAACTTTTTTTATTACCTCTTCAGGGCATTTCTGTCAAAAACATGAAAGCCTGGTCCTAATGAGGCAGAACCTCTTTTCTTTAAGGCTCTGGTGAAGGTTAGGGGTAAGATATGAATAGAGGCTAAGTTACAAGTGCAGTGTTAAATACAAACAAATGTCAGTTACAGTACATTCAAATAATTGTCAAATAATTTACAGTCGCACAACGTGCCAGTAAAGGAGGATGATGCCACTTAGGTTGGAGTTTGACTGATAAACACAAAGAAGTGCCCACTAGAAGTTGCTCCTGGAGTATGGACTGTGCCATTCAAACAAGGACTGTTGACAACCTTGAACACTTGGCAGCCCACACAGGTGCCTCGGCCCTACAGTTGCTCTGAACCCTGCGACCAGCATCCCAGCCTTAGGATCAAAGGGGGTATTGTTGAGGGGCCCTAACCCAGTGTGGCCTGCATTCTCCATTTCCCTCCATGAGAATGTAAACACAAAAGTGTGAAATAACTCAAAACATGTTTTATATTTTAGATTCTTCAAAATAGCCACCCTTTGCTTTGATTACTTCTTTGCACACTCTTGGCATTCTCTCGATGCGCTTCATGAGGTAGTCACCTGAAATGGTCTTGAAGGAGTTCCCAGAGATGCTGAGCACTTGTTGGCCCTTTTGCCTTCACTCTGCGGTTCATCTCATTTAGGTCAGGTGACTGCGGAGGCCAGGTCATCTGGCACAGCACTCCATCACTCTCCTTCTTGGTCAAATAGCCCTTACACAGCCTGGAGGTGTGTTTGTGGTCATTGTCCTGTTGAAAAATAAATTATGGTCCAACTACATGCAAAATGAATGGGATGGCATGTCGCTGCAGGATGCTGTGGTAGCCATGCTGGTTCAGTGTGCCTTTAATTTTGAATAAATCCCCAACAGTGTCACCAGCAAAGCAACCCCACACCATCACAAATCTTCCTCCATGCTTCACAATGGGAACCATGCATGTAGAGACCATCCGTTCACCTTTTCTGTATCGCACAAAGACATGGCAGGTGGAACCAAAGATTTGCTTATCTTCACTACAATTTCATACAGAGTCCTTATTCTGAAAACAAAAATGAACTAATTCAAAGAGATTCTGTTGCTATAATTGACAATAAACTGATATGTTTGGTTTGAAAAATAATAATTAAACACTGCTGTTGTAATGGATAGCCAAGTTCAGAGAGTAAATGTCCATAAAATAACCATAAGCATATGTTAGGCTCAAAGAAGCAGCAGTAATTCTCAAAACTGAAATGATGCACAATTATTAACAGTATGAAAAGGGAAAATATAGTTCATTAAGAGAATTTTCTTGACCTTCTGACACACGTTTGTGTCTTAAAAGAGTCTACGTAACAAGTGATTAAAGAAAATGTCCACATTATCACCAGGCTCACAAATGTGGGTTTTTGTCTCTAACTGAAGAAGTCTTAAGACACTAGCAGCAGTCAGTGGGAGATTTTAGATGCATTTACTAAATTCATTCCTGTTTTTTTTTTTTTTTTTTTTTTTTTTTTTCCAGGAATGGATAATATAGATTAGAAGATAAAATCCAGGTTTTACCTGATGAAGATACAATGTTTAGGCCCAGTAGAACCTGTGAGTGTTTGAATCTGTTGTACTGTAATGTAGTCAAAGTCAAAGTGTTGTTCCAGTAACTCTTAGTTATTTTTAACAGATATTCATGTCCAGACAGACCATGACCCTCGTAGCACCTTTGTTGCTGTGACGGTCAGTGGTTAATGTCAGTGTTGTCTGCTCTGCCTTATTTATCCGTGTGTCAGCTGCCTGAGGCCCAACACACTGACAAAACCCCAGCTCCCTCCACACTGTGACCTCTGGCCAAAAAAGTCTTCACAACACCATATGGAATTTCACACACTCCCCTCAGGCCTTGGACCACAAGAAAACCAGTACTCACAAGGTTAAGAGACAGATAATTGTGCCTGCGGATTAGCCTTTCCAATACTTTAAAAACACTCCACTTTTTAAAGATCTGTAGATCGTCTGCAGCCCACAGAAGCCTCTAATAATAACATTCAAATAATGCTTTTCTACCATGTTCCACCTGAAAGCCTTCGCTTCATCTTACCTAACCCAGCAACAAAATCAAGTGCCCAATCAACTATCCCCCCCCATTAATTACAAGAGATTGTTCCAACAAATCAGGTGACACCTGCCAAAAAAGCACATACAACAAGAATAATATGTTATTTGAATGAAAAATCTTTGTTTCATTTGAAAATTAAAAACATTTTTAGGTTGTTTTTTCTTACCTGTAGTACCAGCATTAGCCACTAGAGGCCAACAGCCCACACTTTGAGAATCACTCCTGTAGCAGTTTAGATATCCAGACTACCAAACCGAACCAGACTACTCTTAGCCCTCTTCCATAGAGAATGGGATGTGAGGTAAGAGATCATTACTTGTGTAAAATATGAATAATAATCAAAGCCATTTATAATGATCCCAATAATATGAATTCATAATGAATAATAATATCTTCACTTTCCACAGTAAATTGGCAGCCAGTCTTGAAGATATTAAAAGGACAGTACATGTGTGGTTGTGTCTCAACAACCGTTTTTGCCTGAAAACTGAAGTATGTGTCACTTTGTAATGCACTGATTCTCCCACACCAAACTCCATAGAGAAAACCATTGAGTTTACCATAGCGCTCTGGAGTTGTTGATCAACTGTTACCACCCTCTATAAGTTCAAATTTGTATTTTTGTTACTTTGGTGTTGGAAATCGTTATTTCTAATTTTTCCAAGTAACACAAACTGACCACAGGAGGCAGCAGTAGACCAGCAACTCATGTGTCCCCTTAGCTAAAAATGCGGATTTTTTCTATGGACTTTGGTGTGAGAGAGCGAGCAGTTTAATAAACATACATTTGTTGAAACAGAGGCTTTCTAAGGACAAAAAAATTGAAAGTGCTCTATTTGTAAAAGGGAAACTTCACATTTACTTGTCGGAAAATGAACCAATGTACATATATTAATATGATTATGATAAAAATCTAATTTAAAGACGTCTCTAGAAATTTTTTTTGTGCTGGAATGATGAATGAAAAATTGTATGATGTATGTTTTTTCTGAGAGAAGTTGTGATGAACCATTAAATATTATTATTAGAATTACATATAGATAGATAGATAGATAGATAGATAGATAGATAGATAGATAGATAGATAGATAGATAGATAGATAGATAACTTTATTTATCCCAGAAGGGAAATTAAGTTGTCACCGTAGTCCAGTATTAATACAATAGAATAAAAAATACAATAGCACAAAATACTTGAGTATATGTGCATATAATATATATATACAGATGACTGAAGGTTACAGTTGAAGGACATGTTGAGCTGGTGTTTTCACACTGGAGTGTCAACATTGCAGTCAATACAATCCCACATAAACAGTACATGCAACATATTGAGTGCCTGTGCTATACCTTCAGCCAGCTCATTTAGTTTTGCATCACATGGGGGTCATGTGGGTCACAGGCTGAACTGTACCTTAAATGTACACCAAAGCAAACCAGACTGCAGAAACAGTGCAGTAGTAATTGGATGGTAATGGGGAAAAGTCCAGTCCAGTCCAGTCCAGTGCAGCAGCTCTGAGCCCATTTGTTCTGTTCATTGATGCCTGTCATTGATTCCCCTGTCAGTTCCTCTCAGCTATAGTATGCCATTGATTGTTTTCCATTCTTTGGCAAATGTTGGGCTGCAGCATGCGAGCTGCGGGCCAGTCCGCTGTCCTGTGGCAGAGCGGAGGGTTCAGCATTGACGTCTGCAGAAACCACATGTGCATTTGTTTTGCCTAAGCATGAAGAGCAACAGAGCAGAGTGAGCATTCTTGAACATACTTAAGGATGGACGTTTGAATCATCATGGCTGCCTGCTGGTCAAAGCCAAGGAGGATCTGACTCTCTGCTTTCAGCTCAGGTAAGATTTTCAGTCTTTATTACCTGACTTCAAATGTAAGGAACTGGCTTGATCAGCTAGTCCGATCACGTTCCTCTGTGATGCAGTGAGAGAATGAGAATTGAGACTCTCCAGTGATTGAGGGATGAGTTAATTGGGAGGGGCACAGCTAGAAGGGCATTCTGGGAAATCAGAGTAGAAAGGAGTTTGTTCAGGGCGGCTAGTGTATATAAAACGTAACTGAGTGGATCCAGAGGGTCAAGGAAAGTTTAAATCAGGAAAACAATGGGCACTTTGCTGAGCAGCCATTTTGATAGGAAGAACCAAAGTTAACTGTGGCTGTGTTCTCTTCATTTAAGTCAGGAAACTGGGGAAGTTAAATGGAACGCAACCATTATTCATTTAATTATTTATGTCAGTGATTCTCCTACTATGACCTTTCAAAGTGTGAAGGGTCAGAGTAAAATGAAATTTAATTGTTTTAAAAGTATCTCCCACGTGCTGTTAAACAGAGCAAAGAATTTTTACCACAGCTTTTTCAAACATCCTAGTTTTATTTTGGATGCTTCTATTATTTGACTTTGCACACAGAAATGAAATGATTCCACAAAAACCAAAACCAATAATTTTGACCAGAGTCAAAATTATTGATGCTAATAGTCAATTGTGTCTCCTTTTTGCTGGATAACAGCCTGCAGTGGTTTGTTGTAGTTTTCAACAAGTCTCTGCCTCGTCTCCTGAGGAATCCCATTCTTCTTTGGCAAATCTCTCAAGCTCCTCCAGATTTGATGGCCTTCTGGCATGGACCTTCATCTTCAGTTCACCCCAAAGATTTTCAATGGGATTCAGTGGGATTTAAGTCAGGACAGTCAATAACGTTCACTTTGGTCTTCTGGAGGTTATGTGACGACCCAGACCCAGTTTTGCTGCTGACTGCTTCAGGTTTACTTTCAAAATCTTAACATATCCTTCTTTCTTTATGATTCCTTCCACCTTGATGAAATTCCCAGTTCCAGACTCACTGAAGCATCTCGACAGTACCGTGTTTCACTGTGGAGACGGTGTTCTTTGGGTTATACGCCTCTCTCTTCTTTCTCCAAACATAAGTAATGTCTCTATGGACAAAGAGTTCTAGTTTGGTCTCATCTGACCAAAGGACATGCTTCCAGTATGAATAATCTGTGTTAAAAAATGCTTTGCTCTGTTTAACATCACTTGGGAAACACCTTTAAAACAATTACATTTTCATTGGGGGGGGGGGGGGGGGGGGGGGAAATAATTTCATCTTCAGCTGTACATTAAATTGAAGCTTCATGTCCGGAAAGCTACAACATCAGGATATGCATAAAAAGATGAATAAAGATTATATACATTAAAATATTCATGATGACATGACTACTCCTAGAAATGTAGTAGGTACTAAATTGACAGATATAATACAAAAATATTATAAATATAAATATAAATATAAATATATTTTTGACAAGGGGCAGGGTGTGTCTCAGAACATGCTCCGGGGGTGGGGATGGGTAGACTGTTCATATTAGACTGATTATATTTAGTTTGTATGTACTGTGATATTATTTTTCTCAGCTCCCCCCTCTCTAATTCTGAATAAATAATAAATTAAATAATAAATGGTCTGTATTTATAGAGCACTTTTCTAGTCTTGATGACCGCTCAAAGCTGCTTTTCACTAGTTTCGCCATTCACCCATTCACACCGAGTCATTCACACTTTCATACAGCACATTTATGTGTAGCACGTTTCCAATCACCTGCTTTCCAGCAGCGCTCCATGTCTGACTCAGACCTTATGAAAACTGGGGGACCAAGCAGCAGGGGCCCTGAATGCCGCTCGCCTCCGACTCCCAGGATGGAGCTGCTCAGCCCCTCCAAGGTGAAGGACCGCTCTCAGAACGTCACAGAGAAGGTCACACAGGTAACGAGGGCCGAGAGCCTTGTGGAAAAATCAGTGGCTGCCTTGGTGGCTGAATGTTTTCCACATGGGCGTTGTTCGATTACAAATTCAGAAATGTTTAAATCTAGGTTCCAACACAAAAGTATATAAAATAAAATGTAATGTACATTGGGTTTTACATTTTGAGGTAAAGAAGATGACATCAAGTCTGGCAGCCCAGGTGACTGAGACATTAACCTTTTGTCTTTATGCACTTCCTGACCACCGGGCAGAGTCAGAAGTTAAATGTGAATGCTAGTCTTAAAGCCAGACTGTGCCCTTGATTTCTATGACAATGTGAAGGTCTGGGTGATACTGTCAGGCTGATTGGATTAGTACCTATGCATTCAACTACACTGTCACTACAAATTCAGTACAGTGATTCCTGTACTTCATTTGCATGCTTTGTTTAGATTGTCTCCACCTCTATCTTGAAAAGTATAAAAGTGCTGAGCTATAGTCAGACTTGGATGACTACAGCGACGCTCAGTGAGTTCTCAATAAAGAGTAACTTCTGCTTGAAAGATCTCCCAATGTCTCCAGGTCTCTCCTTCGACAAGGAAAAGGTTTCCAACAGTGTGAAAAGCAGATTTAAATTTCCTCACAGTTCAATTCAGTTCCACTGTTGTTACTGCTGCAGCCCTGGGGCTCAGCATTCTGCATCACTGCATCTGTGGGAGGCCGATTGGTGGATATGGAAACAAAAAGAGCAAGTGTTTGTCACCACCATCACTTGGGAGCTTGGAGATGTCAATCCGCGTGTCTGTCCATGCAACAGGCTGTATACCTGCATCACTTTGATCTATGTGCTACACCAGGGGGATATGATATTGAAACTGGGCTGGAGTTGATGAGAGGACATTGGCAGCACATGAACTCCGTTGTGTGACTGTGACGCCACGTCATCGTCCAGCTCACCAGCGTCCTGCTCTCAGTCAGCTTCTGCACAGCTGCTGACAACACACTGCTGCTCTATTTCTGCTGCAGGTTTAGGTTGTTTGTTTGTTTGTTTTTAACTTGCTACTATCAGGATATAATTTTAATCCGTCTCACCCTACTATACCTAATGAGAGGATGGTCAAGAATTTGTTGGACCTGCGAGGTCGTAAAACCAGTGCATGCAGCCTCCATCAAGACCTCTGTCAAAACACTGTGTCTTCCAGAAAGGTGTGTTTGCTATAAGCCACAAAAGACAATTTACCTTTTACTCTTTTAATGCAATTGTGTTCATTTGCTTTGTGGGAGAGCAAATAGTTTCCTGAAAATGTCTTATTAGTTCAGATTGCATTATGAAAATCCGTGTTGACACATGAGAGTCATTGCATACTGGTGTATTCTTTATGCTTAGGTACTTTCTCTGGAGTCTGATGTACTTCCTGAATACAAACTCCAGGTGCCAGAGACAAAATGGTGGATCTTGCTTCACTACAGCCCCTTCAAGGCCTTTTGGGACTGGATCATTCTCCTGCTGGTCCTCTACACGGCTGTTTTCACTCCGTACTCAGCTGCCTTCCTCTTGGATGAGCACGGGGACGTACAGCAGAGGAGCTGTGGCTACACGTGTAACCCTCTGAACGTGGCGGACCTCATGGTGGATGTGCTGTTTATTGTGGACATAGTCATCAACCTTCGCACGACATATGTGGACCAGAATGACGAGGTGGTCACACAGCCAAGCCGGATAGCCAAGCACTATATTAAAGGCTGGTTTGCTATTGATCTGTTTGCAGCGATCCCGTTTGATCTGCTGATTTTCAGATCTGGCTCTGATGAGGTAAGATCTCTGCTGGCCTGTCAACTTTTATTGGTTACACTGCAAAAACTGATTTTCTAGAAAGTAAAATACGCCTTGTTTCTGGTTTTGCACTAGAATTTTTTTTTTTTTTTAAATATCTAACTTTGTCTTAACAAGATGCAACAGCTAATTTAAAGCTAAAATTACCAGTATCAAACTGTGCTTTTTTTTATGAAAAAGTTGGTGTGAATGCAAATATAAGAACTTATGTTTATACTTATATTACTTAACTAACTTATAACAAGCAAATAAGTTGTGACATGCAAGAAATGCTTAACCTTTCTTAATTTTTGAGCAGTTTTTTCTTGTCCTTGGCCTCATTTTCCTTGTTTTATGGAAGATTACAGCCTGAAAGTGGCTAGATTTATAAACTAGCTATAAGATTATTTTTTTCTAAAAAATTGTTTGGCAATAAGTCTTTAGTATATTATATGCACTGTCTTCTGGCTTCAAAGGTCTAGTGTGTAATATGTAGGAGGATTTATTGGATTTATACATGAAAATACTACCCATAATTCTGTTTTAATTGCAATTGTTTTAAAATGAATTGTTTGGATTTCACAGATTTAGAATAACCCTTACACATATGTACAGATGTACTTTAGGCAACGGCTTTGCTTTACTGTGGCTGCCATCTTGCGTCCTTAACTAGTCAGAGTGTGTGTTTTGCAAAGTAGAAGCTTACAAACGTAGAAGAACAACATCCTTTCTGGTAAGTGAAAGCCACCGTAGTTTGCAAATGCGTTCAGGTAACGGGTGAGTGATCACAGGAGTCATTGTTTGTTACATTCTGCAGTAACCACTAGATGTAATTCTCACACACTGGATTTTTAAGTTCTTTAATGCTACTGTACATTGAATGGTTTTCCTGACTAACATCTTCCCTTTTTAATGGACACCAAAGATGGCAACCCTAACAAGCCTGCTGAAGACAGCTCGTCTGCTACGATTAGTCCGCGTGGCGAGAAAACTGGACCGATACTCTGAATACGGGGCCGCTGTCCTCTTTTTACTCATGTGCACTTTTGTACTCATCGCCCATTGGTTAGCCTGCATTTGGTACGCCATTGGCTTTGTGGAGAGACCATACACAGAGACTGGCTGGCTGGACAACCTGGCTGAACAACTGGGCAAGGCGTACAACGACAGTGACTCGTCCTCTGGTCCATCAGTCAAAGACAAGTACGTCACTGCTCTGTACTTCACCTTGAGCAGCCTGACGAGTGTGGGCTTCGGGAATGTTTCCCCAAACACCAACTCTGAGAAGATCTTCTCCATCTGTGTCATGGTCATTGGCTGTGAGTTGAGTCACACTGTTGGATCACATACAGTAATGCCAGTCTGTAGTTTTCACATGTCCACTGGGGTCTGCTATGGTTGTAGAAGTCGTCATCCATCCACGTCTGCAATGGTGCGAATAAACCCTGTGTGCAGCTTAATGTGTATGACCATGCGGACCAGGGTAGGAAACTAGTGGGGGCTTGGGAGAAAAATCCCATGAAGTATCAGAAAATTTCTTTGAAATTTACCATACTTCAAGCCCATACCCACTTAGTACCAAGAAACTATCTTGTGAGCCCTAAAAACAAATGTTTTTTTTTTTGGCCATATCCCTTTAGGGGCTCCATACAAACATTTTGTTACTGTACTTATTTCTTTCTAGCAATTTTACATTTTACTCCACTACATTTCCTATATAATTGTGTCCTTTTACTCCAATACATTTCAGTACTGTGTAACTCATTAATACCAAATAAAATCAGGAAGAAGAGTTGGTAAATGGTCTGCATTTACTGTATATAGCACTGTTCTAGTCTCGATGACCACTGAAAGTGCTTTACACTACAGATTTGCCATTTGCACCTATTGATTCACACATTAATACAATATGTATGTGATGGTGCATCGTCTGTATTTATATAGCACCTTTCCAGTCTTGAGCACTCAAAGCTGTGCATCTACATGCAGCCAATTTTCTATCACATTTTTCATACCCACTCACATGCTGCCGGCACAGCCTTCAGAAGCAACATGGGGTTAAATGTCTTGCCCAAGGACAAATATAGACTAGCTGATATTTAAGTACAGTAAATTTCATATACTTAAAGACTTTTACTACATTTTACTACTAAGTGGGCATGGGCTTGAAGTGGAGCCACCATGGAAACCATGGACAAACCCACATAGGACCGATATTGTGAGCCTGAATATAACCCTTTTGGGGCCCACATGGACATGCTGGCAGTGTACAGCACTAAGATAATGACCTGCCACTAAATATTATCTGCGTTTCCTCTTTTGCTTCTGCCTCAGCTCTCATGTATGCCAGCATATTTGGGAATGTGTCAGCCATCATCCAGCGGCTGTACTCAGGTACAACCCGCTACCACACCCAGATGCTGCGAGTCAAAGAGTTCATCCGTTTCCACCAAATCCCAGGCGGCCTGCGCCAAAGGCTGGAGGAGTACTTCCAGCACGCCTGGTCATACACAAATGGCATCGACATGAACGCTGTAAGGAGAAAAGGCTGTGAGTGGTTCTTCAACAATGATTGTTCCTGCTCGCCGATTCTTTTTTTCTGTGTTTGTTTTCCGACACTCAGGTGTTGAAGGGGTTTCCACAGTCTTTGCAGGGCGACATCTGTTTGCACTTGAACAGATCTCTGCTGGAAAACTGTAAGGCTTTTCGCGGAGGCAGTCAAGCGTGTCTGCGTGCCCTGGCTATGAGGTTCAAGACAGTCCACGCTCCTCCAGGCGATACTCTAATCCACTATGGAGACATCCTGGACTCTCTCTTCTTCATCTCTCGTGGTTCCATCCATGTCATTAAGGACGAGGTGGTGGTAGCCATATTAGGTAACATCAAATTATAATTGCAATCCATACAATTTCTTCAGTTATCTGAGGAACAACGGTGTTTGAAAGGAAATTTGAGCAACAAGAGCCCTTCATCAAACCATTAAAGCCCTTCAGATTTCATATGTTGTCACTATAAAATTAACATTTTTTTGGCAGCAAGTTAATGGCATCAAAATAGAAGTAAGAGAAGATGTCATTTAAATCTATAAATAAGCAGTAATGCAACATTACGGATAGAAATTCCCACAAAACATAACCACCATGGGACTGATCACAGAATTATTGGGTTCTCACAAGATGGTTGTTGCTGTGATACAGTACCCTTACAGGCCTCAGATTTTTAATTAAACAGCTGTGTTTTTCCTGAATTCATTCGATTTTTTTTAAATTTAAAAATACATTCCAGCCAACCTGTCTAGGGTTGGCTTCAGCTCATGTGACCGTCATGTGGAGGATAAAGTGGGAAACATTTAAGTCATTAATTAATTCAGAAAAACAGAGCTTTTACATGAATGCAATCTTTATGACATAAGTGCGCTTTGTGTTGTTTGCCACTTTTAAATTACAAAGCTGAAGCTATAGCGACATGGGGCCTTGTTAGGGGTTTCCAACCATGGTCAGTGCAGTCTACAATACAGAGCCCATCACAGAATGTAAGGTGTCAGATAATCCTTGACCCAAAACAAACCTACTCTGGAATGCTTCAAAACTATGCTTTTCAAACAGCATCGACTGAAATAAAAAGGATTCATTTTCTTGCAGAGAAGAATGACATCTTTGGTGAAGCTGTCCACTTGTATGATGAACCAGGGAAGTCCAATTCTGATGTTCACACTGTCACATACTGTGATCTTCACCGCATCCTGAGGGACGATCTGCTGGAGGTCCTAGATATCTACCCAAGCTTTGCAGACAACTTTTGGATGAACCTGGAAATCACCTTTGACCTGAGAGATGTAGGGTTGTTAGTTTGGTTTACCAAAAAAAACAACTTTTTTTTTATTTTTACTTGGCATAGAGCAATATTTATGTTACTTCACAAGATGTCTTTTTCTTGTGGTCGTCAGGCTGACCAAGTGCTGCCAATAATAACATCTGATGATTCTGGTGACAGCTGTGGATATCACCATAAGGCAAGACACAGAATCCACTCCCTGGACTGCAGGATTAGACCTGGTGAGAGGTTGTCCCTTTCCTTCAGTGTTTTTTATATATCTGCAAAGATCTTCTAAGAACAGATGTGCTGTGTAATCACTATGTAATCACTATGTTCAGTGTGTCTCTGATTTGCCTCTTCTGGAGCTAAACTAGTAGAGTCTCCAGACTCCTGACATCCTGAGTCAGACCGAGAGATACTGTATGTGGACAAAATATTGTAACTGAGAGACAGATGTTTTCTTAAAAACAGACGGAATCGATCACGAAGACTCGTACCCCCTACGCCGCCGCCACTCACCTCCCCAGCCCCACTGGGATGACTGCTGTAGCTGTGGTTCCCCTTGCTCTCAGTCCAGTGAGGACCTGGCTAAGTCTCGCTCTCATGGTGCCAAAGTAGAACTTTATCCTCCAAAGGATCGCTCAAGGGATTACTCCCCCTCTGTAGTGCAACTTCTTCCCCCAGGTGGCACAACAGTGGGAAGGGAAGCAGTGCTGGACAGGAGACACCAAGGTACGTTGGACATGAGCATATATAAAGGCCAACTCACTCACGTAGGGATGTTGCGTAGGTCTTCTTCTGCCTTCTCATTTTAAGGGTCGCCACAGCAGATCATCCACCTCCCATCTTGTCCTCTCCCTTGTGTCCTCTTCTGTTACACCAACTGTCCTCATGTCCTCCTTGACAACATCCATGAACCTTCTCTGTGGTCTTCCACTTTTCCTCCTGCCCGGAGCTCCGTCTTCAACATCCTTTGTCCAGTACGTTCATTTCTAATCCTGTCCATCCTGGTCACTCAGAATTAGAAATTAGCATGATTGATCCGATTGGACCAAGATTGATCCGATTGGTCCGATTGGACCAAGTGGTACTTGCTGTAACCTCTGCATATTTATGTACAATGATGATGAATCATCTTGTACTTGGGGAAATACACTGGTTCCCATCCAATCAAGCACTGTGTCGCTTGACCTGATGAATCAGTCTGATACATCAAATCCATTGCAAGGATGAGCCTGTGTTTCTCTAGTCTCTACGTCCTTAGCAACATAGTGTATGTCATCTTCTTCCTCAGAAACATCACTCTCTACTTCCTGTTCTGTTAACAGTGCAGATAAAGGCGACAGTGGTGGTGAGAGGTCCTCCACAACAGACATTTTTTTAGCTAAGTTGTCACGTTCTACTGTAGCTGTAATGGTGCTCTTGGCTACTCTAAACACCAATTAATATGGCGACAGGACCCTCCTGTCTTGAAACTCGTTTTAGCTGATGTGTAAATATGCAGAAGGTTAAGAGCCATGACACAAGGATTTTAATGCTTAATGGTGGGTATACTCTACTTGACACTAGGTGCTGGAAACAGCTATTGCTAGTTAGCTGAGCCACTAACTGTCATTGTCAACTTCTTGCAGTGAATGGCCAGTGAAGCAACTGATCCATAATGATCCATAAGTTAATCACTTTTTCAATTTTTTCGGTTATTTTGATACTTTGTTGCACAGTAAACTTAAGTGGGAATGTTGAAGATATCCTCTTGAGGAGTATTCACTGGAAAAACCTCATCATTTTTGAGCACTCTATATAACTTATTACTACCAGTAGTACTATTTAGCCTGGGTGCACCCAGCTGAAGCTGAATGATTTGGTTTTGCTCTGCAGATTCATCGGGCAAAGATGCCATTTTGACCAACTACAGAATCTCCAAAAAAAGGAACCAAACGCAAAAGGGTTTTTCCCCGTGGTGTAGGAGAGAGCAACATGGCAGCCACTGAAGAGCACTGTCTTAGCCATCACTCCTAGAAAACTACAACAAACACAATTGTTGACCCTTTTTTCGTTGTTCTGCACAGGTCATCTGTACCGTTGGTCTGATTGGTTGGAGGTCTAATGTGTACAGAGTCTGTTGGTCACGCCTCTTGAAGCGGGAGGGGGGTGATGACACCATTACCAGATTCATACTCAGTAAAACTGAGATGCAGTCTGGCTTTGGCCTGGCTAACTACTGCTTAATGTTCCCTACATTCTTAATCTGAAGTTACATTGACACTAACTGGCTTTGACAAAAGCTTCCCACAGTCCCCTTAAATTATATTTTTTATAATTTTTTATTTTACATTATGGTAGTTCCCATGATCTTAATCAAATTAAGTGGGTCAGAATTTCCACCATTTTCGTGTTTCTTTATGTTCCCCAGCTTCGTCTTTGAACGTATCAGGAATGTATCAGTACTGGTCAGACCGACAGTCCCCACAGTTCAGCGGGCGCACGTGGCGATCGTCTTCTGTCCGCAACCCATACCACCCACCGCCGTTCACAGAAGAAAGACCCAGTGAGCTCGAGTCTCGACTAGAGGTTTTACATTCACAGCTTAACAGGTGAATTTTCTGTTCTCCTTGTATTTGGTTGATTTGAAACCCTTTATATTAGTTCCCAAAAGAAAGAAGAATCTTATGCTGCATTCTTTAGTCGATAAGTAAGGTTGTAAGGCTGGTGGTTTCTTTGCACATTAGCTACATGCCAATAAAAGATTGTGATTTAAAGATTTAAAGCTGCAGTAGGCAGGATTACTGTACGAGAAAAACAGTAAATTTTTCACTCTCATCCCTTAGGTCATTAAATACTAATGTTTTGGATTGTATCTCTCATAGTCAAACTTGGATGCCCTGAAGCAAGCTCTCTATCTCCAGCCCATTTTGATGAGTGTTTTATTAGCAAACTTTCCACTGAGGGAATGTGGATTTGTATCTGCTCGGCAGTAGAGCAGCCAATAGGAGTGCTGGGGTGCCCCTAAGCAAGGCACCCAATCTCCATTTCTCCCCGGGCACAGAAAAAAATGTGTTGCCCACTGTTCCTGCACCTGGCATGTGTGTTCACTACTGGTGTGTAAAAAGGATGGGTTGAATGCAGAGGTCAAGTTCATTATCACTATTTAGTGTGTGACCAAAAAATAACTAATTCAAATATAGCGATATTATGGGGCGCATTAAATGCTGAGCGAATATAGCACAACCTCATCCAGTTAAATGTAAAAGTTGAGCAGAAGAAATGCA
This sequence comes from Brachirus orientalis, assembly GCA_016785285.1. Lineage (NCBI taxonomy): Eukaryota > Metazoa > Chordata > Actinopteri > Pleuronectiformes > Soleidae > Brachirus > Brachirus orientalis. The sequence continues at coordinate 460,754 of JAFBJR010000234.1, forward strand.
GCGGCTCATGATGATGAGACTGACCAAACTAACAAATGCAAAGACAGCATCAGTAAGAGCTTAAGAAAGTGATACATTAAAGAATAATTTGATTTGATTTCAGTCAATTGTTATGTCCTGGACAAAGTTCCACTGCCACTGACGTTATTTCTTAATTGTCCAGATTGGAGACACGCATGACGGCAGACATCACCGTTATTCTGCAGCTTCTCCAGAGGCAGATCACTCCTGTGCCTCCAGCTTACAGCACTGTATCGTCTACCACCCTCCCCTCTAACTCCCCAGGTCTGTATGGGACTGGGACACCAGTGCTGCACAGCATGTATCCCGTTTCTTCCATACAGGTGGACAGCAGAGTGCCCCCGCAGGTACACACTGATACAAGCATTAGACAGTCAAAATGACTCTTTGCTACAATAGACTTTCATTTATAAGTATTTAATGAAGACATTAAAAAGTATGTAATCTTTTTTTTTTTCCTTACTTCATAACTCAAACCAGACTGACCTTAAATTCACCAAGAAGTCCCAGGAGTCTCCATCCAGTGGAATCCCCGCGATGGTGGCGTCGGACAACATGACTGTGACCCCCGAAGCTGAGACCTGCACGGGGTTAACTCCATTGCTGCCCCAAGCATCGGTCAACTCTTCCCCAATGGAGAACCCCAGGCTGTGTCACAGTCTCCGATGCCCGTCCCTGCCAGGGAACCTGGACCTCAGCTCAGGACTGACAGAGAACCAGAAACACCTGTCAGACCCTGTGCTGCCCGTCACCTGAAGACTTTAAGCACAACAGTGACTTAGAAAATAAAGTAATAACACACACTACTGCTTACAGCAGAGAAGACCTGCAAGGACTTCTGTCACTCACTACACACAGTTATCAGACATTCTACATATTTTCCGTTTGATCCCAGAAAAGTTATAATACATCATAGACTGAAGAAAAATGTGTATATTTAATATAATATAATAAATTATAATATAATATAATATAATAATATTTGTTGCATTTTCTACACACTCCAGTCGAAATTCCTCAGCTCCACTCTGATCACATACTCTGGTTTATACAGTAGAACAATATTTCAGATTTTCTTCCAAGTACCACTAGAGGAAGCTCACGTACCACTGGTGGTACATGTACCACAGTTTGAGAACCAGGGCTTCGGACCATTCTCTGAAGAGAATTCTAAAGGTGGTTAAATTCTCTGTAACCAAATGAATTTACAGAATCTCCTTCCAGCCTTTCGTATAAGGTTGACATGAAAATATGTGTATATCTTTTGGAAATGGGTGATTTACTAATTCAAAAAAATGTTAGTTGTTTAGTTGGTTGATATTTTTATGTCATCTGGTAGTTTGCTGTAAAAAGTGGGTTAACTTTCTTCCTTTCTGATGCACGGTTTGAACTTCAGCAGCTCATCTTAACCATGTCTACGTGACCAAATGCACTGAGTTGCTGCCATGTGATTGGTTGGTGTGTATAACTGAAGCTATTTTATGAAACCATTTTTACCTAAATAAGCAGCTTTGAATTTATTTTGATGAGTCCCCGACTGAACACTCTGCATCGTTTCTGCTCGTACCCTGTGCTGTTTGTCACCAGTGGCTACAAAGTCTGTGTGAAATGCATAACATCATCAGGCAAGAACTCCAGAAAACTGTCGGGGAGTGACGTCATCCCAGTTTCACTGCATGCCAGTTGAGAAATTAGTATTTTGGGTTAACCATTTTGGGTTAACCAGTTGATAATAACACTCTAAATGATACACAAATAGTGTAGCAACATGTCTATAGTTACAGCTATTAATCCCATGTCACAGTTGGTGAAGTTTTGGAGTTGAAAATCTGACAATAGAGGCAGCACTGACTGTGTTGGTCCATTGCAGCGATACCATACATCCTCATGTCCACTATTATGCTATGGAGAGGTTCACCCTGTAAACCAAGACCTAAGTCAACATGGAAACTGATTTTTAACAATAAAACACACTGCTGATTTTGACTGATTGTTTTTATATTTAATTATAAGGTACTCATTTAGTTGTAATGCACGAGAGAGGAATAAAATAAATAAATGAAAGCACTGCAGGTTGAGGCAGCTGGGGCTTGGATCAATGTGGACTATATAGTACTTTAGTACCATATATTATACTATAGTCAAGTTTCCCACACCTTTGTTGATATCAAGAAATTTCCAGGACCAATTTCCTCGAAACCAAGGACTCAATGTGTTGACACAGCTTAAGATAGGAGGACAACTTGTAAGAGGGTCTTCTCCCATGGCGACCACTTTTATTGGTTTGCAGCACACTCTGCATCTGGACAAGTGATTGTCCTTGGGATCTTGGTCAAGTCAGTCTTGTAATTTTCTTTAGTGAGACAGAGATAATGGAATTTGCATTTCCCAGGCATCATGTAATTTGCTCCGTCTTGCTTAATGCTACTCACTCATTGTTCTGCATGGAATCTCACGTCAACGGCAGAGAGAGACAGTGGACAGTGTCCACAACGCCACAAATCAAGCAATGCAGGGCATGAAAACAATAGGTGGCGTCATAACAAACAAAATATCAACTGAATGTCTTTCTTGCACAAAATTCAAGAGGCAATTTTCAAAAACTTTCAAGGGCCTTGAAATTTTCAAGGAGTTCAAGGACCCATGGGAACCCTGTATAGTACATTACACTATAAGATAGTACTACTGTTCAATCAAGAGATTGGTGGGTTGTGTTTTGTAGACCTGAAAACAGCTTAACTTAGCTTACTTGGAGAGTAGAGCGCAACAAAGATAACAACCGCTTGTTTATACCAGTACTCTGCTAAAGTTAAAAGTTACGTTGCTTTAATGAGTCAAAACATGATCACTTGATTAAAATATACTGTATATTTGTATAAATACTAAAACACTTACATCCACATTAACGTTGAGTCCACTTTTTCAAACTGGTTCAACTGCAGCTTACCAATATCAGAATATGAAGAGTGGAGGCTTTGTTTTTGGTGTTTTCTCCTCTTTTCTATCACAAGATGGATTGGTTTTGGATTGGACTGTTTTTGTCAGTCAACTTATAAAAGCTTTACACACATCAGCCCTATAAAAATGAAACCAGTGCAAGTGTGTGGCTTTGTAAACAAAGAATCTCCTTCACCAAACAAACACACTGTGCTCAGCATGTGAGGGTCCTTGGCTCGTTCCTTCATGATCTGCAGCTCAGACTCGAAGTATTTCTAAGCAGTTGTTGTAGCAGATAGCAATCCAGTCGGGCTGGGTGGAGGCCCACTGTACGTTATTGATCTCTCCCTCAGCTGTATAGGCCAGTATAGGGTCCTCGATGGCCCGCGGCATCTGTTGGATGTCCCAGATTAGAGTCTGGTGGTCGTCCGCTAGACAGAGATGAGGAGAGGAGGTTTGATTTCAATTGATTTATCTTGTTTAGACAGGAAGAAAATACTGTTACTAAACACCATATATAACTAGCCTGGATACACCCTCTGCACTGAGCACCAGCCTGAGACACGGAGGCTTGCTCTCCATTAAAAGAACTGCTTCCAGCAGGGACACAAGAGAAAAACAATTGACTTACCTCATAAACCTTATACATACTGAGGTCTGTGGTATCTTTAGAGAATGTGCACCTCTTTATCTCACTGTTAAACAGCCTTTCTAACAGGAAACTAAAGTTTATAATCCTCACCCTCTCCTGCACCAAAGTCCATTCAGAAATTCAGCCTTTTTAGCTTAAAAGAACACAGGAGCTGCTGGTCCGCTGCTTCTGTTGGTAACTTTGAGACATTTAGGCAAAATCAAACTAATGATTTCAAACAGTGACGTCACACAGTAACATATTTAACATTATGGACAGAAGGAATTCACTTTGCAGTTGCAAAAAAAGGCTGCATTTTTATTCAATTATTTAAATATTCTTAATATATCACAGAGTTTAGAAGAAATATATTTAGATTATATGATAGCCATGTTTTTCAGTGCAGCCAGTGCCAAACATCTCACTTTCACCCTCTGCCTATTTAACAAAAAAATTGAACTCAATTTCAAACTTTACAAATTCTACTTTATTATACCATTTTTTCCCACATTGTTAATTGTAACATACTTTAACATGACTTCATCTGTCTTGCAATTCGAGGATTGGTTTTTAAATTGACTAATTTTATCTTTTCAATTTCTTTTCTACTTACTTTTTTGTTTTGCACCAACACACCAAAAATAATTAATTTTAGTCTATCTAATTCTGTATCAGTCCGGGACACACCTCATCATCAGTTTGGGTTCTGACCAAAGTTTACAAATTCAATGAAACCAAATATGTGCTTACTACCAAAATCCTGTCATCAGCTCATACGTGATACATTAGAAGGGCTCCCTCTTGTGTTCAATGCTACTTTTTACAATCATGAAAAATCCTGTACTGAGACAATGTCTCCTCTCTCTTTCCACAACAAGGCATAACCCGGACCTTCTGTATGAAACAAATCTCTGTGTAAACATTGCTGCCTGTGTTTGCCGACAGCAACAGCTGCATACCTGCTGTGCAGATGTGACAGGATGAATGAGGAGCCCAGGCTATGCCATTAACACAGGCCCTGTGGTTGTTGAGTCTGGCTACTGGAGTACAGGGCACACGCACATCTAAGATCACCACCTGAGGATGAAATCAACAAAGATGTTATATACAGAAGAAAATACATCTACTCTCAGGAGTGTGTATGAGTGTTGTATGAGGAACTGGCACAGAGTCAGCACTGACTGCACTGTATGCACTTCCTGCACCAAGAACCAGCTTGACACGCAGAGCCGTACATTCACTACAAAAAGAATGCAGGCGGGGAGACAAAGAATAAACTGATTTTACAAGCTCTACGAGATATGATGGAAAATGGATATCAAAAATATGCAGAAGAGCCTTTTCCTGTAAACTACTCACTCTCCTTCACCGTCATTTCAGCTCACAGGAACACAGTGCTAGTGCACTGCTGCTTTATTTGGTAAGTTTGTATCACTTAGATAATGTTTTCAAACACTTAAGCCCCAAAAATAAAACATTTAGATTTACTGATGCAGGCAGCTGTGGATCAACAACTATGTGCCATGTTGTAAAATCGCTGATTTTCTCTCTAGACTTTGGTGTGGAAGAATGAGCAGTTTACAGAGGGGAAACAAATTTCAGTTTCCAGCTAGAAAATAATGGTCTTATGGTGAAACTAAGCAGTGATCATACTCTATAGTAGATTTAAGCCTAGACTTAAGGTGACTTTTCTGTCAATGACTAAGTGTCTTTTTTCTGTCCCCACTGATAGCCATGTTTTGATTGAGAGCTAGTCTACCTGTCTCAGGCTGGTTCTGACAAAGACACCAATACAACCAATAAAAAAAATGAACTATCCCTTTAATTTTCCTATAAAAGCACTTTCCACGTGCACATTTATTTCTTGCTCTTTTTTTGTTGAAACAAAACAAGGATACATGGTGACGATGCAGTGCAAACACACATATACCCAGAAAATATAGTAAGAATCACCTTATTGTTTCTTACAAAAGCACTCACTAACTCAAACAAGTGCAGTCACCTACAGCTAACTCCTGAAGATGACTAAAGAGACACTAGTTTGACGTCATGTGTGTGCTGCTGTCCTCACCTCCATGCTGTCCATGGCCATGGTTGCCAGGTAGTTGGGGTCCTGTTTGTTCCAACAGAGTCGGAGCAGCGGGTGGTGCTGTGGGTCTTCATAGATGATGGTGCTGTGTTCCAGGTGGCGGAGGTCAAACATTCGCACCGAGCCGTCGGCTCCCACTGAGGCAAACATGTCCCTCCCTCCGCCTGCGCGACTGAAAGAGATGTCGTACACCTGCAACACAGAGTTCTCATCAGCTGAGACTACAGTCCGGTGAGGAGCATTATGGTGCGCTCCATTTCTAGTCGAAACTCAAAATTTCCAAGGTCATGAGTTTAGATTTTCAGCTCAGAGCAACCTCAAGATGGCTGCCACCAAACAGTGCTATATCTGCTGTTAACAGCACTTCTGTCATACTCCTTTCACGGTAATTCAGTCGCACACATAGTATTAAGCAATTTCCCATCCCAAATATATATCCTGACCAAAATAAGTGTGGTTCACACTATATGTTTTAAGGTATATTGTTTTTAGATTCTTAAACAGACGTAGCCTTCTTTCTGTACTTAAGGTGGTCAGAAACATTGCAGATAAAAAATTATTTATATAAAGAAAATTATATAGAGAAAAATTAATTCAAAAAGATCATAATAAGCCATGTGGAAAGATGGAACTCCCCATTGTGGCACATTGAAAAAAAAATCACAAGGACTGTATGCTGGGGAACTAGACAAGATTTGTAAGACACTCATGTGAAATATTAATATTTTGCTCCATTCACGTTTATAATGATAATGGAAAATTCACCATGATTAAACTTTTGTAGGAGCTTTTTAATCACAATGAGCAACAATATCCTATATTGTCCCTTCGCTACATAGTAGTGTTTCATTTTTTAACCATAGACATGCATCGCTGTTTGTATGCACAAAATACTATGCAATATTTTTATGAACTGGTATTGCTAACAATGGCTAACGGTGGCTAGCCCGAGATACGTTTGCGTCATGCTTTTTTTCCAACTTCTCAAATGGAACACGGTCAACTCCGAGTTCCAATGTAAATAGAACACAGCATTACACTGTAGAAGACCGACGTGTTAATATCTACTAATACCACATAGTCATTTCTGTACATTTACCTCTTTGTCATGGGCAATTAGCTGCGTCTTGACGTGACCAGACACTAAGTTGACCCTTCCCAGCACCTGTCCAGTCTCCAGCCCCCAGACTGTACAGGTGGTGTCAATACTAGATGTTCCTGGATAGAAAGAAATATAAAAACAATGTCATTTTAACTTTCATCCAGTGCTTGGTCTAGTATGACCAATTCTACAACTTTGCAAAAAAATACAGCAAATAAAGCAAAAATATTGTCTTATTGTCTCAACTTAGTCACACAAGAACATATTATGTTCACCCGCTGCCTAAATGTCACCCGTTTCTTTCTCGTCCTTACTTGCCCACTTCTATGTAAACCACACCCTATACATAAAACAATGCATCACATGACCCTTATACAACCCCAATTTCAAAATTAAGACACTGTGTAAAATGTAAAAAAAAACTGAATGTAATGATTTGCAAATCTCATAAACCCCTACTTTATTCTCAATAAAAAATAAAAACATATCAGATTTTTTTTTTACCTAATATGTTTGGATCCACCTCATTCCAGTCAAAAGATGTGAGTGGAGCACAGAAGTCAGAGTTCTTGTTATTGTTGAGCAGACACTCCAGACGTGTCTCTGAATCACCCACCTTTCAATAGGAAGACAAAGACAGTCAGACATACTGCACAGAACTAGTGACTCAGCATCTGCGAGTACAGTCAGGTGTTGTGTTCAGGTCCTCCCACCCTCCATATTCTCAGGTAGTCTCCACTGGTGGCCAGCAGGTCGGGGTACACTCCTTTAGTGTCAGGGATCCACATGATCTTGGTGGTGGGGTAGGGATGATCGAACGTGTTCCGGCACACAAACTCGGAGCTCTCCTCCTCCAGACCAACTATCTGGACCTGTGGACACACAACAAGAACTCACCTTGAGTGAGCCAGTGTAGTGTTATTTATCTGATACACAAAGAGTGAATGAAGACAATTCCAGAGATACGCACAACTCAAGACAACTGTTAAAAATCATCCTGATCTCTTTCATTCACTTTTTCCTGTGCATTTTGCCCCTGTATTGATCCAGTAGTAGTACACAACCTCTGCTAGATGATGATGATGACCACTGCTGCTACAATTAGGGCTGAAACAAGTGATAGAATAACCAACTTCAACTTAAGCTTCCTAAATGTGACTAATTTCTTATTTCTTTAGTCCATATAACAAACGAATCAAAATTGAATTATTTTGGTAGTGGACAAAGCAAGACATTTTGAGGTTTTGGTACAACGATAATTTTTCTACATTTTCTTGCATTTTTTGGACCAAACAACTAATTGTTCAATAGAGACAATAATCAACAGATTCATCAATTATGAAAATTATTGTTAGTTACAGCCCTAGTTACAATTATACATATAAACAAGCTACTAGTTATATTCTGTAGCAACAGCCTATTACTATACAATACCAGTAATAGGCTATTGTGAAATTAATGACAGCAATGAAATCTATCAGTATTGTTGCTTTTAGGCCTGCAACTCAAGATTAATTTGATAACCAATGAATCTGTTAGTTTTTTTCTAATTTCATCGATTAGTTGTTTGATCCATAAAATGTTTGAAAAATCTCAAAAGAAAAATGCATGCTAAACCATTTTTAATTACAACGATAATTATAAAAAGTATTTCACAGATATTTGAATCAAAATATAACAGCTGTACATCATAGTGTAATGTGTAAACATTACATTATTTCTAAATACAAGTACTACAAACACAATAATAGTAATGATGATGATGATGATGATATGGATTATTTATTTTTTCTATGTAACAGGTGGAGAGGACAGTGTGTCTCCATCATCATCATCATCATCATGGGGCAGGTTGAACTTACCTTGTTATTGTATTCTTCCACAAAGCTGCCAAGCGCCAAGCGGAAGCGTTTGTCCGGTCGGACAGTCCAGTTCATGCCGTAAACTGTCCACGGCGCCTCGTACTTGTAGATTTCTTTTCGCTTACCGTGTAGCGACATTGTTGAATATAATACAAATAATCTCTGCGTGGAAATGAACTAAAAAAATTACCAGCTGGAAGGAAGACCCTGAACGCGTCGCGGCAGAAACCGCCTACTTTACAAATGTAACTTAGAGCCTCAACAAACGTGTAATTTTAACACAAGTGAGCTAACTATTTAGTTTATGTAGTCTTCTCTGTTAAAGCCGCGCGTCATATTCAGAAACCCCGCGGCAAAGCGGCGAATTTTTCTCGTTTCTCGGTTATTGGGAGATGTTCACATTCAACATGGACGCCACGATGGCGGAGGACTAAAATAGTTCAGTGATGACGAGAGTCGTGAAGGGTTGAAGGGGCCGCGTTCGCGTGAGGGTAGGAATGTCGGAATTATGAAAACAAAGCGGCCCAGCTGGTCGTTTTAGAATGAATGTTGGCTTTACTATGTGACTTACTTGCATTTTCAATGAACATAATGAATATAATGTTCAACCAAAGTGCAACACAACCTTACACCAAAAATACACACAGATTAAAAAATAAATAAATAAATATATGCTGTCCATTAAACAACATATTTGTCACCTTAATGTTTTTTCTCTTACTTGTGCTACTGTAATACCATGCTATTTCCAAACAGCATAAACCTTTATGTTATTATTTGTGATTTTGTGATAACTACGAATCTAAATAGAATTTTAGATTTGTAGAATAATCTACATGTTTACGTGGAAGCACTTGAAGGCAGCATTATGGATGATGTGCTATACACCTGCAAAACTGAGTGAAGAGCTCAACAAAGTGCTGCTGCTTTTGTGCCCACGGAATTATTACACATCTCTGGATGGATGCTCGCTTGTTGTTGTTGACCTTTGATCCCTACATTTCCTGCTGTGTGATTATTTGTGTAATGCATGGCCAGTCATATTCATCACAGACCATTGCATCTTAAAGAGGACATTCACTGGAAAATCAAATTTCTGATGTTTTTTGGTGTGTCCCCGTGTCCCTCACGTATCTAAACATCACTAAAGTGTCACAATAAACACTCCAGACACTTTTGAGAAAAAAGGGCTTCTCTGTTTATTTGTGCTCAAGCAAGCGGTTTTGAAAAGTCGAGTTTAGTTACGTAACTAGCACATTTGCCGTGCATTGAACCTTCCCCCAACAGCTACTCCCGGTCATGGGCGTGAACATTCAACCTGAAGAAGAAGAAGCTTAATCACTTCCGCCATTACAACTAATGTGTCTGTTGAGAGCAACATGTCTCAGAAGAAAGGTTCAGTTCATTGTTGCTCTGTTGCTGGTGGTCTAAAACAACCAGGTGCTTCATAGACTCCCTTCTAATGAGGAAAAAAGAGCAGAGTGGATATCGTTCATTTTTGATAGTAATATCCCTGCTAAGCGCCCTGAAATGCTGTTTGTTTGTAGTAGTCACTTTTGAAGTGAATTGTTACACAAACTTTGGGCAACTCAGCTCAAAACTTTATCTAAAGGAGGGGGCAGTTCCAACAATCCGGAATGGATTTCCTGGAGGCAATGTAAGTATTTCTAAATGAAGTAATAACGTCTATATGAGCTTGAATGCTTCTAGTTACGTATAGCAATAGCTAACGATGGCTAATTGCAGCCGCATTTGTTCTCCCTTTGTCTCAGTTTGTGTGTTTATGTGTGGGCTAGTGTGTTTTGGCTCGGCGTTAGCTCGAGTGTTCCTATTACTAAATGCAGCAGGTGTAGGTCGATGTTAATTCGCCTTTTGTTTGTCTCAGCTCCGCGTGACGCTGTTTACCAGTGTACCGCTGTACGAGCTGCGTGGAACCGTGACATTTACGTGTCGGCCAGTATGTTTTCGCTCGGCATTAGCATGAGTATTCTTACGCTACTAAATGCGGCAGTGACCCATAGCTTGGCAGTTTGCAACATAATCAACAATAAATTGTAAAAAGAAAAAATCCCTTAGAGAGCACAAACCTCTGCCAAGGCCTTTCAGTTTCCCACATCACCACCAATGTCTATTTCTTTCCAACCTAAGTGCATGGACATTCTATATTAAAATCTTACCTCTCACACACTACACTACATGTTCACACAGTCACCAAGTCATCACTTCGAAAGATACAGAACCAGATTTCTGCACTAAAACACTGTCAAATGAGTTCACACAAATGCAGTGTTTAGACTCTGTGTCTCTTAGTGGCATCGCCATGCTGCACACAGGAAGTAATTCATTTTATGTCACGACAGACAGCAGTTTGACAGGCTTGTTGTCCTCACCCAACCCTGCTCTTCTGCTGTATACACACAAACACTACTGGACTTGACTACCAGGTCTGGAGGGAGAAGGAAACAGAGAAAGACAGAGAGACATACACAGAGATAATGTGAGAGAGAAAGAGTGCTCACTGCATAATGGCTGTTCCTTCAGCAGTCTACATCTACAGCGGCATAACTACGCAATGACTCAGAGTTCTACTCTTAGAGACCCTGGGAACCACAAGCAGGCCTCCATTTTCAGAGCGGTGTGGTCTATTTGGGATGTAAGGAATAATCATGTCTTTTAGATAAGACGGGGCCTCATCCCTGAGTGCTTTATATGTGAGGAGGAGGATTTTAAATTCTATTCTAGATTTAACAGGGAGTCAGTGTAAAGAGCTGAGCACTGGAGTGATGTGCTCTCTCTCTTCCTAGTTCCCATTAGTACCCGTGCTGCTGCATTCTGAACCATTCTGAGCATCCTGATAATAATGAGTTACAGTAATCTAGTCTAGATGTAATAAAGGCATGGACAAGGTTTTCAGCATCCTTTAATGACAGGATGTTTCTGATTTTTGTTATGTTGCGCAGGTGGAAGTAGGATGACTTACAGACTTGTTGTGTGTGTGAGTCAAATGACAAATCTGGGTCGGAATTAATTCCAAGGCTCTGTACAGTAGAACTGGAGGCCATGGTAGAACTGGAGATCATGGTAATGCGTGACTAAATGCTCAGGTACAGCTTCTCTAAGGTGTTTAGGGCCAAGCACCATAATTTCAGTTTTATCAGTGTTTTATCAGAAGTAAATAGTTATGTGTCATCCAGGTCTTAATGTCTGTGAGACATTCCTGGAGCTTTATAACTTGACTATTGTCATATGACTTCATGGATATGTATAACTGCATGTCATCTGCATAACAGTGGAAATTTAGCTTGTGTTTTGTAATGATGCTACCCAGGGGAAGCATGTATAAAGTAAAAAGAATTGGTCCTAGAACCAAACCTTGTGGAACTCCATGATTATCTCCAGTAGGTAAAGAAAACTCAACATCAACATGAACAAACTTGGATCTGTCTGATAAGTAAACTAGTTTAATTCAGTTCCCTTGATACCAATAACATGCTCCAACCTCTGTAATAAAATGTTATGGTCAACAGTGTCGAATGCAGCACTCAGGTCTAATAGTACCAGTGTAGATACAAGGCCATTGTCTGAGGCCAACAGAAGGTTGTTTGTGACTTTTAGTAGTGCCGTTTCTGTGATGTGGTGTTTTCTAAACCCTGACGGAGTCTGAGTCCAAGTCCTCAAACAAGTCATTGCTGAGCAGACAATCACATAATTGATTTGCTATAGCTTTTTCGAGGATTTTAGAGACAAACGGTTAGGTTAGATATTGGACGATAATTAGAGTAGGTTTTTTAGAGTAGGTTAAGAGTAGGTTTTTTTTTAAGTAGGGGTTTAATTACGGCAACATTAAAAGAGCGTGGTACATAGCTTGTAAGTAGAGAGAGAGATTCATTTGAAACAATATGGAGTTGTTAATTAATGGTAAAACTTTGAATATTGTTGTGGGAATGGGTTCGAGGAGACAAGTTAAGGGTTTCGATCCTGCTACTATGGAATTTAACTCAGAGATCTATAGGTAAGAAGTTATCTAAATGAGGTGAGACAGGTACAGTATGTATTATTAGTTGGCAGGATGAGATGATTTTTTTTCCCCTCTAATGGTTGTTATCTTGTTAGTGAAAAAGGTCATAAAGTTGTCACTACCTAGAGTTAGTGGGACGGTTGTTTCAACAGAGCTATGACTCTGTGTCAGCCTGGCTACAGTGCTGAAGAGAAACCTATGATTGTTCTTGTCTTCCTCTATTAAAGATGAATAATAGGATGCTCTGGTGTTACAGAGGACTATCCCTCCAGACTAAGAAGGACTCCTCTTTTCAAATTGGCACAGCATAGAAATATTGGTTCATCCTTTCTGTTCACAAACACCAAACAAAGGCAAAACAGTAACAGTAACATAAAATTTGTAAAGCTGCTGTAAAAGCTGCAGTAGTATACTAGTGTTATTCATATTTATTATTCAGGTAGCATGAATTGTGATAAAAATTATACAATTTTAACCATGATTTAATAATAATAATGACACAGTTTTAATCATCACTTAATAATAATGACAAGCCCATAGCCAAGCGACCAGGGGACTTGGCTTGTATGACACTTAGTTTGCATGTCATATACAGGAATTTCAGTCACTGGGCTCATCTGTCACATCACAGCTGATGTGCTGAAAACCAAACGAAACAGTGGTTTGGACATTAATCGTGACACCTGCTGTCATCCTTGTGATGCTGCTCATTTTCATATGGAGGCAAAATCACTTTGCAAAGTTCCACCAACACCATGTCGTGACTTTGACTGATGTCTGACCACAAACGTGTCCAGAAACTCGCCTGTTTAACATCTCAGTCAGGACAATAGGACACAGTAGGACGGAAGCAGAAGCAGCAGCAGCAGCAGCAACAGCAGCAGCAGCAACAGCAGCAGCAGCAGCAGCAGCAACAGCAGCAGCAGCAGCAACAGCAACAGCAACAGCAGCAGCAACAGCAACAGCAGCAGCAGCAGCACAGCCTCATCAAACTGGACAGTGAGTGTCTGCGTTGTTTCATTCTTTCATGTATCCACCAATGTGCAGGCAAATTGTCATTATTTCTTACAATGCTGAAACATGTGTATCTTTATGTTTTTAAAGTGTTAGAGTGTTTGTTTTACAGTAGAGCTGCAGGGAGCTTTCATTTCCTGTGTTGTGTGTTGTGTCTGTTCATTAATTGTACATCTAAATGTGTGTTTTCAGGTCTTTATCCACTGCTCTGCTCCACGATGCCTCTTCTGTTCAACACCTCTGGATTGGACCCAACTGTATTGTATTTTTTCCAGTGCAAAAACTATTACTTTCAATGGATAATCTGGCTTGTTGGTTCATTACTGTGCTTTGCTGTTGGTTTCCCTGCATCTGTTGCTCTTCTCTGGGAAATATTTAAGACACACAGGGGACGAACTCCTTTCACACCCAATGACTTCTTCCTGCTGAACCTCACTGTCATGGATGCTGTCTTCATGGCCTTCACTCCACCTGGATTAATTAATTTTTTTCTGTTTTATAGTATTGAGTTTGAAGCAGTTTGGAATTTTGTTTATGCCCTTAACTTATGTGGGAGACCCCTCATGATGGCGTGTGTCTGTCTGGACAGTTACCTGGCTGTCGTTCATCCGCTCACCTATCGTAAGTGGAAAACTCTGACTCCTCGGGTTGGAATGGCTGCTGTTGTTTGGACTGTGACACTTGCCTATGGCTTTTTATATGTTTTTATAAAATTTTTATTCATGACCTTCTTTTCATGCGTGCCATATCTAGTAGCGATTGTAATAATTGGCGCGTGTGACTCTGTCATCATTTATACTCTGATCAAGTCAGACCCCAGCAAAAAAACCATCCACCCACAGAAGAAAAGAGCCATTCAAACCCTCACCAACAGCCTGGTCATGGCACTCATCTCTTACCTTCCTCCACTACTTCTCTATTTATTTGGGATTCCTCTGCTCAGTCGCAACACTATAATGTGTACTATTAGTATTCCCGTTACCCTCACTACCAGTTCAGGATCTGCTGTCATGCCTCTTCTCTCCCTAAACAATCTTGGGAAACTGGATCGATTCAAGTTTGGATGTTGCAAAAAAACGTGACTGTTATTTTTTTAATCCTCGCCATCATCAGCACTGACCACACATCCTCAGCTTGACATTTAGTTTGCATGTCATATACAGATATTCATGTTTCCATATTATCTCATGTTGATGTTTTTTCCACTCACTAAAAAAAACAAAACAAAACACCTGGTTTTCCAGTCATCACAGTTTCCACAACACGGTGTTTGCAAATGTGTCCTGATGACATTTGCATGACTTTAGTGGAGCTGAGGTCAGTGTTCTGTACGTTCACAGGCATGACATGGTTTCAGCTCATCATTAGATCAGGAATAAGAACTCGGATCAAGGATGAAGATTAGGACAGATGTATGGTAGTTTGTGTGTTTTCTCCGCCCAAGCACCTGCAGGTTTGGCTTAGGTTAAAGGTATAGTTCAAGTTTTTGGAATTGTGGCTGTATGAGGCTCTCTCTCAGTGAAAACATTGCTACCGGCGGGGACACAGGGAAAAACAGATTTTAGCCACATAACAAAAGGCTCACCCTAATAAAATCCGCACCTATGATATTTTAAGAATATGTTTGCAGCTTTGTGTCGCTGTTCGACAGCCTCTTCTGCCTGGAAACGGAGTATTGTTTCACGTTGTAATCTGCTCAATCACTGCACCAAAGTCCATAGAGAATTCGGCGATTTTACATCACAGCACAGGAGTGTTTGATTCCCATGCATAAACTTATCAAACAAGGCAGAAGGCGACCAGTAGTTTCCATGTCCAAGACAGCTAAAAACGCTGATTTTCTCTGTGGGAGAGTAAGTGGTTTAAAAATCTAAGTTTCCACTCAGATAAAACTTAAATTATTATAGACTTTAGCATGTTTGTTAAGTGACACCCCACTGGCAGCCATGTTTTCAGATTCTCAGCACATTATAACAACTATAACTTAAATGCAAGTTATTAACTATCACCTGAGATATTTCATCATCTACATACTGGAAGCATGTGTCATAAGTGGAGCAAAGATTCAGCCACACATGACAAAATATAATGTTAGACTGGACAAGTTAACACAATTCTACACTGGAACTGATGAAGGGAACTGTGGCTCATCACCTTTTTTTTTTATACTTTACTGGTTATGTGATTGTCTTTGTCCTCCACTTACACCACTGAGCAGCTGTCACATCACAGCTGATGTGCTGAAAACCAAACGAAACAGTGGTTTGGACATTAATCGTGACACCTGCTGTCATCCTTGTGATGCTGCTCATTTTCATATGGAGGCAAAATCACTTTGCAAAGTTCCACCAACACCATGTCGTGACTTTGACTGATGTCTGACCACAAACGTGTCCAGAAACTCGCCTGTTTAACATCTCAGTCAGGACAATAGGACACAGCAGGACGGAAGCAGAAGCAGAAGCAGCAGCAGCAGCAGCAGCAGCAACAGCAGCAGCAACAGCAGCAGCAGCAGCAGCAGCAGCAACAGCAGCAGCAACAGCAACAGCAGCAGCAGCAGCACAGCCTCATCAAACTGGACAGTGAGTGTCTGCGTTGTTTCATTCTTTTATGTATCCACCAATGTGCAGGCAAATTCTCATTATTTCTTACAATGCTGAAACATGTGTATCTTTATGTTTTTAAAGTGTTAGAGTGTTTGTTTTACAGTAGAGCTGCAGGGAGCTTTCATTTCCTGTGTTGTGTGTTGTGTCTGTTCATTAATTGTACATCTAAATGTGTGTTTTCAGGTCTTTATCCACTGCTCTGCTCCACGATGCCTCTTCTGTTCAACACCTCTGGATTGGACCCAACTGCATTGTATTTTTTCCAGTGCAAAAACTATCACTTTCATTGGATAATCTGGCTTGTTGGTTCATTACTGTGCTTTGCTGTTGGTTTCCCTGCATCTGTTGCTCTTCTCTGGGAAATATTTAAGACACACAGGGGACGAACTCCTTTCACACCCAATGACTTCTTCCTGCTGAACCTCACTGTCATGGATGCCGTCTTCATGGCCTTCACTCCTCCTGGATTAATCAATTTTTTTCTGTTTTATAGTATTGAGTTTGAAGCAGTTTGGAATTTTGTTTATGCCCTTAACTTATGTGGGAGACCCCTCATGATGGCGTGTGTCTGTCTGGACAGTTACCTGGCTGTCGTTCATCCGATCACCTATCGTAATTGGAAAACTCTGACTCCTCGGATTGGAATGGCAGCTGTTGTTTGGACTGTGACACTTGCCAGTGGGTTTGCATATGCTTTTGAAAAATTTTTATTCATGACCTTCTTTTCATCCGTGCCATATCTAGTAGCGATTGTAATAATTGGCCTGTGTGACTCTGTCATCATTTATACACTGATCAAGTCAGACCCCAGCAAAAAAACCATCCACCCACAGAAGAAAAGAGCCATTCAAACCCTCACCAACAGCCTGGTCATGGCACTCATCTCTTACCTTCCTCCACTACTTCTCTATTTATTTGGGATTCCTCTGCTCAGTCCCATAGCTTTAAGGTGTACTGTTAGTATTCCTGTTACCCTCACTACCAGTTCAGGATCTGCTGTCATGCCTCTTCTCTCCTTAAACAATCTTGGGAAACTGGATCGATTCAAGTTTGGATGTTGCAGAAAAACGTAACTGTTATTTTTCTAATCTTCCCAAATCAGATTGGGAAGCTACTTGTACAGTTTTCTTAATGAGGACACTCATCATGAGGACACTCATCATAGACATATTGCCCTCACAGGACATAACAATCACAACTGAATGCCTAACCTCAACCTCTAAACATAAATCTTAATATGTTTTTCCTCCATAATTACTGCGGGCAATGTTAGTTACTTTCCTTTTTTGTTTGGGAATGTGAGGACTATACCATAAAAGTTTTTTTTTTGCCTCCTCAATAACTCCCATATTTATTTATATATATATATATTTATATTCATATGTATATATAAGTATATATATACATCACATCCTTCGCAATGACTGTGAATGTAAAAAGGATACCAATTTACTTGTATGTGCTATATTTTTGATATGGCTTGATATGGCTATCTACCTATCTATCTATCTATCTATCTATCTATCTATCTATCTATCTATCTATCGACTTATAATCAAAAAAAAGAAAAAAAATATCATATTTTCTGTGACGAATGCACCCTATACCTACCCGCACAACTCTAGCACTTTTAAGCCTCAGAAAATCATTATGGTTTTCATCATCATTGTTGGCAGCATTGTTTTATACACAACACAAATGGCGTATTGAATCATTGGAATTAATAAATTAAAAAAGATGACGTCAGTACTTCCTGCAAGCACAGACTCCGTCTGACACAGTCACTGAACTGAAATACGGCTGAACGGGTTGTGATTGGGCTCACAATCTCCGTCTTTCAGCAGTGCCATCGCTGAATACGCCAGGCTCCTCTGTTAAATATTGAGATTTTAGAAATGCCCTTGTTAAATGTTGGAGATTAACGCATGTTTTCAGGACTTTTAAGTCTTTTTAACTGATCTACAGTTCAGCGTTGTTCAGTTTGATGCCTGTGTCAAACGTGTCAAACGTGCACACGACTCTTCCAGTGACGCCGCTCACTGCCCCTCAGTCGTAGACGTCATGTTCAGTATCAGCTCAGCTTTGAAACCTTGACAGAGCAGGTGCCATCCCTAGTGGAAAAACTGAAAAAAATGAGTAGAGTCAAGCGGTGCCATGCCAAGCTGTGGTAGAACTGTGCAGTGGAAAAGTGGCATTAGTTGGGGGGGGGGGGGGGGGGGGGGGCCGGGGCGCCCGGCGGGGGGGGGGGGGGGGGGGGGGGGGGGGGGGGGGGGGAGTGCGTGGTCAACCTCAGCGTGTATGGATGGGGTTGAGGCAGTTTTTATGTTTTAAATCTTTGGGAGTTATAAGCTTTAACTTTGTAAAGCACTTCAACTATGCTTATTTTTAAATATGCTCTAGAAATATATTTCGCTTGATTTGATTTCATCTGTTCTTACTGGTGGTCTGGGTGATCTTGGGTGCTAAGGGTCCTGTGCCTCTGGACTTCTCCCACATCTGGAGTGGTTCAGCCTTAGTCCATGTTTTTATTACTTCTTATCCTCTGGGGGCTGGTCCTAGATGGGGGGGGGACGCCCACCCCAATCCCCCTGCTTGGTTTTCTATGGGTTGAGTGCATGACTGTCCCTAGGATTGGTGGCCTTGGGTTTCTCCTGCTCTGTGGGACTGTTGGACACTGGGCATTTGGGTCCTGATAGACCTGCTGCTGAGGGCCAACCAGTCATTTACATTGTCCCCCCCATTCTTATTCCCAGCCACATCTAATCACACAAATTAAACACACACACACGTTTGCGCAGCATTCATAGAGATGACCCTCAAAGACATTATGCATTCCATAGCTGCTTGCCCTAACCTTAACCTTCACAACTAAGTGCCTAACCTAACCCAAATCTAACCCTGACCCTAAAACCAGGTCTTACTGTAACTCTGAAAAAGCCCTTTAAATATGTGAGGACCAGCCAAAATGTCCTCACTCAGTATGGTTCATACTATTTTTTTTGTTCCTCACAAAGTCACAAATACAAGAACAAACACACACACTGGTTTCCATGACTTCAGAGGACATTCCATTGACTTCCATTCATTTCCTGGAGGCTTACTCTAACCTTAACCATAATTACTAGTGCCCTAACCCTAACCCTGACCCTAACCTTAACCTAACTTTAAAATATGTCTTCACCTTAAAATGGAGTCATTTACATTATGGGGACTTGATTTTTGTCCCCATAAGGAAGACAAGTCCCTATAATGTGAGTGTGGAGACAGATATAGGTCCCCACAACATAAGGAATACCAGCTACACACACACACACACACACAGTGTAGGTACGTGATTCTTATTGTGGTGAAGGAGAGTATTGTACATTTGTGTGTATTTTACTGAAGCAAACAACTCATTTATAGTGTCTATACAGAATAAGTAAATCATGAAATCTGTTATTTTTTTTTACCTTTTGTCATCAATTCAACTGAATTCATTTAATTTTTATTGTATACACGCGTATTCACCTTTCACTTGTTTTCTTGACTGTACTGTTTGTCTGCCGACTCTGTATTTTTAATATGTCTTGTAAACTTTAATAAACAGAATTTGATTGACAGGAAAAACATCCACATTCTCTGGATGTAAACGCCTTTTTCACTGCAGACATTTTGATGGGTCATTGCAGGTGTATATAATCCATTTAATAAAGGCTGAGTTCCATTTGACTTTGTCAATTTCAGGATGCAAGTCATTGTTATTGTAATCTATAACACATTTTGTGCTTTTCCCGTTGAATCAGGTCAAAATGACTAAAAAATAGTGGAAAAAACTGTAGTTGTAGTTGCAGTTATCGTCTCTAGGTGGCAGGAGAAGGTTGTATGAGTAACACTGGAACATTCAGAACATTATTTTACCCTAGTAAAAGTAAAGCCAAGATTATTTGTATTATAGAGTTCAAACTCACATTTTATTTTTGAAGACTCATCATTTTCTCAAATTTAAAGTAGAATTCCCACTAACCAATGCTTGTTGCCTCCACTGACCTGCAGTTACAGTCCATACTATTTAGATTTAATAAGAATTTAATGTTAAACATGGAATCTGAGCAGTTAATTTTTAAATTTGATATAAGAATATTTTTTCTTTTGTGTACATTGTTATACAGTCTTTCCTGACTGGAAACTGAAGTTTGTGAATTGCTCACTCTCCTGCACCAAAGTCCAGAGAGAAAATTGTATCTCACACAAGTATGTGTTGCTTTCATAAATCCTGACCAAAGGATTTCAGTCACTGAAGTCAAAAGATAACACATTTCAAAATAGTGAGTGACACATTGTTAAAGCCAGTGTGTAGCCTCTGTTACCACAACACTGTTTTCAGTGACCCCTCCTGGAGCCACCACCTTATTGTGGTAGAAGGGTTTGGAGCTCAGTTGTCGGGTTACCCAAGGCAAACAGGTCCAAGGTGAGGGACCGGACAAATAGCGCTTCAACAAGACCTCTTATGATAAAGGACAGTAATGGACCACACTATACTGGGGCCCCCCTTTGGAGCCAGGCCTGGGGGTGGGGCACAATGGCGAGCACCTGCTGGCCAGGCCTGCACCTATGGGCTTGGCTGGGCACAGCCCAAAGAAGCAATGTGGGTCCCCCTTCCCATGGGCTCACCACCTGTGGGGGGGGCGACATTGCAAGTCTGACCCTCGGCTGCAAAAGCTGACTCTAGGGATGTGGAACGTCACCTCTCTGGTGGGGAAGGAGCCTGAACTGGTGCACAAGGTTGAGAGGTTCCAACTAGATGTAATCAGGCTCACCTCGACACACAACTTGGGCTCTGGAACCAGTCTCCTCGAGATGGGTTGGACACTCTTCCACTGGGGAGAAGCTCCGAGCTGGTGTGGGCGTCCTAATTGCACCCCAGCTGGGAGCCTGTACATTGGGGTTCAACCCTGTAGACAAGAGGGTTGATGGGTCCTGACTGTTGTTTGTGCCTATGCATGAACTGAAGTTCAGAGTACCCACCCTTTTTGGAGTCCCTGGAGGGAGTGGTAGAAAGTGCTCCTACTGAATATTCCCTCGTTCTGCTCGGGGACTTCACTGCTCACACTTGCAGCGACAGTGAGACCTGGAGGGGTGTGACTGGGAGGAACCCCTCCCCGACCTGAACCTGAAGGATGCTTTGTTGTTGGACTTTTGTGATCATCACGAATTGTCGCACACCAATAATGCACACCATGCTCAAGCATAAGGTTGTCCATATGTGAACTTGCCATCAAGATTCCTTTGGCCGCGATTCAATGACCGACTTTTTAGTCGTATCATTGGACCTACAGCCACATGTCTTGGACACTCGGGTGAAGAGAGGGGTGGAACTGTCAGCTGATCACCACCTGGTGGTGAATCGGCTCTGATGGTGGGGGAGGATGCCGATCAGGCCTGGCAGACCCAAAGATATTGTGAGGGTCTGCTGGGAATGTCTGGCGGAGTCTCCAGTCAGAAAGAGTTTCAACTCCCACCTCCGGCAGAACTTCGAGCATGTTCCAAGGGAGGCAGGAGACATTGAGTCTGAATGGGCCTTTTTAAGAAGGGGCGCCGGAGGGTGTGTTCCAACTACAGGGGAATCACACTCCTCAGCCTCCCAGGTCCTGGAGAGGAGGGTCCGTCAGATAGTCGAATCTCAGACTCAGAAGGAGCAGTTTGGTTTTTGTCCTGGTCGTGGAATGGCGGACCAGTTCTACACTCTGGGCAGGGTCCTGGAGAGTGCATGGGAGTTCACCCAACCAGTCTACATGTGCTTTGCTGACTTGGGAGGCATTCATCCATGTCCCTTGGGGGACTGCTCCAGGAGTATGGGGTGTCGGACCCCTTGATAAACACACACAGAGTGTGGTTTCCATGACTTCAGAGGACATTGCAATGACTTATATTCATTTCCTGGAGACTAACCTTAACCATAATTACTACTGAACTAACCTTAACCTAACTCTAACCTCATCCTAACCATAAACATGTCTTCACCTTAAACTGTAATAACAACAGGAATAATACCTGAAAACACACACATCAAGTTTAAATGTTTTTATATACTTTAAACACACATAATATCCAAACAATTCCATATAAAAAAGACCAATTCTTCATACAATATTTTCTCATGAATTTACCGCCTCTGAAGCAGAGCCACTGGTCACAACTCAAAAAGTATTCAACCAAATTAGCTACTAAAGTGATTGTTGTATTGATAGATGTATACACATTGATTTTATACACTACACATTTACAAACAAAAAGGAAAGGGTGCATATTATAAAAACTCCCCATATCATTTATTCATGTTCTGCCCCAATCAGGCAGAAGGGTGAAAGAAAGAAAGATAAACAATAATATTTTCATGAAAATTACAGATGTACCATTTTTTCTTCAAGATGCAAATTCTAATTAAAAATAAAATAATAATTTACTCCTGCTAATTATTTAGTGTTCCTTTTCTCTGTGGTGACATTTTCAAAACTGCAGAATTTCTTGCTTCAGCCACATTTTGGATCCATCGACACGTTCACATACAGATGGTAAACTTACAAAACCTTTTTTTCCCGCCATTCGGTTCCTTTCTTCCTCTCTGCAAAATGTCACTGTGACACAGTCAAACAGCAACAAACACGCATTATCATTATCATGCCATCATTTCAGTTTAAAACAATGCAACTAGAAGAACATAGATACAACTGCCAAACATTATGATGATGATAATGATGTGGGGCTGCACACATTTATCACACACCTCATTCTGTACATCCTCCTCCTTTAAGAAAAAATTTTAAACTCGGTAGTAGCTGGTTGCAGCTGCGGGTGGTAGAAGTAGGAAAATAAAACATTTTCACCCACTCAATTGATCGGGATCATGATTCACAGACACTGAACCCCATTCTGCTGCAGAGTCGGAGGAAAAAAACAAAACGCACTTGCCTCGATTCAAAGCTGTGACAACATCAGTGACTGGAACGTGTGAGGAGGGAGAGTGACTTTCCAACAAGGACCCACGTCCTTGCCTCGGACAATGGCTGCATTGACTCGGGTTGACCTCCTCCCAGTCAAACATTAGTTAACATGAGAGAAGAAAAGGTCTTCAAAAATGCTGTTGATTATTAACTGGGATGCCAGTGCGAGTTTGAGCCATGCATTGATTATCCAAACTGAGCAGGAAGTCGTTTGCCTCGACTGACTCACAGTCACTGTAAACTTGTAGCTATGACACGGGCAGTATGTTGTTACTGTTGGTAGCACAAAAATGTCTTCACTTTTTATAGAATAAAGTGTGTTTCCCAACAGCTTGTTCCTATTCTTCCACATTAAAGACCACCAAAACAATAAAAAATCCTCTTAGTATCATGACATGTACTGTTTGCTGCATCATTAAAAAGATAATTCAGGTTTTTTGAAGTGTCCTTGTATGAGGTATGAAGACACACATGCCCCCTGCTCAAAGATAAACTGAGTTTAGCCATTTGTTGCTCTATAACACCTTCAGACAGCCTTGTCTGATTAGGAAAACTGAATTGTTTTGGCTTTGTAAACTGTTCATCCTCCCACACCAAAGTCTGTAAAGAAAATCTGAGATTTTTCATCAAGGCACACAAGAATCGTTAAACCACTGCTGCCACCATTAGTAAATTAAATGTGTCATTTGTGACTTCAGCTGTTCAGTAAACCAGAACAAAGATTCTCTAATTGACACAAACTTGACAAATAAGGCTGCAGTAGACCAGCAGCCCCTGTGTCTCTGCAAGTTAAAAATGCTGATTTTCTCAATGGACATTGGTGCAGGGAGTGAGCACTTTAAAGAGCTGCAGTTTGCAGTGAGTACCTCATAAAACCTGCACTATGTCTTTAAAAATTTAAAATGTCTATCACTAAAATGTTTTCTTTACCTTTCTTTAATTCAGCTCCCTGTGTTTTTTATAACAAACACTGAATTTCTGAGCTTAGTGTAGTCAGTGCCTCATATCTCATCTGCTGTACCACAAAGAAGCTACAGACACTAACAACTACACACACGCATCAGTGTGGCGGTACAATGCCTCTGTCTTCTCTGCACAGGAAGCCTTTCTTTCAGGGAGCATATCTACTGGCCAGATGGGCTGCAGGCAGGGCCGTCTGTGGCCAAAACAAACTGGCTTTGAGTGAACTCAAGACCCCCATCAGGTCAGGGATAGAGTGACCAGAATACTAAACACTGAATGCATAGCATGGCACAGCTCACTTTCATCAAAGTGATCTTTCTAAGTGTTTGTGTCTTTTAATTGGAGGATTAAAAAATAGTGAAATAAAGTTATTTCAATCACATATTGGATTCTGTGACAACAGACCCTTTACGTACCAGGATGGGAACTCTTACTAGCTTATTTACAGAGGAAACCTGTTTTTGGCACTGAACAGTTGCAGGTTGCAGAGAGGAAGATAAGAATACAAATGATGCCACGGACACTGGATTAGTGCTACATATCGTGCTGAGCTGTGATGAGCCACAACTTTGTGATTTCAGCCAAACATCCTCAGCTGGTTTGGATTTGGCTGCTTCAGAAGATTCAGTTCCATGTGCTCGTTCCTGTCACACAAATGTCCACTTTCCTTTTCCCACTCCACTTTTACCTCAGCAGAATGTGTGACTCCTCTTGAGTTCATCAAGTTACTCCCAATCCCTCTCCTCAACCTCAAGTATGTCCACTCCAGGTATCTGCTAGTCCTAGATACTCTGGATTCTCCGCAGTGGGCGTCACAAACCCGTTCACATGTCTGGGCACTTGTCCATCCCTCTGCAGAGAGTCCTCACTTACCACAGCTTTGGCTTTGGCCACAAGGTCCAGATAGTAAGGGTTGTCAAAGGCCGGAGAGGTGGAGTTTCCGGAGCTCACAGGGACGAGGTATCCAGGGTTTTCCACGCTGTGACCAGAGCTCAGGCCGTTGGGGAGGCGTCGGTCTATTCTGCCTTTACGGGGCAGCGTACTGGGTCGCTCCGGTCGGAAGTCCTGAACCTCCTGGTTGACGTACTCTGAGAAGGTGGACCAAGGACACAAAAGGTCAGAAGTAATGATTCTGAGGAGTAATTTGTCTTCTGACCTGGTATAAACATTGGTACTCTAATCACCTGCAGACAGAGTAAAGAACTTCTGTTCCCACCTGGTAATAAAGTGCGTCCTGGATGTGTCTTCTTTATGATCTGATCTGGCTTTACTGCTCCTTATTCAAATACAAATTGATGTCATGACTGTTTGCATGAACCAAATGATGTTTGTGTGTCTGTCTGATGTCAACATGCACGTGTGTGCATCTGTTGGAGTGTGCTTAAGTGAGAGAGGCTCGTGAATCGAAGCTCTATTCATGCTGCTCTAACTTAAAATACATTTTTAGACAAAGACAAAACATTAGATAGTCTTCCCCAATCTCATGGTCTACATCTGCATGTAGACCATGAGATGAGAGAAAATTGAAAAATGTGGAAAAATAAATAAATAAAATACTGTATACGGTAGACCAATTTTTTCCACCCAATTTTTACAGTTTCTTGATAATAATAATTATTATTCAGTCAATAATTACATATTTTTGTTCTCAGATACTTTAAAAAATGCAGTGGAACTTAATGATTTTCATTCAAAGGTGTATTAGAATAAAATAATAAAAATGTTTTGATTATTTTTATATTTACATTTGCATACATTATTTTTCTTTAACATACAAAAACTGTGGCCATAGGGTAGGGCATAGGGCATTTAGACGGATCAGATCACTCAGGACGGATGTTAACACCAGGTGTGAACAAGGTCATACTGTTACTCTCACCTTTTATTTTCAAAGCCCTTACAGCAGGAGAAATCATCTGCTCACCTGGCAAGACTTGATTGTGAATATATCCATGACTCCGTCTGGGCAGTGAGTGATGAAGGTGATGAGGATAGTGAAAACCATTCGGCCCGTCTGTCTCCAGGTCTCCTTGGCTCCCGCTGGGGTTCGTGGGGTCTTTGCAGTAGCGTCCAGGACTGGCCGGGGGCAGCGAGGGGTCATCAGGACCTCCGTCGAGGAAGACAGTGTCAGACTGACCACCGGTAGAGGGGCTGCGAGCCAGAGTTGAGTACTGAGGAGTCCACAGGCCGTTGGAGGTACTGGCTCCTAGTGGTAGGGTGGGGTACTGGATGCGGCCCAGAGTGCTCAGGGATGAGTACATGCTTCGAGGGCCGCCTGTGATGGAGGGATCCACATCTAAGCCCTGATCTCTGCTCTGCTGGAGAGAAAGAGACGGGCAATACTAAGAGAAGCTCAGGTGAATTAAAGCTCTTTTTACTCTGCTGTAACATAAAATTATGAGATTGAACATATGGCTATCAATGTTATAACATGGAACAGACTCCAGCCTCTTTCCACTGAGGCTACATACTTATACTTAAGTAATTACTTAACCTTTGACATCCTGCATGTGTGTACCATACTATTACCATATTACACTTCATTTAAATGGAATTTAAATGACTTAAACATAACTCAAACATTTTCTAAAGGTGAGTGATACATCCCAGTTAGGGTTTTTTTACGTTTTGCTCTCAGGTTTCTCTTGGAAAAGAGATTCCTGATTTCATCATGAGATTACGTGACTGAAATAAAAAATAAAAATGAATCACCATTTTACTCACTCTGTACGACTGGTGTCTTGATGGCCCGTTGGACTGGAACCCGTCTCCCTGAGTCCTGGGGAAGAGGTTTGGCTGAGGAACTAGATACTCCTCGGCATCCAACAGTTCTCTCATGTTGTTCCCCTCCTCTTCCATAAGAGTGCGGAAGAACTGGCTGTCAATGGGGCTGGACATGCTCATCTGCTCATCATTCTGCAATACGTTCAGCACATATTTGTTGAGTATATACTGTACCGTATAAGGTCTGTTTCATGCAAGAAAGCAGCATGTTAATAATAGCTGATGTCACACAATCCCATCTTTCAAAACTCAAAGCTGTGGGAACCACAGACAAAAGATTCCTCTTGTTAAGTGATCACTTTATATCAAGTATTGAATCATAAGACTGTATTTGACATCCAGATTTGGACTAAAATGCAGTTAACATCATTAGTAAAAATGTACATTTTTAGCATCGATACAGACTCCAACTCTATTCAATTTAAATATCTTGCTTATTTTACATGCTTTTATTTTGTGTTTTTTGGAGCAGAATGAGGACAAGTTTACCAAAAAGTAGAGGATGTAATGCTGCAGGTTTGGGATAATGTACACTGTGGCTGTTTCCGTACTCCGTGACACCAGGGGGCAGTATAAGTATCTGTGATATGTTGCTGATCTACGTGAAGCGCACAGTGAACTCTTAGAACTTGAACCTGGCACTTTCACTTTCATTTTTTAGAACCTTTTCCTGCCAATAAAGCCGTGTGAGCAAACTGTGAAGCAACAGTGCTTACCACTACCCCACCGTGTGACGTCAACTTTATTTTTATAGTGTATTTAAAACAATATCAGTTGATCAAAGTATTGTATAAAGTAAACAAATCCAAATCCTAAAACACAATTGGTGAGATACACCAAGAAATAAGCTAAAAAAATAAGTGTATAAAAATACATATTTTTATATTAGTTTGACATAATTTACAACTTTCATGAGATGAAAAAGTTAATGAAATTGTATCCATGTAAATTCCATGTAAACGTAACATTTTGTTACTGCTCTATTTCATTCCAAAAATAATAATGAACAGACACAAAAGTCACAGAAGGAGAAGAGGAGGACAATGAGACGGAGAGTGGACAGTGAGGGGACGAGCAGACACGTGCAGCTTCTTTTTCGGCTCTTAATTCTGGAGAAATAGACAACACTGCACATGTCAGAATAGTCTGTTCCATTTGTAAACACACCAATCTGATGATTTAATTCTGCGTCCATGTAAAGGACGGAAAAGTAAATTCCAGTCGGGGCAGATATTTTTGAAATGAAGAAATTTTGCACATGTAAACACATGAGCTAGTGTTACACAGTTATAACATGTAACAGTGTAACAGTGTAACAGTGTATCTGCATGTCCTCAAACCTGAATGACGACGTAGCGAGGAGGATCTCTGGCCATGACACTGAAATCATTCACCAGGTTTTTGAACTTGGGTCTGCTTTCTGGATCAATCATCCAACCTATTAACACACACACACAAAAGCCACGTTTTTTAATAAGCAAACTACAACATACCACTGCTGTAATATTCACAATTTGTCAATACATGCTGAGCTGTTTCATTAAACAGGACATTAACTTGTTTTTGAAAAGATCTTCCAAACTGATAAGGCTCAGCATATGTCGTCAGCATATTTACCAGCTCAGGAAATGAGTGAAATGCTTAAAGGTCCAGTGTGTAACATTTAAGATGAGTTATTTGCAGAAACTGAACACATTTTACATAAGTATGTTTTATCATTTAAATGTATTATCATTTAAAGTATAATTTAAAATAAAGTCTGATTTTCATAGAATAAGTCTTGTGTACTTGTGTAAGAAAAGAATGCCGTTTCTACAGTGGCCTGAATGGACAAACCAGCCAGAGCCTGTGTTTTATAGAATGCCAATGCTTTGTGAAGTTCTAAACCCAAAGGTTTTCAAAATCATCTGTCTCTATGGGAACTTCATCAGCTGACAGACACTCTGCTATACTTGGTGACGACCTCACCCTCCTCTCTGTGGTATGTGAAGGCCACCGTAGCTCCCTTAAGCATTTAGGACAGGGAGGGTTCTTGTAATCTATAGTCTTACCAGTAGATGTCACTAATTCTTACACACTGGACCTTTAAACATTGGGACATGGACTAAATTTGAGGACAGCCACTGACATTTGACCATGATCATGTAGACGTCGATGGTGCAGATGAGCGGCTGGGGGAGCCGCTCTCCTCCCTCTAAGACGTCTGGGATTTCCCTGGCTGGGATCATGTCATACGGCTTTGCCCCGAACGTCATCAGCTCCCACACTGTCACCCCTGATTGGACAAGACAAGATAGAACTTTATCGATTCTTCAAGAGGTAAATTCACTGGTTTGACCTGTCAGAAAACACTAAAGGTCCAAAAAAACATGCACCACAAGATTAAAGAACAGTTTCTACCCTGAAGCCATTACAGTACTGAACTCTGAGCTGCAGCACTTTCCTCATGTATGTGAGAGGACTTTCTTCTATCCCTTTGTACATAATTGCATATGTTGGCAAAGGGTGTATGTTTAAATACTGACATGTTGTGTATGTTGTTTCAATTCAATTCAATTGAGTTTTATTTGTATAGCGCCAAATCACAACATACAGTACATTATCTCAAGGCACTGTACATAGTACAGTTTGATGTGAGTATCAGCACCTATTAATGTACTTTCCTATTAATTTTATTTTAGTGCTACTTACTGTACCCAGTCCTTGAGTGCACCTTAATTCCAAGACTCATATAACATGTGCATGTTATATGAGTTATAGGAAGAAATTTGACATATATATTTTTATACATACATTTTATATTCAAGAACGATTCTCTTGTGGCATTCTTAAGGTAAGGTTTGTGAGGTTAGTGTCCTTTACCCTTGGACAATCAAAATTTAATGAATTCATCTTTGAGTCCATGAGAATATAAATAACAAAAAAACTGAACTATTTCATACATTAAATGTAATAAACTGTGTTTAATCCAATATGAATTCACGTAGAGAACCAACAGCACAAGAGATAAAACCAATAAATAAGATTTCAATTAACAGATTAATTTACTCCTGCAGTACCAGGCTAATTAAATTATTAATATTGTTTATTAAAATCTGTTAAAACTGTGTGACTCAATTTTTTGGCCATGACTTATGAGCTGGGTCTTGACAAAGAGTAAATTCAGAAAATGTGTTTTTTAGGATGTGTTATGGGGTACAGTGACTGAGATTATTTTATTTTCATCAACTGTATTAAAATAAGTTGATCCACAAAAAAGTAGAAACCTGCATTGCCTTCTACAATGTTAAAAAAGAAATGGACATAAGGACATAAAAAACCCATTAGGTAACACGAAATCATTTGAGTGTTAATCGTTACTCATGAAAAAGAAAATCTAAGCAATCAACTCATGACCAGCCACAACAAAGAACAACGCAGAGACCGTTTGTTTTTTCCACTACACTTACCGTAGCTCCAGACATCACTTTGATGAGTGAACTTCCTGTGAAGAATCGACTCCAGAGCCATCCATTTAATCGGGACCTGCAAACAAACATACAGTATATAACAGTTTAAAATTTTAAAAAAAGCCCCAACCACCAATGAATCATTTCCCACTGCTGAAAGTCTCCACATCTTACTTTCCCTCCATCAGCATGATACTCGGTCTCGTCGATGTCAAGCAGGCGGGCGAGGCCGAAGTCTGTGATCTTCACATGGTTTGGGCTTTTCACAAGGACGTTACGAGCTGCTAGATCTCTGTGGACCAGCCGGACCTCCTCCAGATAACTCATCCCCTACACACACACACACACACACACACACACAGATCCTTCACCCACAAATCCATGTGTCCACAAATATTCAGACTGATACCACATCAAATTAGGAAAGAAAAATAAAAGACACAAATAAACGTATACACTTTGATTTCTAGTATAAGTGGTAACACAAGTCTGAGCATCTAAAGCAGGGGTGTCAAATGACCTGGGGGCCAATGAGCATCTAGTCTGGTCAGGAGGGGGCCGGTCTAGAAAAAACAACTGTTCAGTTGGGTGTGGGCAACATGAGCTTAAAATTATAACACAACATTACACCATGATATAACAGTAACTATGATTACCATGATATTTTACAGAATTTCAAAGTAAAAGCATTTGTTTAGACATGGAATGATATATAGTTCACAATTAAAAATATATTTATGATGTAAAATGTATCAAACAAAAACAGAAACATATATAAAAGAATCAAAATTTTAGGTATTATTATTATTTTCTATTATTATAATAAACATTTTGTTATTAAAGATAATTAATATTACATTTTGTCTATATTTTATCTCCTTGCTGGTAGCTGTGCTTTAAGCACACGTGTTACCATGGGCCCTCGTTTTCATTATCACATGATATTAAGTGGCAGGCAGTATGAAATCAATTTTGACACCTCAGATCTAAATCATTAAAAACATTTTTCTTTCTTTCATACCTTTGCAATCTGGACACACCAGTTGAGCAGGGACTGGGAGCCGATGCGGTCCTTGTTCTCCCTGACGTAGTCGAGCAAGCAGCCATATGGCATCAGCTGAGTGACCAGCTGCACTGTGCAGGTCAGACAGATTCCCAGGAGACGACACACATAAGGACTGGCAACCCCTGCCATCACATACGCCTCCTGGAAGAAACCAGAGGGAATATGTTAGTAAGGGCTTGTGTGTAAGAAATATTTATAAGACTGTGCGTACATGTGTGGATGTGGCTTGTTACTCACATCTAGGATTTCTTTATTGGCCTTTGGTGAGGTGTTCTCTCTCAACACCTTAATAGCCACCTGTATTTTCAAATTCTCTCCATCAGGAGCCCACACTCCCTGAAACAGTTAACAAAACTTTAAATGTAGTAGGGTTTTCTTTCAGATTTAAACAACTTTCACTTGTCAAGAGCCCAAAGTCATGTTTTTTTAAAGCTATGTGACCTTTACTTCTGGCCATCCAAATCCAAACAGTGTTTCTAAAGCCTCTTTGACAATAAATTCAAGGAAATAACACATTCCTATAAAAGCTGCTTGTGATGTCCTTTGGTGCTTCTTTTTTAACTCCTGTATCACTCTATATCATTGCATGGATTGTGACGTCAGGAATGCGCTAAGAACAAAACAAGTGGAAGAGGAAGAAAAAATAACACGATGGAATTCAGTAACAACTACACCTCACCTATGACAGTACCCACACTCTAATTCAGGGGGACAGTACTGCTGGGCAATATATAGATATTATATCTGTATCATGATATGGAATATAGTCTCAGGTTCTGGATATCATATCATTATACGGTATCTGTGATGACTGTTTAAAGGCTCTTGCATTGATAATCATTAAGCAATCAATCATGAAACACTAAATATCATTCAGTGGTATGTGTTAAATTTGAATACAGTCCCTTTGAGGTATTCCTGAGACATCACATTTGCAAGAATGGGGTTTAAAACACATCAATGACCACATAATGCCTCTGACCACTGGCTGTCACAAAAATCAGACAAACAGAGGCTGAATCTATGCAACAGTCACTCTGGGAGTTTGTTAAAGAGCTGATCCACATACCTTGTAAACAGTTCCAAAAGCTCCTGCACCCAAGACCCTGAGCTTTTTCAACTCGGTCTCCTTTAGGATTCGCATCTGAGCCTGATTGGGGGACGCCCCACTGGGTGTTAGAGGCTCCACCAGCTGAATACGAGGAGGAAGCAGATGGCAGATTCCTTTAATACATACTACAACAGCAAGTGACTCAGAACTTCATTTATTTAATGATTGATTTACTTCATTTCACTTTCTCTCTTACCATTCACGTTTTTAATTTTCCTTTACTTTCTTTTATCTCCTGTTTTTAGTATATTGGTCTTCAGTGTTCCCTCACGCCGGTTTGCGAGTTTTATGATAGTGTTTCATCACTTCGTAACTTCCCCATTATTGTTGTACTGCATCATACCTGCTTCGCTCACTTTGAGTTGCATTGCCTTGTATGAAAAGTGCTATATAAATAGTATGACTGATTGAACTGCAAACCTAAAGAAATAGTTCAGGGTTTTTGAAGATTTTGGTTTTATGAGGAAGTGACCTATGGTCAGCACCAACTGTGTTGTGTGTGCCTCCTGTGCCTAGATTCTGACAGACATGAACAAACATGGTTGCCAGTAGGGAAACTGAGAAAAACGGATTTTTAGTGACTTAACAATGGCATCGGCAAATGAAATCCACACCTGGGGCCTCATTTATAAAGCTTGTGTATGCACAAAAGAAGGCATACACTACTTACTACACAAAGTATGGATTTATAAAAAAAAAAAAAATTAATGGGAAACGTGCAGTAACTCACGAAAACTCTGACTCCGTTGGCAGAAGGATGAATAACCACAAACTGTTTAAAATGATACCACAGTGTAAAATAAATTAAAATATTACTGCTCACAAAAAGATTATGTATGCATTGCCACAACTGAAGCCGCTCAGATTTAATCAGATGGGAAGAGAATAAAGGATGTAATCATGATGCGTAATGACGCAAAGTCGCTGATTTGTCTCAGCGAGAGGATGAAACAAATGGAAGCTTCAGAGGGAGGTCTTTTTCAGAGAATGGTTAGACCTGCTGGACAGTGATGATGAATGGATTGTGACCCGGTTCCAATATCCGTGCGCTGTCCTGCTGGATCTCTCCGCCACACAACGTGCACAGAAACAGGCTTCTATATATAAGAGGAGATTACTGTACATACAAATCTACTTTGACAACCAACCCTCTTACTGCGTCTCATCACTCGAGCCATTCACTAACACTGTGTCAACAGTGGATTCCCACATAAGCAGTGGCTCCTTACTATTTTCCCCTGAACACACAGTGCGCAGAGGAGCAGCTAAATGTCTTATTACCGTTGGGGATGACGCATTGCGATTGATTTCTGATTGTGTGAACTTCCTGTTCTTCTCTCTACATTTGCATGATTTTTCGGTCACTCCCGATAAATTACTATAAATATGGGGCGTTGACATGACTATTTATGGTCAAGTGTCTGCATCATCTGAAGTCTGCGAAAGCTGCGCCACATTACGAGTTGATTTTGATTTATAAAGAGAAACAGGCCTGGGAAGTGCATGTTTTTTGTTTAGTGGCGAAAATCAGTTTTCCTTTTGTGCCAGCTGGCAGCCAGGTTTTCAGTGAGAGTCTGTGTCTTGGCACAGGGACCACACACGGCACATTTAGCATGTCAGTGTCAGCGCTTCATACAGCCAGACTTAAAAACAAACAAACCAAAAAAAACTGAACTATCACTTCAAGTACAATTAATAAACATTAAATATTCACCAAATAAATTCGCACTAGTTTCAACAACACATAACCAGATTTGCTCACACCTCATGCTCCTGCAGGATCCTCCTCATTGTCTCCTTCCTCTTCAGCTTCTTCTGCCTCCTCAGGTAAAACACCAACAATGCCAGCAGAATGAAGAAGAGCACCACACCACCCACAGCAGCCGCAATGGTCGTACCCGGCCTAAACACAAACACGCAGGTCAGAGAAAACAATGTTTGAAAACGGTAACAACTAGAGGTGTAAATCCAGAAATTGCTCACACGGCTACCTATGGGCCTTGCTCACTGTTGAGCTGTAGCATGACAGAGTGTGCTTGTTCACATCCGTGATGGGAAACTGAATCAAAGCTGATCAAAACTGAAGCAACATTATTCTTTGTGTCCGATACCAAGACCGATATCACAAACTCGGGTCTGTACCAATAATGATATTAGGTCCGATACAGTTTTGGACCATTTATGAACTATGAAGCTGTTAACAATTGGTCAGTCATTACAAAGACACATTTCTCCAACTGTGGAACAAATATTGTTCTCTCAACAAAAAGCCCAAAAAAGCCCTAAAATGCTGATTTTTATTTACATTTCTACAGTTTGTGCATAGTGAAGCACGCAATATATACTGTACATGTAGGATTTTTGGATCGTGTCTGAGTTTAAATTTTTACCAGCCCAATATCCAATCCAGTGATTTTGACCAATATCAGACCGATACTGACCGACAGCGTTTCCCATCCCTAACTGTTTTAGATGGATGATGGATTTAGAATATTTGAGGATAATAATCATGATTTTTACATTAAGTTAGGTTTTTTGAAACCTCCAGTAAAAGAAAGGCACATGTGGCTAGAACTGTTGCCTCACAGCAAGAAAGTTGCAGGTGACATGTTCTCCCTGTGTGTGCGTGGGTTTTCTCCAGGTTATCCAGGGTTAATTTGACACTCTAAACTGCCCATGGGTATGGGGCTGTGAGTGAATGATTGTACCCCACCTAACGCTCTATGTCAGCTGGGATTGGTACCAGCGGCCCAGTGACCCTCATATAGAGGATAAAGTGGTAGACCTTCAGTAAAAACTATATGAAAATGATGGAAAACACAGCATCTTGCACGAACAGACAATTAAGGTGTCTCATATCTCACCCTGTCCTGTTGTCAATGGGGCAGCCTCTTTCATCCATCACAGTGCAGCTGAAACACAGAAACCAGAAACCACACGTGTGTTAAGAGTGTTGTCATCGTGTGCACAACCTGTGCATTTGGGCCTCCACTTACGACAGTGAGCAGTTGGTGTTGCAGGGCAGACAGTGTCCTGTTGCATTGCTGTACTTCCACACAGTCTGCTGATCCTCCTTCACTCCACTGGGACAGTGGTCCACACACAAGTCCCCGTCCTGGAAGTTACGACACTCTGTGCAGTGTTCTGCACCCTGAAGACGGCACAAAACAGCATAAACACACAACTACAGTTGGTTTAAATGTCTTAAATATATTTTCTTTGTTTCAGTACAGACAATAATGTGAGGAAATCATCTTAAAAAGTGTAGTGCACAACTTGCATTTAATTATTAACTTAGCTGAGACTAAAACATTTTCTTGAAGCATTTATACTACCTACTAGGGCTGGGCAATATATATTATGTTAATATCTGGATATTTTTTTGTCTATATCCACATATATAGGAGATATATGGGGATATAAAGCTCCACACAGGTTTGTCTGGACTCATGTAAACTTTATTTTTAGATGTTTGTGCTTCTCAAAGGAGAGTGACAATACAGTGTAAATACACTCTAAAAGAACTATAAATAAATTATATAATCTTACAATAAACTTATTAACTTTCACTTCAGATAATACCTTTACTTTTGGCCTTTTTAGTGTTAAAAAAAATCAAGTGACTCTGCTATAACACAAATAATTAGGCTTAAAATGAAAGTGTTATTAAGTGACTTTTTTTGTCAAATCCATGCATTTTTTAATCAGTATACAATATTAAATTTATAATATTTAGAGTGTTTCAAAAATACATTCAAATATGATGATCATTATCTATGTAACAATAAGATGCATTGATAATAATTTCCATATATTGCCCAGCCCTACTACCGTATATGAATTAATGTGACAGTTTAAATTATTTTGACATCAAAAGTGCATATTCCATAGAACTAAGAGCTAATGTCAAGTAGGTCTAACTTCTGAAATTCAGCTAGTTCCTCTCAGTTCTTATTTAGGAATGAAATCCCCAGTAGTCACATAACAGTGACATCATGGTGACGTCACAGTGACATCATGGTGACGTCACAGTGACTTCTCTTACCGGGCCATGACAGGAAGCAGAGCCGTTGAGAGGTCGACACTCTGTGTGACAGGCCACACACAAGGACCCATCTGTGTATTCACGCACAGACCTGCAACACAAACATGAACTAAATGTAACATAACATATAACGTAACGTTTATCATGTGTTGGAAGCTTTTATGCAGCATTTCATTTGAGGTTGGATTTTAGCTCAGAAACTCAGAGCAACATGGCTGCTCTTTTACTGTTAACAGCACTTCTGTTGTATTTGTTTAACAGTAAATCAGTTGTAGACATGGAACAGTTTAATTTTTAATTGCAGACATGTTGCTATGCTGTTTGTGGGCACAACATGGCAAGTGTTGTTATCGACTAGTGTAGGATAGTTTCTTTCATGAACTGTAAAAACAGGGATGTGGTCATTGATATTGTTGATTAATGAGCTTGAGCTATTTTTGAGCTGACGTGAGAATACAAATGTCTGTAAATATAGTTCTGGATATTTATCTGGAATTTCTGCTAGTCAAACTTCTGGATATAAAATCTGGATACTTCTCAGCGACCAAGTGGGAATCTCCATCTCTTGGCAAGACAGCAAATGTGCATACCATCAAATTTAGCTGTGACTAAAACGTTTTCTTGAAGCAGAGAGAAAACAGGACTCTAGTTTAATCATCAACATACAATTATTCTGTGCAGTTTCAACACAAAGTATAAAAATGTCTAGTCAAGCTTTTGTCTTATGTATGGGCTGAACTTGAAATTGACAATGGTTTTTTTTTTTTGGCTGTCAAACAATCGTTTACTGAACGATGAAATTTTCTGAGGATGTACGAAAAAAAAGATTTGATTTGGTGGTGATCTGGACATCGGGATTCATAAGTAAAATCATAAGTAACCGTGGACGAGGTTTGAATGAGGTCTGTGAAAGTGTTAAAACTAGTGTCACCTTGTAAACGTGTCACTCACATGGACAAAGAAGGTACCAAAATCAGGTTATTGCTCAGTCCCCAGAGTTATCACTTCTATTTGCTTTGTCAATAATATTATAAAATACACAGTTGCTTCGAGGCAAGATTAATATTAAAAGCTTTCACAATGATTTACTTTGTCAACTGTGGGACTAAGCATCGACTCCCATGTATCCACTCTAGGGCTGCAACTAAATGAATATTTTCATAACTGATACATCAGTTGATCATTTTCTCAACTAATCAGTTTGTTGTTTGGAAAACTGATTAAATGATTATCAAAATCTACTCCAAATCTTTAAGCATCTTTATTTATTGGAAAGCCTGTTTGTGAATGATGATGCAGTACACTGAACTCTACAGAAGAGCATCACTTTTGATTGATCACGCTTTTTATTGATTTGATGCAGCCACACACACTCGTCCTCACCCCTGGTAGATGTCACACTGCTCGACACACTCAGTGCCCCGTCGGAAAGCTTTGCAGGACACACACTGGCTGGGCCCCGGACCCCAACAGCCGCCTTCACACAGCGGGTGACAGATGCGTCCCTCTGTCTCTGCAGACACATCCGGAGACAGACAAACACACACACCAGACATGATATACAACGGTTCATTTTAGCGGCTTCATCTCCACAGTAACACTGATTCAATGGTGTGGATTTAGGATTACCGATCCAAAATTGTGAGTTAATCTGCAACAATAAGTAAAAATAAATAAATAAATAAATCAGAGAAATCTAGGAGAAGGAGTAGACAGACAAGCAGCAAACTTTTCATCTGCCACAAAAGTATGTCACACAATAACATGCATGAACGTGGATGCACAAGTGACGACAAACCAACTACTGCATTCATTGTCTTCTTGTCATTTACTATTGTTGAACTGACATGAGCTACATGGAGAAGCACTACTTCAATTCGTCTATGTTTGTTTACCCAGAAGAATAACAATAAAGTAACTGCTCAATCTTGAATTTCCTGAGTCTTTATGGCCAACTAGATTGTAAAGAAGAGAACTAGGATCATGTGAAGTTTTTGGAAAACAGTCAAAAAAAAAGGACAAAATTGTGAGATAAAACAGTCCAAATGTTTTAGATAAATCTGAGAAAAATCCCAGAGTAATAAGAAAAACTGTGAATTTGTTTCTCAGAAATCTGAGATTAAAGTCAGAATTCTGACTATATTCTCAGAATTGTGGCATTTTTTTTGCTTGTATTTGTTTCCAAAAAACGCCAAGAAATTTATCAGGTGTATTTTTTAATAAATAAATAAGGACTGTGAGTTCAGCTTAAAGGTGTTCTGGTTTTTTGTTTCAATGTGTTCACTGAAGCAGAAAACTGAATTAAAAGATTTGGGAACAAAACTACAGTTTATTTTACATTTCAGGACGTTATTATTCTGACTTTTGGAAAACACTCATCTCAATTTCTCAATTTTCTGACATACTGTACGCAATTAATCAAAAAAATTAACTGAAATGAATCAATGATTAAATTGGTTTTAAGTTGGAGTCTTGCATGTAGTAGCTTGGCAATGTCATTTAAGTTGCAATATAGGGCTGTCCTTCATTTAAACCATTTATTTGTGATTAATCGTGTGCTTGCCCATTCAAGATTAGTCGCTAACATATTGCCTTTATCCACTTTAAAAGGGATATTTTGAAGTATTTAATGTTCTTATCAACATGGGAGTGGACACTGATATGTTCGGTTAATGCAAATATGTTTAAGATGCTGTGCCTTCTACACTGTCTTTAGTCAGTGACGGGGCTGAAGGAGCCACTCCATCACAATTATTCCCTGGAAAAAAGTGATGTCTAATGTAGAAACATGATTTGAAGTCTGTAGGAATGGCTGCAGCGCAAACACTTCCCTTCCTCATTAAGACTGAAGTGAAGTCAGTTTGAAGAAAGCACACACTGCTGAATCTGAAAGAGTCTGAAACACATAACTGCTGTTAAATGTTTTGCAAAATGTTTCTCTCCTGAATAAGTGTTTGGTTTTTTTTGTCCATAAAGAAGTGTAATACTACAACTAACTGGAAAACTCACTTAGGAGCAAAACATAAAATTATCTGACATTTTATCCTGATAATTATTAATGCAGCCTAATATAAAACGGTGTTATCATGGTAAAGTTTTAAGCCTAACACTCAGCCTCACCTACATGGTTGTTTGTGACAGAAAATGCATACAGAAGTAAGCTCTGCTTTGTCCCTGAAGTTGGACTCTTGTATCTGGACCAAAGTATAGAGTATAACTTGGATAAAGAAAGTGCTTGATCAAAGTGCAGCAACTCTGACAGAGGCTTTGGCAGACTCTGCTCTGCTCTGCGTTTTCACCTACCACAGACTGATGCATCCTGGTTGTGGTTGACGATGCGGTGCGGGCCCTGAGTCGGATGAAGGAGAGTGTCCCAGGGCAGTGAGTTGGTGTAGCACAGCTTAGAATTGTTGTGCAACAGGACCAAACCTCCACTCACACTGCGGAGTGAACGTAACCCAAGAGACTGGATGTGTATATTTTGGATGGCAAGTGAAAACACACCCCTGAGAGAGAAAGAGCGAGGGAAGAAGAAAAAGAAGCCGTGAGGGACCACATTCAAGTGTTGGTTCATTTATAGTCATTAATCATAAAATCAGTAGAATTTTTTTCTTTTTTAAAAAAAACCAAAAAAAAAAAAACAAAACAGTTCACTAGACATTTCTTGCTCCATGTTTAAACTAAATACCTATAGTCTGTACAACACTTTTTGTGTTGTACAGAAGAGGCTTTTATCCAAAAGTGTTTCAGCAGAAAACGACTGACTTTAAAGCAGCCACATGTATGACAAGATTCTGTTTCTGTTACATTTACATAACATTAGAGAAAAATATAGTGAAGCACATGATTATTTCTTGATGAAGATGTCAAATTATCGTTAATTACTTGTGTTACTGAACAGAAAAGTCATTTCTGACTTCTCAGAGAAGCCCAGTGAGCCGGCTCAATAAAAAGGTGCATTCACTTTGTTATTTGCCACATAAATAACAATAACATTTTTAGTTTGAAAACAAGTTTTTGAAATATTTCTAAGAAATGTATGGTTTCTTGTTTTAATGATGGGTGGTCTAATAAATTTGTTAAGCACCGTATGTTGATGAAAAATACATGCAGTCCACAAAATTATAGTTAAAAATACTTAATAACACAACTTTAATTTGTGTAAATATTTGTGTAGCTGAATTTGACCATATTTATAGTCAACTTCATTTAACATTAAAAGGTAATAACTGTATTTTAAGATCATGTACTACGGATCATGAACAGTAGATATTTTATTTTAGAGTGTATTTACAGTGTATTTTCACTCTTTTTTAAGAAGCACAAACATCTCAAATGTTCATGAGTACAGAAAAACAACCTGTGTGCAGATTTATATCCACATATATCTCAGATATTGGGATACAGCCTAAAATATCTAGATATTATTGATAAGACATATCACCCAGCCTTAAAGAAATATTGATTTGATTTATATCATCAAATGTCCCCCACATTGCCCAGCCCTAGCTGAAATTAAAAGAACCTGGGTATTAATGAGGATTGAACACAGAAATAACATTTTACACAAGAGCAGTGAGAGGACAAAACAAAGAGAAGGGGAGAAAAGTGCTGAATATGCAGTAAAGACTGCTCTACTTTCAAAATCACTGGGTATAAATTATCTGCAAAACAGTATGACCCAGTTTGAGCTTACTGCAATGTGACAATAGTGGAGCAGAAGCTCATAGTGTTCTCCTGCAGGTTAGAGCAGCTGTGCTGGCTAATGATTAGCCTTTATTACCCTGAAAGTGAGCAAACCGCTCCAACAAGACCAAACGCAGTGTTGAGGAGAAGCAGAGAACAAACACTGATGCAGTGGAGATGGATGTGGACAGCAAAATATATGGCAGGATGTATACTGATCTATGGAGATACACAATGTACAATATAGTTTGTACAATATAGTTTTTGTATATAATACAACATGGTACAACAAAGAAAACTAAGGCTGAGTGATATGAACAAAATCTCAAAATTCGTCTGACATATATTGCAATTGTGATCTTTTTAAATCAAGCATCAGTTTGGCATTTTCAATTTTCAAATCAAATTTGTATAGCACCAAATCATGATTATCTCAAGGACACTTTACATAGTGAGTCAGAAAACCGTGCAATATTATAGAAGGAAGAGAAAAAAAAAAAAAAACAACAGTTCACACAAAGCATTTGGCTTCTGTAGAGGAAAAAAACAACTCCCCCATTTCACAGGTAAAAAAAAAAAACTCTGACACAACCAGAGTCAAATATGTGCAGCATCTGCCTCAGCTGGTTGTGGTGAAAGGAAAAATGGGGGACAAAGGAGAGGTGAGGGACAAAAAGGGGGACGAGAAGAGGAAGGAGGGTACATCGTTTTTGTAATAATTAAAACAAGCTCTCAGCTTTATTTAAGCTTCTTAAATGTTAAATTTATTCGCTCCATAAACAAAGAAATCATTGAAACTGTATTAATTTTGGTTTGTGAACAAAACAACACATTTGAGAACATCATCATTTACAGGTTTCGGGAAACATAACATTTTATGGACCAAACTTTATTATGAAAATTGAGAATTGGAAGGGTTAATATGCAGAAAAAAGAGTGTTGGGTTAACATTATGATAGTCAGGTGAAGAATACAGCTTATAGGTCTTACTTGTAGAGCGACCTGCCTCGAATCACTTTCAGGTTCTCAAACACACTGAGGTCAGTCCACTCCTCAGGCCAGGCATCAATGTACAAATAACCTGCACAAACAAATGATAAAAAAAAGATAGAAAAGAATTGTTTTATGTTACTCTTACCAATATGCACATATTGCATTATGCAAACGCACACACTTTCACCTTTGTATTATTATTTTACATTGTTTTTCTATTATAATTTAATCTTATTTATCCTACAGTTCATCTCCATTTGACTTTTCTTCCTCATCCATTTATTGATATGGTGTAAATTTTAATTCTTCCTATGGGGGATTAAAAAATAAGTACAGCTTTTCTTTACAAACCTGTAATCTCCTCCAGATTTTTGAAGGAGTTCAACTGCTCAAGAGTCAGACCTGATGTGTTAGTCAAAGGGTCCCTGCAAAAACACAACATAAAAATCAAACATCCGATTTGATCTCACTTAATTGAGATTCTTTTTTTTTTTTTTTTACTGTAAAAACATTGTAAAAACATGTTATGTCATGTTTTGAAGTGCATTAATATAAAGGGCTTGGCTTGGCTTGGCCAGAACTTTGCTCTTGCACAAAGAGCACCACAGGTGTTGCTGCAAATGCAAATATTTGAAGTACTAAAGTGATTGTGGTAGTAATTATTTTATTTAGACAAAACAAAATGTAGTTTTACGTTTGAGATTACGTATATCTTACCTTGCAAAGCTCTGTGGGAGGAACGCCAGACTACCAAAAATCTTTTTACACTTGTTGAACTGTTCCACATTAGATGATGTGACCATGGTCATGCCATGGTTGTCCATGATGCCGAGATTATCCATACCCAGACCATAACATACTACAATACAAAGCAAAATAAAAGGATTTTGAACAAGTTATCATTAAGCTGAGAAAATGTACCAAATAAGAGAAAAACACTGATCCTATAAATCAGAATATCATCAGCATACAGTGAAATATAGTGGGGTCCACTGCATTAAACTAGTATTTCCCAATCAAAACATCACATCACAATATAATTTATGACTTAAGATGTGCATAATATGACATTCCTGATTTCTGTTTTTAGTGCAATATAGGTACCACCTAATAATATTTTAGTAAGTTAATGAACCTTCCTTATGAGATGTAGCCTACTGGAGATAAAATTAAAAAAAAGTAAAAGGCTGGGGGAAAAGAAATTGCAATAAAAAAGCAAAAAATATTTGTGGGAATGAATGCACTGGACAACAGGTCATAAGGTGACTGGCAAACAAATATTAATATAGATATAGAATTATATAGTGGGATTATAAACTTTTATAACTAAACTTTTCAGGATGGTGTTATGTCTCAAATTGCATTTGCATGAAATATAAACATTATACCGATATTGTATATTGAATATAATTAATTTGGGCTCATGATATTGAAGAAAGTTATTTAATTGTATATAATAATAGTGAATTACTGCCTTGCCTTATAAACAGCTATGGATGATTTCAAGTGCATGAAGCCAATGCAGAACTGTCTCAAACCTGTATTCTCTTAAATGGCCATCAAGGGGCAAATTCACTAGTTTAAAAGCAAATTCATGAGAAAATAAACCTCAATCAGTAGTTTCAGGTCTTCCTCAATACTTATATGATGACCATTTTGTCAATTTCAGGTCTATTTTAAGTCCAGTAATAAAAGCGGATAAATCAGGGCATACTTTTGGAGGTGACTATGGTGTGATTGACAGTAGATCACATACAGTGACCTGCTCATCCTTACAATCACAATGTCACTCCCATTTTCTTCCCACCAGCTCTTCCCCCCTCATTCAGATATCAAAACTCAATGGGTGGCATCATGGGTGGGCTCAAACCTGTTCCTGTCCAGTTAATTCTTCCAAATAAAATCAAGACTT
The DNA here is from genome assembly GCA_016785285.1 of Brachirus orientalis. Taxonomy (NCBI): domain Eukaryota; kingdom Metazoa; phylum Chordata; class Actinopteri; order Pleuronectiformes; family Soleidae; genus Brachirus; species Brachirus orientalis. Next base: position 505,026 of record JAFBJR010000234.1, read on the forward strand.
TGCTCTGTCAAAATTTGCTGAAGTCAAAATTTACATCTTTTTGTTATGCATCAATTATTTACATTGTCTAAGTGTGTCAATCCCAGTTGATGAGACACATGCCAGTTAAAAAACAATGAAAGAAAACAGGTTGGTTCACTTTACAACATTGTCAGCAGCACGTAATGCATCAGCACATGTACAGTATAAGATGTTGCTTTTCTTCTGTTAGACTTCTGGGTAGTTTGTACTGTGTCCAAATGCTAAAGAAGCAAACACAAACAAAAAACACTCACAAAAACACACTGAGTCCTACCTTTGTGACAGTTATCACACTTTTCACATTTCTGTGTCTCACTTCCATCAGGATTGCTGATGATAACTTCCTGGTTGGCCACAGGACAATTCAAAGTACAGGCCATATCTATAGCCAGATAGTTATCTACAGACAGAAAGACACAGTGTTCAAGATACTTTTTAAAAATGCAAAAGGAAAAAGATTAAATGACAGTGGAAAATGTTTTAAGGAAAGCAAATAAATTAATGACTTCATCATCAGTGGGCCTTAGAAGAAGTCACTGCATTGTCAGCTGCACAGATCTAGCTGTGTCATGCCACTGACATTACAGCCATGTGGTCAGAAATGGAGTTTTGTTTTTTTTTTTTTAAATAAAAACTCACAAGGACATGTCTTGACACATGTGGCTCCAAAGTTAAACTTCCTGTTTGGGTTGGGTTTGGTCTGAAACGTGATTGGGTCATAGATGGTTGGTAGAGGACAGTTGTCTTTGCAAACGCCACTGTCATTGAAATGATGGCATGCCTGGAGAGACGAGGAACGAGGATATGTGTTACTCCAAAAATGACAAAGAAGAGTGTGTGTGTATGAGATATGTGTATGTGTGAGAGCCACATACCAGACAGTCCGAATCTTTGGGTCCTGTGCACCCTGCAGCACACTGCATGTGGCAGCAGTCGTTGGGCAGTTTACCTTTGCACCTCTGACAGCCGGGCGCACATTTAATGCGGGTCACTGAGAAGGAAAACAAATACAACATTTGAGTTGCTCTGTAGTTCGTCAACTGAAAAAAATACAGCACCACAGCCATATCGTGCACATGATTTACACTCACAGGTTTGGCAGTCCTGTGAAGTTTCTCCCCAGCAGCCTCTCTCGCATGCAGAGGAACAAGGTGGACCTGGAACAGAGGAATCCCAACAACACCACATCAGGGAAGAGCAAATTCAACAAGGCAGTACAAATCAGTTGATAGCAGTAGGTACGCTTACATGTGCAAAGTTTCTTCATTTTGAAAAGATTTGCTCCGATTGGCATTTGCATTTCCATTGATTACACAAAATGAAATGATCCAATTGTGATGCGTGTAACAAACATGAAGTCTTCAGTCAGATTGGACTATTTTGACATGTGTGTTGTCTAATTCTCCAGAAGTAGAAGCAGAAGAAGAAGCTTCACCTCCGTTTCCATGTAAACAAACTTTGCAAGTGTCTGCTCGTCCCCTCACTGTCCACTATCACATTGTCCTCCTCTTCTCCATCTGTGACTTCCGTGTCTGTTCATTATTCTTTTTTGGAATGGAAATACAGCAGTAACAAAACAAAAATATTTGACGTTTTACTTGCATCCGACACATGATAGCACCAAACCAGGAAGTGATGATCAGCCTGGTGGTGTTGAACGGATTTGCTTTGCACAGGAAGAGTTTGTTTATACTTGCCCTGTTATTTACCTATGAACTTATTGTCATTTTGAATAGGTAAATTAATAATTTTCAAGAGATGTTCATTAAATGAATTACTTAATTAAAACTTAAAAATATTTTAAATATTTTAACACAAATTGTAACAAAAAGGTTCACTTGTTGGGAGCACAACAAAAATTTGGTGTAACCAAGTGTTTAAAGAAGCACTACTTTATTTAACTGTATTTAACACTAAAGGGTCACATCACTTTTCTTTTCCAATTACACTTTTTTTAACATTTGGGAATTCATGATACTAATTGTTGCAGCTTAGCAGGCGAAGCTTTGACTGGACCCCAACAGTGTGTGGTTGCTAGTCTGACTCTCCTCTGCATAATGTGCAATACATTTTTAACAGGAGACAGATGTGGACTACAGACAGGCCAGTCAAGCAGAAACACACACTCCATGTCAACAAAGCCCTTCTGCTGGAATTCTTGTAGAATGAGACCTGACAATGTCCTGGAGTTCCTGGAAACAGACGTTGCCTAGATGAACATACTGTAACCGTTCCAAAATAAACCAGTGCATTAAATGTACCTACACACATGTGCAGATCACCCATGCCATGGACACTGATGCTTCATGCTGGTTTTTGCCTTTAATCTTTTCCATGTAGACCTTGGGCTTGTCTGACCTTGAACATGCTTCCACTGTCTTTCAGTCCATTGTGATAGGTTTACAGTATTTCTGTTCAAATTGGATATATAGCTTCCTCTTGACATAATACAGTTTTAATTTGCTTTTCTTGATGCAGTGTCAGTCTGTGTTAAGTAGATACTATTTTAGCCATACGGGGCTATGTCCATCACAGTAGCAAGATGATTTCTCACATTAAACCTCCTGAGGGCTCAGTGTTCAAGCATATTCAGCAGCGGTTTCCACCCAAGGCCTTTATGCATAGTTTTCCCGACTCGCTATATCTTTTCACAATTACAGTATACGTACTGCAGAAGGTACATCTTTTGCAGTCTGGTCAAAAAACATTACGTATCTTTGCTTGCAAAGACCACATCTTTGGTCCTGATACCCTCACCTGTTACAAGGTGACCTACAGTACTAGCTTTGGCACATTCCCAAACAGTGTTACTTGTACTTCTAACCTTTTCAGTCTTGAAAATTCTTCCAACATTTTTGAGTGTGTTGCAGGTTTCACATTCCGTTTTTTTACTGTATTTATATTTGCAAAATATAACTAGGTTTGTCAGTGAAAACCTTGAAAATATTCTCCTTGTACTCTTATCTGTTAAATGAAGGTTGAAGTGATTCAACAAATTACACATTTTTATTGCATTGCTACAAAGTAAGGCTTTGTTACTTTCTGTTTAATATTTCCCTCAGTCACATTTTACTCACATTTAGACGCACGTGGCTGCAGACGGTACTGCTTGGCGTGGACGTTCTTCTCATTCAAGGTGTCCGCCCAAGTGATGTTCTGGGGGTCAGGGAAGCACAGCTGCGGGTTTCCCCAAATGTACACACCACCCGAAAGGATCTCTGTAAGAGTCACACAACATAGTAGACAACCAACTTAGGCTACTACCTTTTATTTTAAAAAGAAAACTGTGTCCATTCAGATGAGTATTTTAGAAGTAATCTTCATCCACACTAACACATTTGAGAAGAGTACGAACAAGAAACAACAATGGTGAAACATTTCTTTCATAACAACCATATCTAGGTGAAACTCAAACTAAAATGGTAAATGTGGACATTTCCTATTCCAATACTTTATTTTCTCAGTTACAATGTCGACACCTTTCCCAGTCTGACTTTATAATGTCACAGTTTATGCAGTGACCTGGAATCACTCAGTTTTAAAAAGACATAAAAAAATGTAAGGTAACTTTGACAGTAGACAGTGATGATTGTAAAAAAAAAATTGCTTTGAAATGTTTTTTAGAGTCATACATGAAAATGATAACTATTTTTGTATTGAAGTGAAAAACATGAATCTTAAATACTATCATTATAAATCATGAGGTCCTGGAATGACTGGAAAGACAGACTCCTCCATGTGGCAACTCAAAATAAACAACTAAGACTGTAGGTTGGAGAGTTAGACAATATTTTCAATTTGCTGATATGAAATATAAATGATTTCACAACATTGGTCGTGGTTGCTATCATGATGTTCACTAATATAGTATATTGTCGCTGGTACTTTCTTCTGAAGTGTTTTGCATGTTGGTTGTTTATGGCATGATCGTTAAGTGTAACACAACTCACGGAGGCAAAAAACATAAATCAAACTCCTCTATCAACAATGGGATTAGCAGGTTTATCTTACATACTGTAATCTCAAATTTTGGTCAAAAAAGAGGTATTAGACAGTGTGGGTAACAGGTAGATGTGCGAGAAATCATTTATTGTTCAATGCATCACGATTCTCTTTTAAACGATGTTGAAAAAGCCATGATAGTAAAATAATGTACAGATGCCCAACATATCTCCACTGTGTTGTTACGCTCAATACGCCTTAACCAATAAAGTGCTGTGTGTGCATCACCTCGTGAACTTTAGCAAAGATGTCTGAGCAAGAGTTGTTGCTTAAGTGTAAAAATGTGACAATCTGAATTAAAATGTTGGCTTCGGTGAAGTACCGGGAAGAAGCAAGCTGGACAAAACCCACACGATATGTACGCTGTGTGAAACCAAACTTAAATACTTCTGCAACATAACAACAACATGTCAGGTTGGCACCTGGAGGTGGAGGTAGGGGTGGGCAATATGTCGAATATATTCGACATATCACTGCATGAGCCACATGAGATGCATTATTTGTTAATATAAAAAAAACAAAAAAAAAAAGCAACAAGCAACAAATCACTGTTATGCATCCAATATGTCAATTTTACATTTCACAGTGATGTAAAGGAGATTTCAAAATCAAGATATATATCGCGTATTGCGATATATCGTAAAAATATTGCGCTAATGGTTATAGGCCATATCGCCCAGCCCTATGTGGACGATAAACAAACGGCTCCTGTCGCTGCTGACGAGGGAAAGGTTTAGCAAGTGATGTCGAATCTTCCACAAAACTGAGAAAATGTCAATCTCATCACAATCTCTGTTGCAGTTTTTATTTCAAATGATTTGCATCTCTGTTCCTACTTCAGAGTTTTCAAACTAAAATGGAGCTAACAGCGTTTCTACATTTCTACGTTTTAGGTACTTGTGACTGAACCCTAGTAGTATAGATGTAACCTTACCTTTTAAAACCCTTTAGTTTCCTTTAGTATGTGAAAATTTAAAGCCAAATAAAATTTAAAGCCAAATTGATAAAAATCAATAAGCCAAAGCCAGTCACGCAAACAATAGATGAACCATTTCACTCAGGTTATACTGGTTTAAGGATTATCTGACCTGTGAGGCTACGAAGCCGCAGTGTCCTGAGCCCCTGTCCATTCAGAGTGTTGTCCAGCACAGCCAGTGCGTAGCTGGAGTTGTAGAGCTGGCTGCCTCGGATGATGCGCAGGTTGTCCAGAGGGACCACACTCACCGACACGTGAGATATAAACACATAACCCTGCACCTCCACGATCCCCTAGAAGAAAAGAGATAAAAGAATGAACTGATAGGGTAACAGAAAGATGTGGACTGACTTACACTGATAAAAGGTTGATTTTAGCCTTTGTTATGTCATTTTAAACTTATTTTGAGCTTTTAAACAATTCTTTTAACTTAACCAAGTCAAAGACCCAATTCAGACTTGGTGTTAACTAAGGGATGTGCAAAGATTTTCGAAGATTCAAATAGTCATTTAATTATAAAAATATTGAATAGTTTAATAAAACAGAAAAAACGGTGTACAGAAAAAAAATGTACACCGTCTCTGTTTCACTTGACTGGCGACTTGGCACCTGGAGAGGTCAACAGCAGAGCTCTCAAGTCTCGTGAATTCAGCGTGACAAACACACATTTCAATAACTTCACACGCTCACATGCCACACATGAAATTTCTCATGCTGAGAAATGATAAAACTCACTGCACATAAATTATTAATCTATGATGCAAAGGATTATTGCTTTGCGTAGTCCATTCCAACAGCTGTCAAATAGCTGCAACTTAACATTTTTTTAATGTTTGTGTCATCTATTTAGATTTAAAGATGTCAAGAAAGAAGCAGAAAACTACTTATTTTATATACTTTTATTCTGTTCTGGACAGACAATGGCCAACCTATTATTATCCAACAACAACACTATCCAACTTGGATTTGAGGCACAAACACCTGAAGTTCACATATGATGAAGTTAAACCAAAGGTGTGATGTCCTATCGAGCAGCTCTGAGGTGGTGGAAGACGGTTGCGTTAAGCTGTCCACCATTTTGACGGACAGCGTTTTAAAAATTTCATCATGGTCTACTTTTATCCGTCATTCTAATTTTGATTTTTTTATAATAATGACACATTTAGGAAGGCCCTCTGGTGACATTTGATTAGAAAAATATAACTCACAGCCACGAGATAATAATGCGCAGCTATAATGAAAATGTGCAATAATAGGCAAGTTCACAATGTGCTTCACAATGGAGATGCGCTTCAGTGATTCTCCTCCTCCTCTGATCCACTGCAGTTTCATAGTATTTTACACTCAGCACTCACTTTAATCTCTCAACACCCGTACGCTGATTTATATACAGCCGCCACATTAACAGATTACTGCATGATTTCTGTTTTCTGACAGTTAAAATCTTATATCATGTTACAGCAGCATGAGTGGTGCCTTGATTCACCTAAAGCTTCTCCTTTACTCTCTGACCCTGTCAGTAGCGCACACACACACACACACACACTGACATCAGACACATCTTTACAGTTAAAAACATCCTTAAAAACAAATTTTCCTTGGTTGATGTATACAGGACACATTTTGATGAACAGTTATTGTTAACTCTATCCACGTGTAATCGCTTCACTAGGGCCTGATGTTAATATGAAGTCTGGATGGGGACAGTAACACCAGTAAGCGGCTTTAAAGATGAAGAAGTGTATGTCTGCACCTTGTTTTAAAAAGAATACATTTTAACCACTGTTATGTCATTTAAAACTTATTTAGAACTTTCACTTTCACAGTGAACTAGCATGCGTGGAACTGATGAAGCTAAATGGAACTCAGCCATTATTTATCGTATATTTTACACATGAACATTTCATAGTGTGACCAATCAAAATGGCTGCCATTAAGAAAAAAAAGCCGATACTAGCATACAAAACCAACTTCCAAAAAAAATAAATAAATAAAAATAAAATACAGTCTCGTCTTTAAAAGGAATTATTTTGAAGTCACTTTGTACAGTAGCATGAACATACCTGTAGGAAGGACAGGTCAGGGTTTCCATGAAGGTGTGTAATCTCCAGGTTGCCATGGACAACCTGGCAGCCAGTGTACAGCAGCCTCAGGGTCTCATAGTGGTTTTCCAGGCTGGAGGGCAGGGCCAGCTTCATATCTGTACCCAGGCATACTGCAAAAGACAACACAGCATCGCAAGGTTGAAGAAACACACAAATAAACATTTGGTCAGTCCAAATATACAACAGTTAAAATAACAGGTACGAGCAGCTAAAATGAGCAGGTCTCATTATTAGAAACGGGGGAAAAAGCCGTTATACCCAGGAGGAGGTTACTACTCCTTCACCTTGAAAAAATATTGAGGTGGTTCAGGGCAGGTATGTGATTATGATGCTACTCTGTGCCTTTCTGGGAATGCTTCTTGGATAATGGATAGACTGGTAGATGGACGAATGATGGTAGATAAATATGGGAAAGATGGACAGATAGAGGGGTGGATGGATGGAGCACATAAGTATTAGAAAGAAAGAAAGAAATCTCAAACTAAACTGTCTCTTTCTTTCTTTCTTTCTTTCTTTGTTTAATTACATAAGATGCGCTTCTTCAATTTTTTGGAACATAGTTACTGGATTTTTGGTTTATCGCTCCAAAGTAAATTTTACTGTTGAAGCGCAACAGCTTTTCAAAATAAACACTAATGGTCTGTCTCTCTACATTTTATGTCTGCACTGTAGTGCAACTGTATACAGTATTTTCAATTAAAAGCTAAGTAATAATACATGAAACACGTCATCCAAAAGAACTTGGATGACAAAAATGTTTCCGAAATCAAAATGGACAGTCTTTAATAAATAATACTGCACTACTAATTACTACTAATCAGCTCAACCCAACTGTCCAGGTAAGACTAAGCAAATATATATGCAGATTTAGGGATTAGGCCAATTGGACACTCTTAATTGCCCATAAGTGTGAATGTGAGAGTGAATGGTTGTGGTGGATGACCTGTCCAGGGTGTATCCCACCTTTCGCCCCATTGTCAGCTGCAGTTAGGCGCCAGCGCCCCCCGTGACCCTCATGTGGAGGATAAAGCGCTAGAAGATGAGTGAGTGACAAAATATTGTGTATATTGATTTAAAGTACATGAAATAGACAAAATTATATTTAAATAAAAAGTCACTTCATTAATTTTAAGCCTATTATTTGTGTTGTGGTAGAATTTGACCATATTTACAGTCAGTTATTGTTTACAGCACACATAAGTATCCTTCATTTAACATTAAAAAGCCAAAGAAGCAGGTGTTTTCTGAAATGAATGGTAATGAGTGTATTATAAGATTATTTAATACATATTATAAACAGCATATATTTTATTTTAGAGTGCATTTGTATCGTCACTCTCCTTTGGGAAGCACAAACATCTGAAAAGAAAACTTTTAATGAGTCCAGAGAAACAACCTGTGTGCAGCTTTATCGTTTTGTTTGTTTGTTTGGTGTTGTTTTTTAATTTGCTGTTGTTTTTAAATGTGCTTTTTAAATAAATTGGATTGGATTTATATCCATATATATCTTCTATATCAGGATACAGCCTAAAGAAATCTAGATATCATTTATAATTCATAAAACCCAGCCTTACAGAAGTATTAATTTGATTTAGATTGTGATATTAATCCGTATCAAATGACATAAAAAAGTATACTGTGATAAGATTCTACCTCTAATTCACACTTGAAAAGAACGTGAAGCATCTCTTGAATATATTCAGGGTAAAAAAAAAAAAAGAGAGCACCAAATAGTGATTAACGATTAATCTTTAAATGAGTAACTTTGCGCGAAACCTTGAATAGATGTTTTTGGGTTTTTTATACATACAAAAGACACACACACACTGTCTGTCTCAGTGTGTATGATATATTTTCCACTGGCAGCAGGGAGCCAAGTTTCCCTACAGTGGGTCACACATAGCATTACTCTCAGAGTCGTGCAGCGTGAGGATTCATGGGGGGCTCCTGGAGACACATAGCTCCCATGTTTCAGCAGCCGGTCACACGGTGGCCCCCCCACCCACGGAGGTTATAAATGACTTCCTCTGGCTTCCATCCAACAGCCTTTCAATAGTCGACCCTCTTGTCTCGATCTTTATGGAACAGATGGACGTATGTACGTATAGGGACACACACACACACATCATCATCTATGTGACAGGAAGTCCTGGCAGGCTGCTGCTGCTGCTGCTGGGAGATGACTTTCATGATAAACCTACAGGCTTCAGCAAACACGTGCTCATGGCATGTTCTAATCAAGTATGCGTGTCTGTCATGAGTAACGTTTCCTGGTGAGCAGCCCCTGCAGAACCTGACCTATATTACACTGTCGGGTCGTCGGACGTAAAGAAGATCCGTATTAATAATCCGATAGTGAGCTACTGCAGCGAACGAACGGGTCTATAATTAATAGTGTGGCTGCCAAAAATACACACCCAGTCAGTGCACAGCTTGTGTCAAATAGCAAATCAAATGACTAATCACTGCCTCCTTCGGCAATGTCATCATGGAAAATCATTTAAAGCTTGAAGCCAAGTGGGAAGTTGGGACTTTCTTTCACAAGTTGGAATATCATGACATAAAGAAATGGCCTCTACCACACACGCTCCACAAAGAGAGAGAGAGAGAGAGAGAGAGCGAGAGATGATTGGGTAAATGTGCTGTAAAAGAGGGCAGATTTTACATTTCTATAATCATTGTGTAAAGCCAGTTCTGAGCTTCCTCTCCCTTTATTCGCTCAGTGTTTGCTCTCCAAAAGTCTCTCAGCAACAGCTATGTGAGAGTATGTGTGTGTGTGAGAGAGAGAGAGTGTGTGTTTGTGTGTTAGTGGCCTTGTGAGGAGCTGCCAGCCCACCACCCCTTCATCCCCACAGCCCAAAATACTCTCTCTTTTATCACTTACTATGCTCTGTGTGCTCTGCTGTCATGCCACTGTCCCTGCCTTCCTCTTCAGAACTCTCTCTCTCTCTCTCTCTCTAACCTGGTGTAAAAGCCAAGTCATCTCCAGCTTTCCCTGTTTTTCTCATGATCATTCTTTTTCCTGTCAGTGTATGAGTTGTTGTTGCCCAACTCTTCTTCTTTTTTTGGTTCTCTTGAAAGTGTCATTTCCCAGGAATGTGTGTCTTTGCATATCTTGATGATGACACACACAAATGTGTTTTCACCACTGAGTGAGAGGGACCAAAAGAAACAGGCTCGAGTTCAGTTCAATGTCTTGTCCAGCGATACAGTGATACTGGGCAATATATGGATATTATATCAATATCATTACGTGAGGCAAATATGGTCTAAGATTTTGGATATGGCCATATAAGATAAGGCATCCTTGAAGACCTTTCCTGGTTTTAAAAGGCTATTGCTGTTGCATAATTATATTTATTACATTGTACACATTTAATTTTAATTATTTGTGTTATAGCTTGGGGTGGGAATCACAGAGTAACCAAACGATACGATACCTGGGCCACAATACCAATAACATCATGATACAACAAATCTGTGATATGTGTAATATACTGCAAGACAAACTGAGTGAAACACAATACCTGTCTAACTGAAGACATTAAAATGTCAGTGAAAGGTTACAAGTGCAGTTTCTCTATTTATTCACAACACAGAGAACAAAGTGCATAAAGTCTCTGTACTGAACGCGGATGGGGCGTCTCTTAACGTAGCTTTCTCTGCTATTATCCTGCTGTAAAGTCCCTCTTCTTCAGCCAGGTAACTTCAGCCCACGTTTCCCCTCATTCATTTGAGCAGCACCTTTGAGAAGCGAAGCCCGGCGAGTGAAAGTGACAGGGACTGTTTACTTTAGAGCGCCTTAATTTATAATTTAAAATATTGATCTTCCCACTGGCATATCAATCATCTTATTGCACGAGGAAGGACGACAGTAAGTCAACAAATCAATATTTTGACCCTCCTCTAGCTATAGAAGAATTTGGCCATATTTATAGCCAATTTAATTGTTTCTAATACACGTAATAATCCGTCATTTAACAAAAATAATACATAATCAAACACAAGAATTAAAGCAGGTATTATCTGATATGAAAGGTAACAACTGATTATGTAATACAGCAGAGAAGAAGAAACATTTAAAAAGAAATCTGAAAAATGTTCAAACAACCTGAGTGCAGCTTTATATTCACACATAGCTCACATATTAGGATATAGCCTAAAATTATCCAGATATTTATAAGCCATATCACCCAGCCTTGCAGAAACAAATTCATACTGTGATAAAGAGTATAACAATATCGTATGATATCAAATGATATGTACCCTGCATTTAACCCCATGTAAGACAGGATTGGCACCAGTGGCCCCACAAACAATTAATTAATTAGACAATTAATGGATGATTATTAAGCTTGATTGAAACTCAACACTTTCATGTCACACACCTGCAGAATTCTCTCTGTGATTGCTGGTCACTGTATTCCTGTGGCCATTGGTCAGTATTTCTGATGTGTCACTTTCAAGTCAAAGAAGACACTACTGGATGCGAAAGAGCCAAAGTGTCAAACAGCCAACTCGAAACTAACCTTACAAGTACTGTCTGAGTTTCATGGAGTCTTTAAGTTCTTTCACACATTTGCATATAAACATTTTCAACCAAACTGCAATATGTGTATTTCACACAATCAGCACTGAGTGAGCATTGTGTGTCAATGTAATTACATGTAATTGTAATTGGTAATTGACCAAGAAACTCGACAACCAAGTTTTATCAGCACAATCTTTTTGAACTACTCTGGTTGTTCTTCTGTTTCTTTGGTCTCTTAACAATGCTAGAAAAATGACTGTCATCAGAGACTGTAACTTATAAGTTGAGGTTTATACATGCTATCGCTGATGCCAATCTTTAGAAATGGGGCAACCAATGGTCACCATGGTTCAGTCTGGTACATATTTTTATTTTTTATTTTTTATTTATTTATTTATTTATTTATTGAATAGTACCAAAATAACTGTCCCCAACTGTTCCATTGTTTTGTACCATTTTGTACCAGAATAAAATGGTACAGTGGAGTCAGGGTGGAGCCATGCTGATTGGGTGACGAATGTCACTCCCTTGCAATTGGCGTAAATATTCCATGGAAAATGAGGCAAACACCTGCAGTCTATTCTCATGCAAAGCTTGTTGTCCCGTTGAGACAAACATCCACAAACCGAGCAGGAGAAAAAAAAAAAGAGCTGCTGAATGTCCTCCATTGTTTTCTGTCATGTCGCATTCAATGTCGTGGTTCGTTGTTGTCACACTGGTAGTATGTCATGCTACGCAGCCATCAGGCACAGCCCACACCCCGCCTACCAAGTACAGGTACTATTCTCAGTTGAAACGCAAGCCACATCCAGGGCTTTACCATTCCAAATCGTAGCATATTGTGCCAAACCGAACCATACCATGATGGAAACACAGCATAAGATGCCATTTTATTTTAGTGATTGTTGTGATTTTGGCTGATAGCTTTTCATACTCCACCTGACAAATTTAATAATGACATGCAATGCAAAATATCTTATCTCAATGGTTATGGTTTGTTCCTTTTAAACTGCATTTTGTGGCTGTGCTGGAAGAACAAAAATGTATAAACTTACATCAATAAATAATAATCAGCTGAATATTATTTTTTTTTTTTAAAAATCTGACTCTTTGTCTATGGATTTGATGTTAATCTGTACAGTGAATGATGTGGTGACTGTTGCTGACCACTGTTCTGCTTCAGACGAACTGAAAGCCAAAGCTTTAAGCCACACCTGTGTGTGGCAGCATGCCAGTTAGCACAGGGAGTGTGCGTGTGTGTTTACCAGTGAGAGTACAGTTAAGTGACACAAACATGATGATGGGGATGCTGCTGCTATTGCTGCTGCGGGTGCTAGTGTTTTACTCTGAAGCCTAGTGGAAACGCCTGCAGTGTGACACACCAGAACAGTCAACACCATCCACTGGTGCACACACAGATCCCTTCAAAGCTCTAAACAAACACTGGAAGGTCCACCCGGACGCTGTGTGTATGCATGTGTGTGTGTGTCAATTTCCCAGTTCTCACATTTGATCACTTCAGAGATGATCTCGGTGACACGTTCTCTTGCATAAACTTCAAATTTCTCCCACCCTCCCAGAACACATTCTTTCTTCAACTCCTTCAGTGTAAGAAAGACAAAACAGGTATTGCTCAACAGACAAGCAGAACAGGCTCTGTGGTGCTCTGGAGCCACAGACATCAGCTCCTCACTCGTCACCTACAATCTGACTACAATCACATGACATGGCTGCTACAAACTCTGCACATTGTTTAAATGTACAGTTCATAAAGAAAAAAACATATCAGAGTTTCAAGACTAATTAATTTAAGTCTGGGTTTAGACATTATAGCTCATCACTTGGGCCCTTCACACAAAATGCATAATGACTTACATGATTGAAATTGTGGTGAATACGTCAGTCAGACAGCTTAAACTGCTTTAAAATCACGCAAAAGCTGTCATCCCAATGTTTATCTGTCATTATCTGTCATTTTGCTTTTGCAAAATATTTCCAAATACATATTCCCATGAGATTTCATATTATTGCAGGATGATGTGATTTGGAGGGAGACTCTTGTGGCCTGTAACCTTTCACTGCTAGCATGCGAGTTTTGACAGACAAAACTGTGGTGCTTGTTTATGGAGTTGTAATATTTTCCCTCTTAGGGAGCCTTAGAATGCTCCCTTTTTACCACAAATTTTGAAAAGCTCCACAGCATCCTCACCATCGATGCTGCATCTTTCATCGTGACTTATTATGATCTTATTAAATCAATTCTTTTTCACAAACAAATATGCATCCTCTCAGCAATGTTTCTGACCACAGGAGGTTCAGCCAGAAGCCTACACCTGTTTAAGCCTTTAAGTTTGTTTTTTAGTCATCACAATTACACCGTAAAATCACAATTGTTTTGGTCAGACTAATAATGGTGGGAATCTTCGTGACGTCCCATGGCCAGTACCCATGCTGAACATCTTTTTATTTCCATTTCCCACATACAGGCCTGGTATCTGTACTATTTCCTTGTGGATGAGGCCTTAATTAGGTCCAGAGTGTGGTGACCCCTGCCCCAGCTCAGTGAGTCAGATCACTCACACACAGACTGGACTGTTGAGTGAATCACTGTTACTGAGCTAAAGCTGCGACCGAGGCCTAGTCAGCAGGACTTCATCACTGCACAGTCACTTCCACTCAATGGAAGCACTGGAGCGTGATGAGGACATGACACTCTGTGGGTACTGAGGCCACATACACACGTAACACACGTAAGGGAGGAACAGGAGCATAATTGCTGACCTTTGGAGTCAAACTTGTACACCACTGTTGTGTGTGTTCTCGCATTTGTTACCTCTTTAGGACCTTTCCTGGCATAAACACTGACCTTGTCATGACCAGTAAGTCCTCATGGAGATCAAAACAACGAGAAAGAACCCCATTTCTGAGGACAATTTAGGTCTAGGGCTAAGAGTTAAACAGTGCTTAAGTTAAGGTTAGGTAACATTTGGGATAATGCTTTGTTTAGGCTGGCCGAATGAATAGAAGTCTATGCAGTGTGTGTCCTACCAGGAACAGCTATGCAAACGTGTGTGTTTGTGCCTGTCTGTAGATAAAAAAAAACACTGACATAACACAATTTAATAACTATGCAGAAGACTCTTGGTAGGGCTAAACAACTGGTTGTTTTCAAATCTAAATCTCAATTAGCTAATCACAAAGCCTGCAATTTAATCTAATTATTCTGTTTTGATTGTATAATGTTCTCTGCCAATTTAAATGCAACACAAAAAAAATGCATTTAAGTATAATAGCTATTTTAATAGCTATTATACTTAATATAGATATTTTCAAAGTATAAATATTTTGAAAATATCTCATGCTAGATTCTATAAACACAGTAACTGTTTTTCTTAAGCTTGAATTAAAAGTGATATTGCAACATAAACACAACATACATCAGAGAAATTGCACTGATATATTTGACCCAAATGGTTCAGCCCTACACTTGAGCTTTATCCATTTGCATCACCCTGACTTAGTTGTGCACAATAATGAGCTGTTGAACTCGATGACCAATCATAAGGACTCACACTTGGCTGATGCTTCAGAGATCAACAGAGTGGAGGAAAGTGCACCAACCTGTTCCCACCAACAATGCAGTATGTGTGTCAGTCACTGTGTTTACATGACATTAGAAAAAAACTAATTAATGTGGTAGCCCAAATAAAAGCCGACTTAAAATAGCTGTAAACAGGTCAGTCCGACTGAAATAGTGAGAATTTTCCTTGTAGAGAAGGTGGTTGTTTGTCTCTGTGTGTTTGCCCTGCGACGGACTGGCGACCTGTCCGGGTCGTGACCCCGCCTGTCGCCATATGTCAGCTGGGAATGACGCCAGCAGCCCCCTGACCCCCATGTGGAGGATTCAGCAATGATGGATGGAAGTTTAAAGGAATTTATAATGACCTGAAAAACACACTGTCGTCGCTGTTCCTCTAATGCACCACAAATACAGTTTTCATTGCTGTATTAACAATTTCAATAGGTGTTACTTTATTTACAGTGCTGTTAGAGTTTTCATACAACACTCTGTAGAGTACAGTGGAATAAACAGCACTTGAACAGGAAAACACTGACAACAGGAGGAAGCTTTTAACTAAAATGTGACCGAGGCCCAACTTAATTTCTAATATTATTGACACAAATCTGTCAATCTGATCAGAATGTGGCTCTCTTTTTATTTACGATATTACCTGAGGATTAGAACATACACTCAGAGCGCACAAATATATGTGTGTATTAGGTTATTCTGTGTGCACCGTGTTGCTCCACCAAAACAAGGGGTTGATTGCTCTTTACAGAGAGAGCAGTCTCCCTCATCTACTGTTGACTTGCATCTCCAAGATGCTGTCACTGCTGCAGCTGACACTGTGATATGATATGGTTGGGAACCTTACATGCGCCCGCCATTTAAATACTGTGACTTGTGGTGTATTAGGGGAATGACAACAGCAACGCACAACGTAAAAAGAGGCAGCCCTAGCCAGTACCTAGCCAGAAGAAGATTGCAAGAGGAACAAAACCATGAAAATAATGATGAGGAGACTGATTTGATGCTACATCTGTTTAACATATTGCCTAATATTAAACTGAAATAGGATGTTTCACAGACTTCACTTGATAACTCAGTTCCCCACTAGTGCTTGTATTCTAGTCTATAGTCTGGGATAAGGGCAGCAGTCCAATTCAACGGCACACTCCAGCTTCAACAAGCTAAACTTGACTGTGCATAGAAACACACTGACCGACTGTGTGTGTAGTTATGTGCATGTTGAGTGCAGCAGCAGCAGCAGCAGCAACAGCAGCAGCAGCAGCAGCAGCTGTTCACAGCCAGTGGTGATTACTGATGTGCATCAGTCCAGTGCATCACTGCATGTCCACAAAGACTGTGTTGTTGTGAGAGCACTTTTCCATGTTATTGATGTCAATATTTCAGCCTGAGCAATTAAAAAAGCTTTTAAAAACAGCTGACGGGGTTTATTGATATTACAACTAAAACAGATTTATATCAATACAGAAGCAAAAGTGGCCGATAAAAAAGGGCAACAACACATATTTTATCCATTAACGAGTGAGTGTCTTCAAACTACTAACGGCTCAAATTGGTAATATATTCAATTTAGGGCTGGACAACATGGTGAAAAATTTGATAGCGATATATGTCACAAAAGAACCAAATCAAATCATGATCTGTATTACATGATCTTAAAATACACTTTCAGATAATACCTGGTTTACATTTTTGGCCTTTTACTGTTAAATGAAGGATATTTCCTAGGGCTGCCGCTAACAATTATTTTCATAATTGATTCATCTGTAAATTATTTTCTCGAATGATCAATTACTTTTTTAGTCTATAAAATCTCAGAAAATGTTGATCAGTTTTTCCAAATACCTGGGAATGATGATGTTCTCAAATGTCTTCTTTTGTCCACAAACCAAAATGATTCCGTTTTAATTATTTATTTGTTATATGGAGCAAAGAAACCAGAAAATAATCAAATTTAAGAAGCTGAAAAATCTGTACCCCCTTCCTCTTCTCTTCCCCCTTTCTGTCCCTCACCTCTCCTTTGCCCCCCATTTTTTCCAAATGGGGGATAACCCTAACCAAATAGTTGACGATTAACTTAGTAATCAATTATCAAATTCTGATACAACACAAATAATTATGCTTAAAATAAAGCAGTGTTAATAAGTGATACAGTTGCTAGTCTGCTAGTCTATATGCTGAAGTGTCCTTGGGCAAGACACTTTGAGACACAGTATATACAGTCAGGTCCATAAATATTGGGACATCCACACAATTCTAATCTTTTTGGCTCTATACACCACCACAATGGATTAGAAATAAAACGAACAAGATGTGCTTTAACTGCAGACTTTCAGCTTTAATCTGAGGGTATTTACATCCAAATCAGGTGAACAGTGTAGGAATTACAACAGTTTGTATATGTGCCTCCCACTTTTTAAGGGACCAAAAAGTAACGGGACAATTGGCTGCTCAGCTGTTTCATGGCCAGGTGTGTGTTATTCCTTCAATATCCCATTTACAAGGAGCAGATAAAAGGTCTAGAGTTCATTTCAAGTGTGCAATTTGCCTTTGGAACCTGTTGCTGTCAACTCTCAATATGAGATCCAAAGAGCTGTCACTATCAGCGAAGCAAGCCATCATTAGGCTGAAAAATCAAAACAAACCCATCAGAGAGATAGCGAAAACATTAGGTGTGGCCAAATCAACTGTTTGGAACATTCTTAAAAAGAAAGAACGCACCGCAACAGAGCTCAGCAACAGACACGGAAGATCATGGAAAACAACTGTGGTAGATGACCAAAGAATTCTTTCCCTGGTGAAGAAAATACCCTTCACAACAGTTGGCCAGATCAAGAACACTCTCCAGGAGGTAGGTGTATGTGTGTCAAAGTCAACAATCAAGAGAAGACTTCACCAGAGTGAATACAGAGGGTTCACCACAATATGTAAACCATTAGTGAGCCTCAAAAACAGGAAGGCCAGATTAGAGTTTGCCAAACAACATCTAAAAAAGCCTTCAAAGTTCTGGAACAACATCCTATGTACAGATGAGACAAAGATCAACTTGTACCAGAGTGATGGGAAGAAAAACGATCCAAAGCATACCACCTCATCAGTGAAGCATGGTGGTGGTAGTGTCAAGGCGTGGGCATGTATGGCTGCCAATGGAACTGGTTCCCTTGTATTTATTAATGATGTGACTGCTGACAA
Source organism: Brachirus orientalis (assembly GCA_016785285.1). Taxonomy (NCBI): domain Eukaryota; kingdom Metazoa; phylum Chordata; class Actinopteri; order Pleuronectiformes; family Soleidae; genus Brachirus; species Brachirus orientalis. The sequence continues at coordinate 523,442 of JAFBJR010000234.1, forward strand.
AAGCAGCAGGATGAATTCTGAAGTGTTTCGGGCAATATTATCTGCTCATATTCAGCCAAATGCTTCAGAACTCATTGGACGACACTTCACAGTGCAGATGGACAATGACCTGAAGCATACTGAGAAAGCAACCAAAGAGTTTTTTTTAAGGCAAAGAAGTGGAATGTTATGCAATGGCCAAGTCAATCACCTGACCTGAATCCGACTGAGCATGGATTTCACTTGCTGAAGACAAAACTGAAGGGAAAATGTCCCAAGAACAAGCAGGAGCTGAAGACAGTTGCAGTAGAGGCCTGGAAGAGCATCACCAGAGATGAAACCTACCGTCTGGTGATGTCTATGCGTTCCAGACTTCAGGCTGTAATTGACTGCAAAGGATTTGCAACCAAGTATTAAAAAGTGAAAGTTTGATTTATAATTATTAATTTGTCCCGTTACTTTTGGTCCCTTAAAAAGTGGGAGGCACATATACAAACTGTTGTAATTCCTACACCATTCACCTGATTTGGATGTAAATACCCTCAAATTAAAGCTGAAAGTCTACAATTAAAGCGCATCTCGTTCATTTTATTTCAAATCCATTGTGGTGGTGTATAGAGCAAAATGAATAGAATTGTGTCGATGTTGCTTTGTTTTAAAACCATCTATATTTTTAATTTGGATGTTATTATTACTGACTACTAATCTAATTACTAGCTAGTTTAGTAATGAATTGCATATTGCATGAAAGTTTCCTTTTATAAAAGAGCCGCTTGAATGTGAATATGTTTTGGTTTTCCTTTGCTCCTCCGTTACAAAGCAACAAAAACTTGCATTTCCACTTAGAAAACACTAATGGTGAGATTGAGAAGTGAAATTAATTATTAACTGACACCTAAAAAATTTAAATATCTGTGGTTTGTTTTTAATCTCAGACTATAGGAGCCAGTAAATAGGCACTTGTTTGCATTCACAGTTATGCACAGTGTGACTGGCATGCACTCTCGCTCCAGTGGGACAAGTGGCCCCTCTATCAGACAATGTCCTCTTTGGAGCCATAAGTGAATAATTGACACCGTCATGATCCTTGTCGAACAACGCTGTGCCTGTTGTTACTGTTGCTGTTTTGTTTTTGTTTACGCGCGAAGTGAACCAGCCTCTAACGTCTGTGTGTGTGTGTGTGTGTGTGTCTAAAAGCTGAAGAGCAGGTTCTTACATATCTCACCTGCACCACTGTAACTACTGTGTTATTCTTACCTTCAGTCTCTAATTCAAAGCAATTCTCATCCCTGAGGAGATCAGATTTGCAGCAGGCATCACAACACAAAAATAACAACAATTAATTACTAAATGAATCAACAACTATTTTAGTCAGGGCGAGTCCATACAATACTCACTGTCTATATCAGTCTGATACTGGTCAAAATGACTGAATCAATCAGAAAACTAATATAAAACCAATACATTCTGAGAATACTTACTTTCACAGAAATGTTTCACTTTGCACACTTATATTAGTCACACATTTGGAGTTTTATGCTTTTGAAATGACTGCTCATCAGCAAAAAATGTCAACATTATTGGTATCACACAAGGAAAAGTGGTATCACGCTGTCCTTTTTTAAGATAAATGACTGTTTAGAGTGAGGTTTGGGTAAAATAAAAACAAGTTATGTCATTTCAATGTGAATTTGTTCTGGTTTCTATGCTCCTGTATAACAGGGCTGTCTTTTTTTTTCCCCCAAAATTCAGATATCCATCCAAACCTTAAAAACAAGTTGGACTTCAAAATGTATAGTCTAGAAGTACATGAGACCATTTGAAGTGATTAATGTGTGGTCCAGCAGGGTGCACTGAGTGCAGCTTGGCCTTAGATCCATTTTGCATGCCCTAATGGCCCATCAGGAAAAATAAGATGGTGATGTTATGTTGTTTTGCTGTGAAAATGGAGGACACAAGCTAAGCAACACTAACGCATCTGAAAAGCAGAAATGAAAAAATATTTTGGGTAATGAGCAAATCTGAAGACCCACTTGTTAACTTTTAGCTCAACCACACATGATTTAAAGTAGAGTAATAATTAATACTGATGTATGTGTGTGTGCTGGCAGAGGTGGAAATATCCAAATACGTCTAAAGGAATAACATGACTCATAATATTCATTTTAACTTTATTTTAGGAAAAAGTATCAGCCCTTCATGACAGTAAACTGAATATCTTGTGGACAAAACAAAACTTGAGAACTTTGTCATTTTGCAGAAAAGCCGATTGACGTTTCCTACCATTTTTTTTGCATTTTATAGACCAAACCATTAATCAAATCAAATGGTTGATTGGATATGGAATAACTGTTAGTGGCAAATGACGAACTTCTGTCACACTGGACAGAAACTGAAAACAGTAACTGCAGCAGCTATTAATTCTTCAACTATTTTGATAATCATTTATTTTTGGGGGCTTTTTTCTTTGCTTTTATTGGACAGGACAGTTAAGCATGAAAGTAGGAAGAGCGAGAGAAGACACGCAGCAAAACTAACCTGGTGGAATTAAACCTGGGCCCTTTGCCCAACGGGGTGCCAACTCTACCAAATGAGCTCTCCAGTGCCTCTTGAGTTTTTTTGTTTTGTTTTGTTTTGTTTTTTGAGTAATAATATTGGTTTTTTTGAGTAATTAAGTTTTCTGATTTTTCAGCTTTTTATTTGTGAATATTTAATGCCAGTGTGTAATAATTATGACTGTGGACAAAACACCTACTCAATTATTGGGGAAAATAAGTGACAGATTAAAACAATTGTTAGTCTAAGCCCTAGGAACAGCAGAGTAAATAACGGGGATATGCCATCCAAGCCAAAATGCTATTTGAATACTTACTGAGAATATTTGTTGAATATTTGAAACTCCAGTGCATGAGAGCTAGTGAAAATAATGCAGGGTTGTCATCATGTTGAGCTAATGAGATGCATTCAAAGACCCTGATAAATTCTACAAACAGCTTATAATGTGTTCACAAAGGAAGCGTCGCAAAGTTGTCAAGCGGCAAGTTTACATACGTGTTCATCACATGGCGTGATCATATCCAGCATTATTTGTAAAGCACTTTGAAACAACCACAGTGGACCAAAGTGCTGTACAGAATAATAAATAAAAGACACAATAAATAAAAGGCATAGAAGCTCACATGAGGCAACACCTAAAGTAAATTACAAGACATAAAAAATGCGATTGGCATGAGATGAGCCTGTGTGAACACCACACTGGACAGCAGCTTCTGGACAGAAACATCATAAATGTGTCCATGACATAAATGCTTGCTGCTGCCACCTTGAGATTACTGATGCACCACAAATTTCCTTCTTTAATGTAAGTCTTTTATAATCAAGCAAATAATTAAATAATCAAATATTTATCCCTCAAACACAAACACATTACAATTCAAGCGCAATGGCAACAGGCGGAAAGTGCTTTTGTTGGAGTGGCTTCTGACTCAAACAAGCAGTAACACGGTAAGAAAGACAAGTGACAAAGTGTTCACTGCAGAGAGAGAGAGAGAGAAATGGAGAAAGAGACACAGAGAGAGAGAGAGAGTATGGAGAAGGAGGGCAGGAATGTTGCTCTATCCCGGGGAATATCAGCCTGTTTGTGCCCAGCTCGACTCCACACACTCCCACTCATGTAACCCAGCACTCCCTTCATGACACATGCGTGTGTTGGAGCTCGGGAGAGACGGGAGTAGCTCTTACTGAAAGTTGACCCACCTTCTCTGCCCAGCGCGCCTGTCGCTCCGAGCAGCGGCAGCAGCACGGCCCCGACAAACAGCAAACTTCTCACCGCGTCCATCTGCTGCGAGCCGCCGCTGCCTCTACTCCATGTTCCGCCGCGGACTGTTCCCCGTGTGGCGCTATTCTCTTCCCGCTTCCCCTCCGTCCTCGCTTTAGTTCGGTATAGTTCTGAAGAGTTCTTGGTTCGTTTTCCAATCTCAGTGACTTCCTCTCTGGAGTTCCGTTCCGTTCCTGTTGGTAGTAAAGCGTGACAGCGGAGCGCAGAGCAGAGGAGGGAGGCGCGCTCCCGTGAAAGCCCGGGCGGGGAGTGGCAGGGCGGGTTGAGTCACAGATTGAACCCGCCCTCAATTTAAACTCACTTATCTGCAAGGAAGAGCCTCAACTGGCAGCGGAATGAAGTCCTTGAGAGGGCAACATTATTTATGAAGTAAAAAAAGTCATTTACTTTGGCATGAAGTAGCCCCATAAAGGCTACATAGCAACAGTAGACTATTGTTTCAAAGTTAAAGCAGCAGTGTGTCACTTTTAAAGATAAACAAAGGTCTGCATTCTTGTTCGGAATTTGGAAAAAATACCTGGACACAAACACATCGAGGGCTAGCCTTTGTTAGCGATAGCAGGCAGTAACTATATCACGGGTGAGAAACATTTTTTCTCTAGAGGGCCACAATGAAACAAATGAAGGGCCATCAAATAAATGGTATTAATCCTTAAACCCATCTTTATATTTACACTTTAAAAGTAAAAATGCTCACTCATACATTTCCTTTTCCTGTAACTTTCATAATAAAGGTCTGTAGCTGTGCTTCACTAGTTAAATGCTATTATTACTGTATTTCGACATCCCGTCTTGGTTAAAAACACAACATTCCCAGGGAACTTTTCTCTTTCTGAGGCTGTTTCTCATCTTTGCTCTGATTCTGTCATCACAACTACAAATATCACAACTTTGATCTGTCACTTGAGCTGCGAAAGAGTCAACTTGAGGTAACCTGTGAGGATGTCGCAGGGCCGGATTGAACTAGTTTGTGGGCCAGATCCGACCCTGGGGTCGTATGTCGTCCATGTGTGCTCTACATGACATTTTGTGCACACAAAGAGCATAGCAACATGTCTACGGTTAAACATTTAAACAGTACTTGGTGTACAATTGATTTACCAAGAAATGCTATTAACAGTAAAAGTAGCAGTGTTTGTATGTTGACAGTTTCCGAGTCAGAAATCTGAGTTCTGAGTTTTTCTGAGTGTTCCTCAGTATTGCAGTGTTTGGTTCTCAGGTCACCTGGCGACGTTCCCACACAGATTGGCGTGAGGACAGACGGACGCTACAGCAACATTGCGCTAGTGAGATGAGACAACTGAAAACATGTTACATTGTTTGTGTTCAGGGGGACACATGGTGGTGCAGTGGCTATACCAATGTTGTCTCAATGGTGCGGTGGTTAGCAGTGTTGTCTCACAGCAAGAAGATCACCAGTTTGGATCCTGGTTCCAGTCCCAGTTGACATACAGTAGGGTGAAAGGGCAGAGTCCACTCCTGGACAGGTCACCAGTCCATCACAGGGCAAACATATAGAGATCTAGTTAGAGTGTCCAATATACTACGTACCTCTGCATGTTTTTGGACTGTGGGAGGAAAATGGAGAACCCATGCACACGCAGGGAGAACATGCAAACTCCACACAGAAATGGCCCTTGGATGAACTGGAATTCAAACTGGTTACTTTATTGCTGTGAGGTAACAACAGTAGCCACCTCTCCACTGTGTGGCCCAGGACTTGCTTCATACAATGTAACAGCTGTCCTTCTGTTACATAATCTGTATTTTATTTCTCGTGAGTGAGTATATACCTCATAAAATAACCACACACAAAAACAGAACTATCTGTTTAACATCATATTTCTAATAATTTGTTTGTTTGAGAGTTTGACAAGCATCCATTCACCACTTCCCTCACCCTCGAATTCATCTGCTTCCCTCATGTGATGTGGTTCATCTGTCTCTGTTTACATTCACAGAAACACCGTCCTGCATCAATATGGACAGTTCAATCAAACTGTCTTTTCTGGAGGGCTTTCTTGTGTGTCACCGGATTTACAAAAAGTGAATTTGCATGTTAGCAGCTCGGAGCATCTTCGCATTTCCTGCACTTTTCTCACGCCCTCCACTTCACAATCACAAACCAGGAGTGGAAGGAGGAAGAATAACCTCTATTCATGCCAGTCCATCCACTCTCTCTCCACCCACAGCAGCCAGGGTCAGAGTCCAGTGCACAGTACAGAGCTACCAGGAAACAACAGCGAGAAACAAAGAGGAGCTCCTCACTGAGCCGGACAGAGGGTTAGTGCTTCTGCTCCTGTTTCCGAGTGTGAACTTCAAGGGAAAAAGAAACAGCTCAGCATTCTGCTCGTGCTGTTATCTCAGCATGGAAAACATGTGTGAAATGAATAAACTCAACTTTCATGAGGTTTTCTCAAGCATTCAGATCAAAAACTTGGTTTGATATGTCTGGAAATAATAGTCATATAAGAAGCTTTTTTTAACATCAAAGAATGGACAGAAAGATTTAAAAAGTCTAAATCTTCTTCTTCTTATTATTATTATTAGTATTATTATTATTATTATTGTTGTGTTACTTAGGACCTGTAAAACCATAATAGTCCTAATACTGTGGGGCTCTGTGGGATTTTCTTTATAGGGATCCTACGACATGGAAGTGAGAGGGTCAGACTACAACTATTACAGTCCGTAAAAGACCCCGTTCAGACCTGGTATTAAAGGTACAGTATGTAAAAACATTTATTGGTGAAGTTGCATGTTGCAGCTCAATAGCCTTCAACTCACCCATCCCTTCCAAGTGTGCTGGAGAAAACATGTAGCCATTAGTTGGTATCAAAACTCAAAAGATGTTTAGTTTGTCCATCTTGGGCTACTGTTTAAAAGCAGTTTACTGTAAAAACAGTCTTTAAAGAAGTGGCCATCAAAGAGCTGACCCAGCTTCTGACATATAAAAGGCTCAGTGAATGGAAATGAAAAACAATTCATACAATCAGGTGATTGTGCACCTTTATGTTATCTTCAATTGAAACCTAAATTTTACACACTGGACCTTCTATATTCTATGATGGTGCAGAACTCTGTTGTCGAAAAGAGACATGACATCACTGTGTATTTGAATAAACGACGGGGGAAGCCAGGGCTGACCTCATGTGATCACAGGAGACGCATCCAGAACACAATTTAACACCAGGTCTGAACGAGGCCAAGGACGGACTTGTTTTGGTCCCTCACTAACATCTGAAGGTTTGACTGTTCATGCAAAAACACACACAGAGCTACAGCAGTATGCTGTGGTGATATTGGAGGCATAATGACATACTGCCACAGACGATACAAGGTGAGGAATGAAGCGGTGACACTTTCCCTCTGTTCTTAACATACATTCCCTAATTTTATTGATTCTTATTTTATTGTTTTTTTTCCTTACTAGTTTATTGCATATTTTATTCCTGCTAATTTATTGAGTGTTTTTTTTATTCTTTCTTTTTATACAAAGCACTCTGAGTGCCTTGTAGATATTGTAAAGTGCTACATAAATAGACATTGGTTGACTGAATGATTGATAATCTTTTGATTTGCACAAAAGTGGCCTCAAATTAATTTGTACCTTCATATTCAAAGTGAAGCACTGAGCATGGTGACACTGAGCTTGAATTCAACAAGAAAACCTGTTTAATGACTTTGGCTTAAATGACTTTGGTGTGCATTAAATGAGCAAACTTCAACTACAAAATAAAACAAAATAACTTAAGCTCAACACTAGATATTTTAATATATCCAAAGATATCTTGATTTCTTTAAATATGTTAAAATAATTTTGGTTTTCCACACACAAATGGGGGACCCCTGGGCCCCAAACAGCTGCTTAGTTCACTTGCCTTGCCTTGTGCCACAGACACTCCTGATCCCATTAGAGAATTAAAGCAACACCATGTAAGTTTTGCCACCAAAGCAAAACGCTCCACGACGAAAGCGGAAATAAAACAAGTGCTCTGATTTTTCAGTTTCTTAAATGTGAATATTCGTAAATGTGATATTTGCTCCAAACAACATAGAAATCATTAAAACTGATTAATTTTGGTTTGTGGAGAAAACAAGACATTTGAAAACATTGGTATTTCCAGGTTTGACATTTTACAAACAAAATAAATATCGACAGATTAATCAATTATGAAAATAATTGTTTGTGGCAGCCCTCACATTTACACAACTAAAATCCAACATAGAGATTCAAATTCCTTGTCAAAAAAAGACCATCTTTAATTATTCAAGTTCTCAAAGATGTTTATTTTTGGTCAACGTATTCAGTGAGGAGGAAAGTGATGAGTCACAGGGCAGCAGGCAGGGGGCAGCAGATGAGTTGGTTTCAACCAAAGAAAAAGTTAGCAATTTCTCTTAATGAATTACGATTTATGTTGACATGATATTTGTTGTATTTTTGCTTTTTAGATGTTCATTATCAGATCAGATTATCATTTCATAAATTCAATAACCATTAAGCAGTATAGACATTTTGCTCAACATAAAAAAGTTGTAGTATTTACTGTTTCATATCTCTTTAGGCTAAACATGTCATGATTTCATAAATCTTCCTGCCACTAAGGCCAATGATGCCCTCTCCATGTCTTTCTTCCTCTACTACCCCCATCGCAGGCTGTCAGCAAAGCTAAATTTACCCCTCATCTCACACACACACACACACACACGAGTACTATTACAAAAGGATCGAGCACAATCTAGCTCAGTCTCTCACACACATACCCACACACACAGTGATTCAGTTTATGACAAAAACAACACAATGTCGAGCCAAGGCAACGCGAACACACACACTGTGGTCATTGTTCACATTCTCGCAACTGGAAAACAAAGGCATAGGCAGAATTTCAAACCAAAACACTTGTAAATGCTCACACACATACACATAAAGTGCACATATCATATACTGTAGATGGCAAACTGTACAAGGGTGAAGATAGATATGGTGTGAGATTTGATACAGAAAAGCTGAAACCTACTCTTAGGTTGTCATGTAGTGTAAGGCAGACATGGAGGGATATGGAGTGTTTTATATGATGGGGCAATAATTTGTAAAGCAGCTCAGAGCGTGTGTGTGTGTGTGATTCTTCAGCTATATTGCAACCAAGTCGAAGTACTGAGTGTGAAACAATCACCACTTGCACACACACAATTTCCTTGACTGCAGAATTCATTAGAAACTCTTCATGTAAAAAAAACCCTGCTTCTACTGCCTACCTCACTCTAAAAGGCAATCCATGTGAATAAAAAAATAAGATTTCCATTTTTGTCATCATCATCAGAAACACCACCCCACAAATTAAAAGTCAAGTCATCAAAGTTAAAGTGTCGACGGAATAAAGCACACGTTGGTCAAACAAAATGATTGTGAAGGAGACAAGAGGCACGGAAATGAACGAGTGATGTTGAGAAACAGAGCGAGTGAGACAAAAAAAAGGGAAAACACAGTCAGCTGGAAAGACCTCCAAACATAAACCCGCTTCTCCCGCACTATGGATGAATTTGCTGGCAGTTGTTGACCCACACTCACACCCATCTGTGACCCCAGTCCACTCAGGCTGACTCTGCAGCGCACACACACAGAAATTTCACGATGGCCTATATAAAGTGACATGGTGCCATCTATTGTCATTCGCAGCAAACTGCTCTTCATGCAGAGTTAAAGTGTGTCACAGCTCCATGATGTTGGTGAGTGTGAAGCTTAAAGTTACATATTTTTGTTGTTGTTTTTTTTCCAGGGGGATCAGCTTCAGAAGAGTCAAAGGAAACAGGATTTACAGCTGAAGCTTCTCCTGTGAAGCTTCGGCTTCCTGTTGTCTTGTTGTGTAGACACGCGCACACGCACACGACAGTAACAAGGCAAAGTCATGTAGAACAAGCAACAACGGTGATAAATTCTCAATAATAATAATTTTTAAAAAAAAGGGAAATAAATAGAAGAAATTTAAAAAGAGAGAACTGTAGACAAAGGCTGATTTGATGGTGCCATGCATGTCATCTGGGAGGCTAAGCTACTTCTGTGTTAGGGTATCCAGCTGCCCTGATCAGAGGGGTGTGAGGCTGTAGGCATGGCGATGAGGTGATGAGCTCTGCCTACTCCACTTTGACACCCATCTTCTCTGTGTTGAGTAAGTAGAGACTGTCGTCGATCAGGAAACTGAAGGGAGAATAAAGTCTCAATCACTTATCAGGTATTTATCTCCATCAAAGCAGAACTTTGCAAGTCTAGTTTCTTTTTTTCAGCCTTTTGTCTACAGAGCTCCTTCTTTAGGAGTTCATATTTTACAACACCACCATAAACATCCATCCATTGTCTCCCCACTTTATAAAATCTTACATAGTTCTGCTTTAAACCTCTATCACACTTAAATTAGCAGGTACACTCTGGATTTTGGACCTGGGACCCACTAAAAAGGTAATTAAGAGCATTCCCACTGCCAGTCTGTCTTGAAGTTTCTTTCTTCACCCATGTGTGAAAGGTGATATAAAAATTCAATTTTAGAAGATTTCTATTTCAGTTTTTGGTCAATATATTCAGTGAAGAGGAGACGGAACATGATAAGTCACAGGGAAAGAGTTGGTTTCAACAAAACTGCAGTTTTTAATAAATTATGATGAATACAATATGACATAATATTTACATGTTTAATGTCAAAACTGGGCCTCAGATATCATTTAATGAATCAAAATAACCATTAATGGGACACTTTTGTCATCATCAAAAAAGTTTGAAAAAAGTGATGTCACAAATTCCCTCCAAAGAAATTGGAGGGAGAACAACAAAACACAAGGGAGTTCAGTGACAATGTTAGAGCTGTTACTATTTTCCATTTTAAAGAGACTTGGTCCCTCGTTCAAACTCAACGGCGAGTGAATGATTTTGAGTTGACACTAAAATGAAGATAAGATAAAACATGCTGAGATCTATCTCAAGTTGTAGAAAGAAAAAAATGACACAAAGAAACATTCTCTCTCTCTATTCCTTCCTTGCACTCTCTCTCTCTCACAAACGCACACATTAGGAATTGCTCTATACCACTTTCTTTCCTAACCCTAACCGTGATCCTGACCCTAACCCTAACCTCAGCCTAACTTTAAAACATGTCTTCACCTTAAAATGTAGTCATTTACATTATGGGGACTTGATTTTTATCCTCATAAGGAAGAAAAGTCCCCATAATGTGACTGTGTAAAAAGATTTGGGGCCCCACAACATAAGGAATACCAGGTAGTCACACACATACACACAAACACAGACAAGAAACAAACATTGTGGGAGGGGTGAGTATCCTCACCTGTAGAAAAGGAAGTGCACTGGAACAGTGCTGAGGTGCCACACGGCATGAGCATCAAAGACCCAGAGCAGTGGGGGGAAGTCCAGCAGCTCCAGCAGGGCCAGACCGTGGAGCAGCAGCACCACCAGAACACACTTCCACCAGTACGGCAGCGTCCGCCGGTTCTGCCAGCACCAACACAGCCACCACAGCAGGTTCACCATGCCTGAGGAAGGTTAGGAGACGGAGACATGGAGTCAGGGAGTGAATGTTTGATGAACATAAGAGAAGGAAGTGGCAAAATGGCAGGCTGGGCAAACAGAAAATGAACCAACATTAATGTAAAAGCAGTGAGGTATAGTGAACATGGCAGTGTCAAAATGAAAATATCAGAATTTGTAACGTAAAATGTAGTCACTAAGCACACAAAACAACATAAACATTGCTACAATTAATTTAAACTGGAACTCGAAAGTTGGAACTGGTAGTGTTACTCGGGCTAGCCATTGTTAGCAATACCAGTCAATAACCACACTCTAGACAGTACTTTATGCACACAAACAGCGTAGCAACATGTTGCGTTATTAACGGTAAAGAAGCAGTGTCAGGTGTGGTGTGTGTTTCTATGCGAGGCTGCCCCCAGTTTCCGAGATAAACTCCAGGTACTAATGGAACCCAAGAAAGGGCTGTACCGATGGTGGCATTAGCAGCCATGTTGTAGCCGTAGTCAAAGCTGACGAAGGTCAAGTAGGACACATGAGAGGTAAAGGCCAAGATGAGTAGTACTCCCACCATGCTGGACACACCAGGTCGCCTCAGGCCCAAAGTTCTGGAACAAAAAGATCAGTCAGACAGATATTCAGAACATCAGCATAAAAGTATAAATTTAGTAACATCATTAGGAGTGATAGCAGTACTACTTTTTCATCTTTGCTACTGATACCAGTCCAATATCAGTCTGTTTTAAATCCCTTTTAATAACACATCTGCGCTGATGCACTCACCACCTTCTCATTCGTTTAGTAAAAAGACAAAGCCAACAAGGTTTTTTTCTAGGGCCAACACCGATTTATAGAAATCAAGGCAGCCGATAATGCATGCAGCACTTTTTGGCCCATATAGCTAACCAATTTTTCCCCTCCAACTGATAAAATAGCACTGTTTAAGCATTAGAAATAATACAAAAAAAAGAATTTAAGTTAGTAACTGAACAACACTAGAGGCGTATCAATTATCACACATTTAACGTAGTATTTTCAATAAAAATGTGGAAACTATTAAATACAGGAAAGAGATCATCAAAAAACAAAAAAAGCTTTTTGAAATTTCCGAGAACAAAAATGTGTTATTTGTGATGATTAGCCACATAAAAAATAATTATTAGCCAATGAGGATTATTAAAAATGAGGATTATTTAAAATGGCCGTCAGTTAATCAGTCTTCTTCGACTTGGTGAAGCAGTTACATACTGACTTAGTTATTTGTGCATCACATCAGATTGCACTTTTATATTTTACGATATCTGATCCAGATGATTTAGACCATTATTGGACAATTCTGATACAGAGTGTCAGATCAAAGCATCTCTAACCATTTGCTAAATATAAATGTTTTTGCTGAATGCTAAATATAAATTTTACACTAAAATTCTCAGGTATACCTGAGATATTTAATAAGGTTGAGCTTGCTAAAACAAAATATTTATACCATCCCCCAGTGTTTTTTTCACCCATGTGTGAAACTTGATGCCAACATCAAATGGAACAAAGAAACCAAATGAATTGGAGGAGCAAGAACAACAACACAATGGAGGAAAAAAAATTGAATTAATGTGTAAGATGAAAGCCACACTTTTAAAATATATGTAAAAATGTTAGTGAAATTGTACTTAATTGACTAACCCACCCAGATAATGCGGTTCAGAGTCAATCTACCACTGCATTTTTGGACAGAGTTTATGCTCTGCCACCTCAAAGAGTTGTTACCATTTTGGATCTTTTTACTTCCATCCCTTCTTTATCGGAGTTAATAAATTATAAACCAGAGAAGTAAATGACCAGTGAGACTGGCATTTAGGATCAACTCTTAAATATGATCGAGGTTCTTCAGCAGCAATGTTTCCTGCTTGTGTCAAGTGACAGAGGCAGGTCATATGAAACACCTGTGTGAGAGCTTACCTGACACAGCAAAGGTAGATTGAGTAGAGAATGACTGCTGTGGCACAAAAATAGTCCATTTTCTAAAAAAGAAAAACATTAACTGACATCAGCATCACAGAACGAGAGGAGGTAGAATGTTCAGTGTCAGGACTGCACACAGCTGGAGGGGCTTCTCTGCAGTAGCATTAGGGAGATACTGGTTAGCCTAGCTCATTAGCCAATAAGTAGCCAGACACCGGCAGGTGGTAAGATATTTTCACAGTCCAGTAAGGATTGCAAAAAAGCTTGGTTCTTAGAATAATCTCTTAAACGATTATGAATCCTGGAAAAAAACTAACATTTCACAAAAACATCTTTCACAAAACACAAGAACTGTCTGTATCAGTTGCCTCTGCTCACTCACAGTGATGTTAATAAAATCAGAGGTAAAAACATATTTATAAGAGGACTTAGAAAAGAACATAGTACTCTTTATGAGTGTCTGTCTAAATCATCTGAGGACTCCTAGAGACAGAAACATCAGCTGATCACTGCAGTATTTCTCTTTGCGTCACTCTCTTTCCCTGCTGTGTTTCAGACACTGTGGCTCAACAGGTATTTCAACCAATTATTTAGTTGTTCTCAATATTTTTCTACAGGTGCATAAGGCTTCAATAAAAAACAAAAATAGTCCAGCACTGCACCTAGTAGTCTTTATTAAACAGTACACTGTTGTTTCTTTAATCTCAGAATGTTGTCCCATTTTGTAGTAATAAAAAAATAAGGGTAGTACATACCATGTTTTCAAAGACAAAAAGGAAGGCATCATTTAAAATCAAGCTCTGAATTGTAATCATGTCTAATCATGAAGTGTAAGAAGATTCAAGCCTACAGTTGAGTTTCTTTTGAATTAACAAATCAGCTGGTGGCTGTGATGTCGTCTTTTGGCATAATTCCTGACCACTGCTACCATAACCATTTCCCCTCTTTCCCTATATCTCTATATCATCAAATATTCGCTTTCTTAAATATTTGATATTTTTAAGAATATGCTCACTGCCTTTTCAGGCTGGAAACTGAAGTTTGTAAACCACTCACTCTCCCACACCAAAGTCCATATTGAAAATCAGTGATTTTTGCTCAGAGATATATGGGAGCTGCTGGTCTATTGCAGCATCGTTTGGTAAGTTTGTGTCACTTAAGTAAATCCAAATGAAGGATTTCAAACACCAAAGTCAGAAAATAACACATTTGAACTTGCTGATGGAGGCAGCAGTGGACCAAAAACTCTTGTGTGCTGTGATGTAAACTATGGACTTTGGTGCAGTAAGAGCAGTTTAAAAATGTCTTAAGCAATTTTAAATTATGATTATTATGATTATTATTTCAATTATTAAAAAAGATTTTATTAGGTGAGCCTTGTTTTTACGTGGCTGGAAATAGTTTTCCTTTCTGTCCTTACTGACAGTCATTCTGTGCAGGTTCTTGGAAATGGCAGCATGTTTGGTGACATCAGTGTTGATAATGTGGCAATACCTGATTCAAGCACACTTCAATAATCCTGAACTATCCTTTAAATGCAGACCAGCATCCATTACCTCAGTGAGATAGGTGTCCCTGGTGTGAAACACTGTGGACCAGAACCAGGCATTTAGAGAAACCTATAGAGACACACACAGGCTCTGGTTACAAAGTCACTAATGTAATGACACTGTATTACTGGCTTATTTCCATGTGAGTTGGACTCACCAGAGAGAAGGCGTTGATGGTGTGATACATGGGGCTCTGGCGTGGCACCGTGCTCCTATAGCGCAGCAGCATGAGAAGACAAGCCAGGCCATTGAGCAGAGAGGCCATAGCAGACGCAGGCTCCTCAAAACACAGGAAGCGTGCAAACGGCCACTATGAGAAATAAAACATCAGCCATTTCACATTTTACAAAACCAGAACTGGAAGACTTGGACACCTACTCAAAAGTTAAAAAAAAAAAGTATCTTTAAAAAACATAAAAATAAATGATTTATGACACTTACTGGGTCTGTGTTTAATGCATTATAACTTATCAACATATTTTAAATTCACTGTTTGATATTGATAAATGGAATGACAGTTTAAGGGAGGCGACCTGTTTTAGAGGAAAGAATCCATGTCATCTCCAGTTTCAGTGTTAATAAACTTTTTATGAAAAGCTCAGCGTGATATATACAGTATATATATAAATGTATGCACACCAGCCTCTGAGCTGAACACAAACCTTGCCATGGAACTGTGGAACTCTGTAGCCCTCGGCCTGGTAAAGACCCACAGTGGTCCACATGCACTGATACCGACAGTCATCGCGGCACGTCCATCCTGAAACACAGGGACAGAGAGAAGGTCAGGTCTCACATTTCCCTTGTGTCTACAACAGAGGCTGAAGTCTTCATACTGCCATATCTGTGTCTGAGCAACAGCATTACATGTAAATTACAAAGAAAACAACATGATAAGTGAAAAACAGAGAGATGACTGTTTTGTCTGGTGAAATCAAAAGAAAGAAAACATTTATTGGGTGCTTTTGGAAAAGAGGGAAAACTACACACTATACTTGAAAACTACACACTATAAAAGAAAAAAAGATGTAAGTCCTTATACAGTGGCCAAATCATCATTTAATCAGCCAGTATAATTTGACTATGTAGGTCTTTATCAGAAACTGAAACAGAATTTGGTCAAAGGGATAGTTCAGTGTTTTTGGAGTGTGGGGGTATGGGCTACTAACACAGTTCCCGGGGGTTATCACGACGGGGCCACAGGGTCACAGGGGTCACAGGAGTCACACGTGTCAGTGACTCATACAACCACATTTTAAAAAGCCTAAACTAGGTATTTGATTTATGTTTGTGGGGATGGGGATTTTAATTACTACTGAGTATCAGAATAGTTTATCACTGACAAACTAACCTGTTAGTCACGTTTGCTTTACTAACAGTTCGCTACTCATTATAAACATTACAATTTCAATACAAACGTTTTCATTCTCAGAATGGAGGGTGTCACTCAGCCTCACTCCTCTGTGGTTGTTTTGATCTTACACTCATCAGCACTGTTGTGGTAGTGATTACAACAGACACACATGTGCAGTTGGACTGACAATAGGCTTTTGTGACACCCCAACCAGCCTGAAAAACTGGCTTTGAGTGTTCAAGGCTGTTTCAGGTCAAACAGCAGCAGGACACATTTCACAAAATGTCAAAGATGGAGCAAATGAAGCTGTGAATAGCTTTTCATGAACTGCTGAATGATCAGAACAAGACTA
Source organism: Brachirus orientalis (assembly GCA_016785285.1). NCBI lineage: Eukaryota > Metazoa > Chordata > Actinopteri > Pleuronectiformes > Soleidae > Brachirus > Brachirus orientalis. The sequence goes on from JAFBJR010000234.1 coordinate 540,011, forward strand.
AATATCCAGTGACGGGCAGTTGTCTGAACAAAAATGTCTTGTTGATGCAAGAATTCAAAGAAGAGTGACTAGACTGGTTTCAATTTAATCCAATCCTGGTTTGATAAAAATGCAATAGTAACTTACCACTTACAAAGAGTAGCAGAAGAAGACCAGATGTGTCTTCTATTCCTAATACAGTGGTTGTGAGCATATATTCTTTGTTACCATAAAGAAAATCTTAGTTTTAAGGTCGTTATTAGTGGTGGCTCCATAACACCTTTTCATGTCCAATGCTGATATCATTACCTTGAGTATCTACAGTTCCCCTGATCATTCCAATACTGTCATTTTTGTTTCATCATTTTATTTCTCTTCCAACAGTATTCAAATATTCTGCTTCTACAAAGAAACAAATAGCCCACACTTTTTAGAATCCAGTGATGATGACCAGAACCTGATCAATACCAATACTGAGCATTGTATTGGCTCATAGCTAAAATACATGTTGTCTCAGTCTCAGTGGCCAAAGAAGTAACTAATACTTATTTTAATATTAGACATTATGATTACATATTGGTAACAGGGATAAAAATGTTTGTTTACATCAATGTTCTATATTGTTGCTAATGTACAAATGTGGACGTAAGCCTTGGACGTTTTGCTATTGTTTTCTCTATTTGATAAAATATAACTGTTTAATAACAACATAAATAAATGTAATACAAAGTATTTATTTCGTATTTATTAAACACTTAACACACTTGGTTGTCAGTCTAGTATAGTAGTCAGAAAACTTGTCAAAAAACAGCACTTTACCACCATTTATCAAGTTTATGAGCATAAGAATGTGTAATTACATAAAAACAAAAAATAGCTGAATTATTCAAATAATTAGCGGTCTAATAATGGGTCAAAATTTATATTTAAGGGCCTAAAACAGACCTGTGAAGTTTGAGAAGCTCTACAGTACCAGCAATGTTGATAACCTGCACTGGTGCTAGCCAGCTAAGTTAGCTTCACTCAAACTCACTCACCTGCCAACAACAGCGACTCACTCACCTGTCAGCGCCATGTACTGCGGCTGGGCAGACTCGAAGCCTCGCAGCCGAGCTCCGGTGCAGTTGGTCCGTACACATAGCTTCACACAGTCCCGGTAGACCGGCTCCTTGTCGCCCTGAGAGCACTGCACTGTGGTCAGTGACAGCAGGAGCAAGACGAAGGCGGCGGCAGCGGCCGGAGAGGGGGCACTGACAGATGTGCGGCGGGGGAAAACTGAGGCCATGCTGCTGCTGGCTCTCTGCCCGTCACGACTCACAAAGGCACGGCGGGACCACAGCTTCCACAGCCGACGTTACTCATCACCACAGAGCCATGTTAGTAGCAACAGAGCGGCCCTGTAGTGTTTTACATTTGCAGCACAGTGACTCTAGACATTCACTGCTCTCCTGCCCCTTGGCTTGTGTCAAGTTCCGGTTTCACCCACTTACCGTTTCTGGTTTTTGTTTACAAAATAAAAGAAATTAGTCTTGTAGTTAGGGCGAACCTGCTTATCCACGCATTACAGTGTGCTTTTATTTTGAAAGCAGAATGTTTCGTTACGGGCAGTTTTACATCCTGTTTTTAATGGTGACGCCATAGGGACGCTATTAATTGGTTAAAAAACATAATAGTGACACTAACCCTACCACCACCGCTAATACGACTACTACTAATAATAATAATTAGAAAAAGGACAATTTCTAGCCCGTCAACGTCACACAAATTGTACAGTCATGATATATGTATATGTTTTGTTTTATTACTATAAAATAGAAGAAAGAAAAACCCTAAATTTACCAGCATTTATACATTTATCCTCCAATCCATGTCCATTAAACTCACCGATGGAGACAGTAATGGATCTACAACCCCTGTGTGTGTCGTTATGTAAAATTACTGTTTTTGTATATGCACATTCGTGGGGGAGATTTAGAATATCCAGTTTCAACCATTTCAACCGACTGTCTAACAATAAAAAAATATGGTTAACATATTACATTAACCTGGCATATAAGGTGAGCCTTTTGTTAAATGGATCAAATCAGACTTTTCTTCACTGGCAGCCATGTTCTCAGGAAGAGACACACACAGCAGTCATTACTGACTATGTCACAATAGCTCCTACAACCATGCTTACAAAATTGTACTATCCCTTTAAAGTTCAGTAGTTTTGACCAGTACTCATGCAAAATGATTGGTAAGCATATCTGTATTTACCTAATACTTTTTCTAGTCTTGATGACACACACATGCATTTTCTATTCCATTCACAAGTTGCTTGAACAGTGTCAGGGTTTTTTTTTTTTTGGCTCAGACTCAAACCCGCAACCATCCAGTCGAAAGATGACCCGCTCTACCACTGACCCACTGCCGCCCCTATACGCTCCAGTGCTTCGCCCACGTCTGCTCACACTTAAACCAACAGACACAACTTTGTACGAAAGGTAACGGATTTTATTGTTGCTTCTTTATTTTTGTAACAGTGGAGACACAGACACAGTCACAAAGTCACAGTCAGGGGAGAAACAGCAGTGAGGGGGAGGAAGAAGAAGAGTCCAAGACAAAGATCATTTACTTCTGTTTATTTCTTTCCTGCCTCCCACTCACCACCTCCTACCATCTCTCACCAACAGCAGCCACGCTTTCCTCTTTTCACTGCAAATTTTCCTTTTCATACCTGATGTGTATCAGAGAGGGAGCGTTTTAGAGAAGAGTTGGAGTAGGGAAACTATTATAGTCCAGTACTCCCACTCTTTCAGTGTGCACTCCTCTTGGATACAAACACAGGGACAAAACCCATGAAACACTTTGTGTCAGGATGAGACTAACAGACCCCCCTGAGGGTCAGACTGCTTACTTGTTTCAAGCAAGTGACTGTGCATGCACCACAGCACCCAAGACTGACCCCTGTGTACACTGGACTGCATATGCTTATACACTGCACGTAGGCATGATGCACGCAACTGTTGGCCTCAGCACAGAAGGACAGAATGAGTGGTGGCCGGAAAAGGAGCAGGAAGAAGAAGGAGAAGCAGGGACCGAGATAGAGAGAGTGCTTCAGTGTCACAAGGTTATTATTTTTCTTTATTGAAAATAATCTCCATGTTCCCCTGCTGTGTAGTACTCACACACACAAACACTCCCACAGCCGTCAGTCCTCTCACTGAGTAAAGGAGACAAGTCTTTTTTTTTTCTTTAAAACAGTGAGCTGGCAAGCGGAGAGAATGAGCCGAGGGGGTGAGAGAGTGTGCGAGGAAGGCATGGTGTCGGAGTGGAAGGGGGGGTGTGATGTAGTTGGTGGGGTGCGAATGGATTTGAACAGAGGTAGAGGTATTAAAGAGAGCGGGGATGATTTTACTCCTCCTTTTCCTCTCCGTGTGTGATGACATAGCAGATGTTCTTGTAGTCCACATTGCCAGCCACATCAGGGGGGAAAGCAGCCCACAGGTTGGTCATCTGCACAGGAGGAGGACGAGGAGGAGGAGAGGTTTAAAGAATGGACTTACAGCACTGATTGACAGGGAATATGTGGGATCAAGACTCATCAGCTCACCTCCTCAGCGGTGAACCTGTCACACTGGGTGGTCAGGAGCTCCTCGAGGCTGTGGAGGGGAAAATAAAATGCAGAAATATCAATAAAGTTTGTTGATTTGTGCATGGACATTGCTGCAGGGCAGGGAATTGCCTGGGGCCCAAAGCTAAGGGAGGCGAGCAGCTGAAAAACACACAAAAAAATGATTTATGAATTAATTAATGACGAACCTTTTTTGTGCTCTATCATCACTCTCTCTTCAAAGTTTTTTCACCGATAAAAATCAAATTATGTAGTAATCCATCTTGTTATTTACAGACAGTATATACAAACACAAATTATTTTAAAGATTAATATTTCTATGTAAGAATACATTTAGTGGTTTTAATACATAGAACAAGATGTTACTCAGCTGGTGTCAGGCATTACCACTAAATGTTAGCTATTATACATAAAACTTAAACCTGGATTATTTCCTTAAGATTTGATTAACTTTGTTTTACTAATTTTTTACTCATTTACTCATTTATTTCTCATTTAAATAGTCATTACATTCATGTTATTGTTCTGTTTCTGTAGGGCACAGCATCAGTATTAATAATGGATCAGTATTATATCAATTATAATGAATATAAGACCTTGATATGGACCATGAAATGCTCCTATGCTGCAGGGAGTTAAAAAAGAAGGGCCCCCCACAGGTCCCATCTTTCCGGGGCCCCCAAAGTCCCTAAAAACCTGCCTTTGCTGTGCCACATTTGAAGAGTGTGTAAATGAGAAAGTTTAACAATAAATACATAAATAAATAAATAATTAAATAGACAAATAAAAGCTCTTACAATTCCTTCTTGATGAAGCCGGTGCCCTCGGGGTCCAGGACCTTGAAAGCGCTCACAATGACGTCCTCAGGGTCAGCACCTACAAGAGAAAGTGGACCATTATGAATCCAATAATATATATATATATTTTCAATATATTTAAATCAAGTATTAAGTGTGAATTGTTTATGTAATATTAAATTATTCATAAAATAAGACAAACAATGATTTCCAAAGCCCCCTGGTGGGTCTTGGTGGTATTGCATGTGGACCATGAGAGGTCAAAAAAATAACAGTAAAGATAAATAAACAGATTTTAATAGTTCAGTTTGGTAATAAAGTTCCAAATTAAAAATTTTGTTTGTTACATTTATGTAGGATTGTTAAGGGCAATTTATGGAGCATTTTGTGATGTACCCTAGACATAAAAAGGTCAGATTCAAAGTTCAAATGTTATTTCCCAAATATAAAATTAGCTAAATGTTCAAAAATGCTGGATTTTGTAAAAAAAAAAAAATGGCCGAAAGAAGAACACAGAGTGAGTCTGTGAGTCACCGCACCCTTCAGCTTCTCGCCGAACATGGTCAGGAAGACGGTGAAGTTGATGGGGCCACTGGCCTCCTTCACCATGGCCTCCAGCTCCTCATTCTTCACATTCAGTTGGCCCATGGTGGCCAGCACGTCTCTGAGGTCGTCCTTGCTGATGATGCCATCTCTGTTCTGGTCGATGATTGTGAAAGCCTGCCAGGGAACAGTGAGATGAGATATATTTCAAGACAAAAAAGTCACCAAGACACCATCGACTTAAGTCCAGCTGAGTTTTAAATAAAAAGACATTTCTCACAGGTTCCTATAATAAAATAAAAAATAATTACTCTAGTGCATTAGCATGCCAATGTGAACGTGTAAATGTGGAGCTCTTATCCACTTGTCTTCCCACATAGTTGTGAGGACAGCACCCAGTGAAACCAAAGTTGGCATTGGGAACCTTTTGGGACTTGGCAGCTGGTCGACCACTTGTCTTTCTAAGGTGTTAAAATGGTCTCGGAATTTGAGACAAGCCTCGTGCGACATTTAAGGAGAAGGTATTGATTACAGCTGTCGCCCACCTACACCACCCCCTCCTCGCCTTCTGTTTCCCTTGGGACTAAACCTTCTGACCAATTATCTTTCACCTTCTGGTGCCTCAGAAAAAGTCACTTTAACTATTGTACGAGTCTCTTTTATTTCAGCAGAACAGAATAGCATTTACTTCTTTGTTGAAGTAAAACAGCTAAACCCTTAGATCTTTAAAACTCCACGATGTGAAACTCAACATCAACACATTGTTCTTGTCTTTCTTTGCTCCCTTCAGTCCAGCATTTTTTCCTGCTAATATTGCCGTTCACCAGCTGTTGGGCAACATTCCAGTGGGGTCACAGAGCGGGTGTTTCCACACTCTGAGAAGGACTTACTGAGCTACCAGAGGCTGCTGTCATCAGAGACAGCCCAGATTTACTGTCCTGTCACACTGATGAGGACATTCTCCAACATCTCTGAGGTCATCAGGATGACAAACAACCCCTTTTTTCCTTCATTTGGCCCATAAATGAGCGTCTTTCTAAGATACTTTGAAGATTGTGAGATGTGATAAAGAAGCGGTTACCTCCTTGTACTCCTGGATCTGGCTCTGCTCGAACATGGAGAACACATTGGAGGATCCACCCTCACCCTGCTGCTGCCTCCTCTTGGCCTTCTTGGGTGCCTGGAGGAAGGGTGAAAAGGTAAAATACACAGCAAACAGCCCTAAGACATCATGTCGAGGGTGCTCCTCGTTTTCCTACAAACAAGTACAGTTCTTGGCAACTTCTAGCTTTAAGTTTCAAAATGAGGAAAAAACTGGCTCCAAAATGAATATTAAATTGGTCTGAATCTGCAAACATAATCATTCTTCTGACAAGAATGTCTGATTGTGATTTGCTTTTCTCTCAGAATAGACATTTTGTCTTGATCTTGGGGGACAACAATGATGAGACAGTGATCCCCAAACTTTCATCCTGAAATTCATCTTCATCTCAAGCTGGCAGATGAGTGTAAGAGTGAATCCACATCCACGGTTATGGGAGGCTGAACCTCCACAGTTTCACTTTATGTGATGATGGAAATCCAGATGCGTCAATCAGTGATGTTTTTGACCCAGATCCATTGAGACTGCTCTTCTGGAGAACACGGCCACTCACTCATTCACTCACTCACTCACTCAATCACTCACTCACTCACTCACTCACTCACTCACTCACTCACTCACCATCTCTCAAGTTTTGTTGGGTTGTTGTTGGTCAAGAAGAGAAGTCTACGCCAAGCCGATGTGACTGACATGTAAGTATTGGACCCATGGGGCCTTATATACGAGCCCATGATGGGCTAACTTTAGCCACAACATCAGGTTTGGCAGGAAAACAGAGCTGAGGGAAAGGAAGAGGAAGAGGGAGGAGCGAGGAGGTGCCCGGGTGGATCGACTTACCGGCGCTCCAAAATAGGCCGCAGGACTCTTGGAATGAGGTGAATTCAATGCCAACACAGGTTTGACTTTGGCGTCTTCTGTGGACTAATATGGCCAAACTGACTCATGGAGACATGCTGAGGGACAATTCGACTTCTGCACTCGTCTTTTTTTTTTTTTTTTTTTTTTTCATCACGGTGGTTATTTCTGTGGTCTTTTCTGATCGCAGTGAGAAAACAAAAGCCAGTGTGTGATGATGGCGTACAGTCGATACCGGACAGTTTCCCCTGCAGAGAACCAGACCAACGCGGTCTATTCATTAACAGTATTAATCTCCCCCGCCGTGCTGAAATGTATCAGCAGTGAACATATCATGAAGTCATCACCTATTTACATGACAGGTCCTGCATCGGCCTGCAGGGTTTATAAACACTCATGGAAGATGAAAATAGTTGGCTGATGAGCTTTGGTCCTGCTCCAGTAATGACACATGACTATTCCACAAGCAGTGACCTTGCATCAATGAGAAATGTAAACAGCTGTTTGATACAGACACAAGTGGTGACTCATACGACGTGCGCGCCTCAAATTTTTTGTTGTCTTGTTTTTGTTTTGTATATTTGGCAACACTTAATAACCAATTCATATAACTTGTTTACTTTAGTTTAAATTAACTTCATTACCTCCATACAGGAAGTAATGTTTTTTTTTCTTCTCATGATTACATTTTAGGGCAGTGGTTATCAAAGTCTGGGTCGGGACCTACTGATGGGTCACTGGAGATTTTTTTAGGGCCCCTCCCCCCAAAATGTGCAGAATTTTCCCAACCTTTTAATTAAGATTCACGAGTGCATATTTTAAATAACAAGCATAAAATGAGGTTGGGATTCATCTGGTAATTAATGAAAAAGATAGTAATGCAACAGTGCAGATGCCAACTGCAGTGAAACATCAAAAAAGTACTTTCTTTACTTCTTTACATGTATTTTTCAGCGGTATCATATTTTGTCCTTGTAATGGAACCTACAATTTAAATTTGGGACATAAAAAAACATATCTTTAATATTGGTTATTTGCAAATCACTTGCAGTTTTCTCTCTTTTTACTTTGTTTATAGTTTGTTGTCAGAAAGTCAAGATATTTGCAGTCAACAAGAATCAGGTTGCACAGCACATAATATGCTGTATACTTGTGTATTTAATAGTGTTTGGCAGAACCAATAATAGAAACTGTTATTTCTTCCGACAGCTATTGCTTTATGACTTGCAATATAATGATTTTTAAAGTCAAGCTTCAGTTCAAACTTCACTGTCCGCATGACCACGTGCATGGATGACAATTTCAGGATGTCAGCTTAATTCATGTATTCCCTTATAAATTGGCCTAGAGCAATGAACAATTGGAAATTAAACATTTAAACCAGTGTTTTACCAACATTTTTTATTTGAGGACCTACTTTTTGAAGATAAACTATCGCAAGGCAAATCACAATATAAATCATAACAAGAGCAAATTTGTCTTTAACACATTAATATAATAACAGAGATGTTTGGTATATGAATTACAACTTCATTTATGTAAGTTATTTAAATCATATACACATAAATCTTAAGTAAATACATAGTTTGTTAGTTAAATACAAATTCTGTAAATTTGTTCAGGGACCCAAAAAAAATCTCTGTGGGTCCCGATCCATTGCTTTAAACTATATCCCAGTCACTTTGTTAAACAGATTAATTCAGTTGTTCAGGCCTGTGGAAATGATTGGAATAAATGAGCAGCTTTTCCACCTTGGATGCACTAATTTTGGATGCTCCTGCTGGTTCCCAGTATAGTTGCTTTAGAATAGAGGACAGTTGCCCAGCCACCAAACTCCATATATGAGCTACATATAGGCTGCCATCAATCACACCCCTGTACAGCTAAGGTATGTGTTGGGATCCACTGAAACTGCAACTTCAGACATTTGGAGGCCTTGTATTTCAAAGTCACTCAACCTGACCCGATGTTTCTAAACAGGCAAATGTGTCTGTGGCTGTTTGGTTATCTGTATGATAAAAAACTACGATGTAGTTTGCATTGAAACAATCAGATGACAAATGAGAGATAAGGGGACCAGGCTGTGTCCAAAGACCATAAAAATGAGACAGCTGTAGCGACTGAAATAGCTCCACCACACCCCCCACCCGCTCGCCATTCTCTTTCTCGGCCCTTTTGAAAATTCATGTCTTCGCCCGTCTTGGCTCACTCTGCCCCATACAACTGCGGCCCCCTTTTTTCACCCACAGTCATGATCTGATTTCAGCTGACAAAGAATTTAAACCATAATTTACACAGATATTCAAGAGAACAATGATGCCCGATTACTAATAAATGGGGCTTGGTATCTTAACCGTAAGTAACGAGAACATACTTGATCATGCAGCATTCTTTTTAAAAATATTAGTGGATAAATAATGTGGCTGTTGCTGTATCAGTCACTGATGATAATAACTATTTATTGCAGCCTTTAATATAGTATTGTATCATGATTCTGTCTGTAAGGAACCAGATATCAAATCAAAACCAATCAAATAAATTCACACCGTAGCCACAAAATACAGTTTAGTTAAAGAACAGGCTGCAACTAAAGTTAGCTAAACTATCACCTGTGAGGTCACATCCAAGTGTGAAGTGGGTTTTTCTTTCACCAGAATAAAGACAAAACAACAGCTGGACTAAACACTGCAGCTAATATGTGCATTGTGCTCAGATCTTGGTTTTCAATAAGCCAGCCCGATTATTTCCAGTGAGCTGTCAGCCAAAGATGCAGAGACGTTCTACAGTCAGTGTCTGTCCCAGTGTACACAGAGGGATGCAGGAGTGCTCTGACTTGTCAATGTTTTTGATCCATTGACAGCGTCAATGTTTTTGATCAATATTTGATGTCTTAAGCGCTAAAAATACACCCTAAAAAGTCCAACTTTCCTCTTTTATTGTTCCTCTCTTAGTGGAAGTTGGAAGTGAGGTTGTGTATATGAAGTCAGTTGAGTTATTTTTAAATCAGTCCCCTCATAAAAAACAGTGCAACAATGGATTATAGACAGATAAATATAAATTGTTACGTTGTAACGTATTTGTTTTGCTCCTGTTTTCGACATTTCACTGTCAAACATATCAAAGGTCATCACTGCATCAAATTACAGATCATTTATTATAAGAGTAAAAAAGACTGTTCTCCTAAGCATTTAACTGTATGTACATATACAATATCTTAAATATATCTAAACAACACCTTTTACTTGAAATACCAATTTAAAGCTTGATAATGTTACCATGTTACCATGGTTACTTAAATTAGACCATTCACACTTTACATTACTTTATCCAAAATCTATTAAGTTCTCTTCCTGAACATCTCCGCCTGCTCGTCCCCTTTGTGCCCAAGTAACTATCAGTTCCTTGATTTCTTTTCCGAAGTCTTCGTGTAGTTTAGAGAATTCCTCCCTAACTTCGAAGCAGACTGCTGACCACTCCCCCACGGGCTGGACAGGAGCATTAAGGGGCACCACGTTTGCGCTCCTCTTGGGCCAAAGTTTGGGTGATCTCTTAGAGGCTGTTTTGGATGGAAGGATTGGTGTTTGAAGTACTGGACCAGAGCTCAGACTGGCTCCTGCTGCCGTGGCACCTGGTACGACATTCAAAGGCAGGGTTAAAGTCTGTCTGATCTGATTGGCTGCAGAAAAACCCACCTCTGTGGTGTGGAAATTAGGCATTGTGAAAGAGTTGGCTGGTTCACCAGAGATCGCAGCTAATGTGTCTGAGGGAAATGAAAAGACAAACAGTGAAATCTATTAACACTTGTTAAAATAATTGAAAGACTAAAGACTTACTTCCACACATACAGTACTGTGCATAAGTCTTAAGCCACCATTAGATTTATTGTTTTAGCAATGCTATAATGACCATACTGTACAATTATTTCTCAATCACATTATTGGAACATATCCTGAAAATATGGAGAAACACATATGCAGTTTGAAAATAACATGTTTTTTTTCAGAAAAAACAAACAACAAAAATGCTTCTATAATATCAAATATTTAGTGTGACCTGCATTTACACTTGAACAATAACACAACCATGGCTCTTTAAAACCTGGAATGGAACCCTAATGTTATTGGTCAAACCTGTGTTTCTCCTACTATTTCATGCCGACAAATAGCTGCTGTGAAAAAGGTCTATTATATCGGGTTTACGTAAGACATGTTTGAGCATTACATACACATGTTGCACAAGTTCAACTCATTGACAGGTTGATCATATAGTATAAGACTGACTTTTAGTCACATCTTTTCAGTCTAAACGCCAATGATCACAAAACTGACATAAAAACAACAAAGCTGGCGGTGTCCTAAGACTTATGCACAGTACTGTAGATTTTTTGGTGTTTCCATTAGGAATAGTACCAAAATAACCAGACCCAACTGTTTCATACTTGGTATCCTTCCCTTGAGGTATAAGAGTAAAACAGTACGGTCAGGGTGGAGCCCACGACAGTCAGCTGACTGTGTGACAGCACCTGCAGTCTCTTATACACAGCTTTACAACAAACAGCCACAGACCGAGCTGCTGGATGTCCTCCGTGCTGTCTGTTGTGAAAATTATGTTGTTGTTTGTTGTTTGATGTCGTACGTATTTCTCTGACACGGCCATTGGACACAATCCACACCCTGCCTTTAGTTGGTAGAACTAAAGGTACTGTTCTCAGTCCAAATGCAACCATTACCCAGGGCTTTACCATTACCAAAGGCTTGACCAATTCTACCTCACAAACTGACCAAACTGTTCCTTACAAATTTTATTTTTAATGGTGCGGTAGTTTAGTTTGTCAGTGTTTGTTGCAGCATTTCATTTACATTGGAACTTGTGCTAGCCATTGTTAGCAATACCAGTTGGTATTATGTGTACATGTGGAAATAAGCAGTACTATGTGTACGACTGATTTACGTTGAAACAAATATGACAGTACTATTATGTTAAGTACTAATAACATAAAAGTAGCAGTGTTTATATTGTGGCAGTCGGGGTTGGTGAAGTTGCTCCGAGTTTCTGAGTTGGAAATCTGAGTTCTGAGGGCGTGCCCCACACAGCAACAACACCTGACTTTGGAAATTCTAAGTTCCAACTACAAATGTAATGGGATGCGCCATGTTAAATGAGGCTCTGCTTGTTTGCTTAAAGTGCTGCAGCATTAACAGTTTATGACTGTGTACCATGATGTACATGGTACATGGTGTAGAGCAGTAAACAGTGATGCAATGTCTCTCACAGCTGCTCCGCAGAGCAAAGGCTGCTCTCTCTCCTCCACACACTCGTCTCTCAAGAGTCCCTCACCTCTGTACTTCTTCTCCAGGTCCATCACCAGCAGGGACAGGTAGCTGTGACTGGCTGTCAGCAGGGCTTTGATCCAACTCTCCTGATTCTCCTGGTCCTCGGCGGCAAACTTGTATGTCCTCAGTCCCGGCTCGCTCCACACCAACGAGAAGGCGAACTGCTCCTCGGACTCACACAGCTGGACGGTGCAGCCCTCAAGAACAATCACTCCTGTCAGGTCCCGGTCTGAAGAACGCTCCTTATAGAAGAGGAGGTTTCCCTTCAGCACACACCAGCGCTTCTGATAGGAAGTCTTAATCTCACCCTGTGTGACAAGAGAGTGTGAGTTACTGACTCATTTACACAATCCCCCAGCTCTTACGCAACTGTGCTGATGAAATAAACTGCTTATTTTTTGTCTTTAAAGCCCCGACACTCAATTTTATCTATCTATCTATCTATCTATCTATCTATCTATCTATCTGTACAGGCAGAGTTCTTTGGAAATGTTTTAAATCAAATCTGGTGTAACAATTACTAGATCTGTAATTGACAACTGAATAAATAGCCTATTATTCTGATTGATCAGTTTATGCATATGCAACTGTGTGTGTTCCAGGTATTACTCATGTTGTGGAGACATATATCTGTTTCCTCAGTCACATTATAGGGACTTGTCTTCCTTATCGGGACAAAAATCAAGTCCCCATAATGTAAATTACTACATTTTAAGGTGAAGACATGTTAGGATGAGGTTAGGGTTAGGTTAAGGTTAGGGTTAGGCCAGTGGTAGTTATGGTTGTGGTTAAAGTATGTGACCAGGGAATGAATGTAAATCAATGCAATGTCCCCTGAATTCATGAAAATTTGACCGTGTGTGTGTGTTTCAAATAAAAACAGCTTCTGTGATTTCTTATATGTGAATATGTTCAGTTTCATTAACTCCTCTTTCAAAGTAAATTGATAGAGGTCCCTTTTCTCAAATTTTATGAACCAAACAACAAATTGATATGTTGAGTCAAATAATCAACAGATGAATTGCTAATGAAAATAATTGACAGCTGCAAAACTAAACCATTCCCAAAGACTGGGTCGGGACCCACAGGGTCGTGGGAGATATTTCTTTGGGGTCCCCCAAACAAATTTGTAAAAAAAATCCCAACCTTTTAATTAAGATATACACTACCAGTCAAAAGTTGCTCATTTAATGATTTTTCTTTATTTTCATGACTATTTACATTGTAGATTCTCACTGAATGCATCAAAACTATGAATGAACACATATGGAATTATGTAGTAAACAAAAAAGTGTGAAATAACTCTAAATATGTTTTATATTTTAGATTCCTCAAAGTAGCCACCCTTTGCTTTGTTGACGGCGCTGCAAACCCTTGGCCTTCTCTCAATGAACTTCATGATGTAGTCACCTGAAATGGTTTCCACTTCACAGGTGTGCCTTGTCAGGGTTCATTTGTGGAATTTCTTGCCTTATTAATGGAGTTGGCACCATCAGTTGTGTTGTGCAGGAGTCAGGTTGGTACACAGCTGACAGCACTATTTGACAACTGTTAGAATTCATATTATGGCAAGAACC